>OY744509.1:1192306-1252020 GCA_963556185.1 Pseudopediastrum boryanum | reverse complement strand
AGGTGGGTGACAAAATCCAGTACATCAAAGTTCTGGATGGAGCTGAGAACCTTGTCAACGGTGGGAAGTAAGCGGTTGTGACCCCTGAGGGCCTGAGGGGCCCATGGAGGGGGTCGTAGCGCCAATCCCGTCCCCAGGACAGCTCTCGTTTCAGTGTGGCTCTGCCTGTGCGCTTGTTAGGTTAGAAAATGGCGTTTAAGCGAGGGAAGAAGGCTAGTGGTTTATTCAGTTATGAAGTCTGGACGATTTTGAGATGTAGTCGCTTCACGGAGTGGCGCCACTATACGGCCACTTCCTCATTTTGCAGTGCTTTGTGGGTTTTGAGGGTACTGTCGCGAGCTCTATATCTTGTGTTCAAGTTCGAAGGATACATCTCCAGGATCCACTCCAATCGAGTTCCCGTTGATGTGAAGGCGGGTGCGAATGGAATGATCTGATTGCCAGCCTCTCGTTCGGCTGGCCTAAGGGGAACGCGACTAGTCTGAGGTTGGGGATAGTGCAGGACGGACGGGCGCGGCCATCTCCATCTCCACCACCTCCGCCTCCGCCGATTCCTGGGGTTTGACGCAGGGCCCTCTGGCCCGCAGTACACTTCTGCCTCAGCCCAGGAAGACCTTTCCGACGTCAACGAGTGAAGATGCAATCCATGCTAGCAAGCTTATGTCTCATAGTTGTGCTTAACTGCATCCCATGCTCCTCGTAACCCAACAGTGGCATGCATCGCCTTGAAGAGTCTCGTACGCCTCATCAACCTTGCAGTCCATGAACGCCTTACTTCTACTATACCAATGTGGTCTTTAACTTAGCATGCTTGCCTTTAAATGGGGTCCATGCGTTCATGGACCTGCGCCTTGATCTTGCCTACTTGGCTGTCAGCTTACAAGCTTGTCATGGGTCTGAGAGCGTTCGCTAAATATGAACTGAGGAACGGAAACATACTCATAGCAAACCTGCCCAAGACTGAAGAGAAGGTTGCAAACGTGGAAAAAAGGAGCCAGGAGCAGATGAGGTGAGGCCTTGGAAAGCCAAAGGGCAAAGGGTGAATATTGGCATCCTATGCACTGCAACCCCAAGGACTTGTTTGGAGGCATGCACACATGGGAAGCTGGCAGCTGCTCCTAAACTGCAACAGTAGCTTTATCTGACAAAGCTTGAGGCAGGAGGATGAGAATGATCACATCAGCATATGCATGTACTTGTCAATGCTAGCAGCAGCTTAAACAGCAAAAGAAACATAATAACCAAGGTAGATGTCATTTCTAGGGACAGTCAGCAGCCAGCAGGTAGGCAGGTAACCTACATTTTTTGTAAGAAAATCAGAGTAGTGTGGGTCGTGTAGGGGCAGCAAGAGGTGGAAGCACAAGGGAGCATGGGGACGGCGGAGGAATAGCAGGAGCAGCACCTAGTATTTCTTTTGGATGCTGTTGTGTAAACTAAGCGGCAGGAGCAGCAAGCTTTCGGGTACGGTTGGCAGCAAGGATTAGCAGCTGAGGCAACAGGGCACCCTACTGGTGGCATAGCACAGCCTTTGAGTTGAGTAATACATAGCACAGGCTTGTATACATGAAGTTGCAGGTCTCCACCAGAATAGCAGCAATTAGAGGGTTCCTATTTTCCTCAAGGAAGACGGGCACAGCAAACAGTTAAGTTCATATACATGAGATAGATCACTGCACAGCTTTTGGGCCGTGCAGCACCCGCCACATGACTCCAACCAGTTTGTTAGTGTGTGTTGAGAGAAACCGATACTGAGAGCTAAGGTGACGAGAGCGGAGACAGTCAGACATCAACATAGCTAGCAGAATTACATAGCTAAGAGCAGTACAGACTGCATGCTTTGTGACTGGCCAACAACCCCAATACCCTGCCGTGAAGTCCGGATTGCAAGCTAAGGCTGGATGGGCTGCGACTAGACAAGCAATGCAAGGGGTAGGACATGAAAGCAAGGACTAGGGACCACTGGGACACGTGAATGCAGGCATACAGGGAAAGCAGGCTGCTTTTGTTTTGTTTCTTGTATATTTCATATACCCATCTGCAGCTACTTGCCAGGCCTGTTCAAGCCATGGCTGTATTTTTTACCAGGGATCTTCAATCACGGCAAGTGGTGCTTAATGTGCAAAGGAAAGGAGGCATGTGCCACACACAATATAAATCAAACGTGCAGATGATGTTGGCTGGAAGGTCTTATTCCCAGTACAGTAGCCTGTCATTTAAAAGTCTAAGTATGCATTGTAGTTGCTAGCTAGCACATTTGGCTGTGCCAAATGAAGGATAGCAGAACGGCTGCATAAGTAGCTCCAATGCAATTATGCACTGGGTGTGAAAAAGGGTGACAAGCTCCACAAGCATAAGAGAGTGTACTGCTGTGCTGTGGATGCCAGAGACAGTTGTAGTAGGGTACTGCATGGCTGGATGGCATGCTCCACACCTAAAATGTTTGTTTGTTTAACCATCTGTTCGTGTGGTGCTTTTGTGAGTGCCGTTCTTATCCAGTATGAAGGTTGAATAAAGCCCTTATGGACATATATGCATGCTTGTACCCTCTTTTGCTTCGTGGCATTGCGGTGGTGTGAAGATAAATGTACTTGCACCACTGTGTGCAATGTGAAGGCAGTAAAGCAGATGATGTGCAGTTGCTGCAAAGTTTTCACAGCTTGTCCTTGTGCTGGTACATGAGAGTGAACACTACGAAAGACTGGCAGTGACACCACGGCTATGAAGGCTTACTTTGCAGCCTTGTGATGGTGAAATACAGTGCAATTCTGTACATTGACATACAGCACAGTTTGTGTGGGCTAATGTGTCGACCCTGCCTCTGGATGCATGTGCAGCATGTCATCTCATACCTCTGCTGCACTAATTGATCAGTACCTTGCTGCTACCTTTATATAAGGCATAGGCAAGGCAGCACCTGCCTGCTGCATTGTTCCAAGCCGTTCCAGGTCCTGTGCGCCATGAGGCAACACCACGTTCGAAGAGAACAAGGTACGGTGCAGCATCACAACCCCTATTTGTCTAACCGTTTCTATCTACCCTTGGTGTAACTTCCCCCCACTGACCCGTTGATACCCCTTTGGCGATAGTATCATGCAGTGTGTTGGTGGCTGTCGTGTTGGTGCTGTGTTAGCTGCGCTAGTGCATTTGTTCTGATGACTCCGCCCCTGGTCTGACCACTGCCAATACTGCTATTGTTGTTCACTGTTGACATCACCTGCTCCTGAAGATACCGTACTCCAATAATGCTGCCTTGCATCTGCTGTTAACATGCACCACCACCACAGTAGCTGCTGCTGCTTCTACCTTAACCCCAGCCTGCCGTCCAAAGCTGAACCCGGCAAGACTGCATCCCTTCCCACCAAGCCCACCCTGCATTTGCCGCTGGTGCCCCCCAGAACCGATAGCAGCTGCTGCAGTCGCTTTTACTGCACCCCCGTGCTGCTGCCCTATCATGCAAGAAGCAGTTCCACATCCCTGCCCCTACCCCACCCTGCACTTACGGCTGGTA
Organism: Pseudopediastrum boryanum; assembly: GCA_963556185.1. Taxonomy (NCBI): domain Eukaryota; kingdom Viridiplantae; phylum Chlorophyta; class Chlorophyceae; order Sphaeropleales; family Hydrodictyaceae; genus Pseudopediastrum; species Pseudopediastrum boryanum. The sequence continues at coordinate 1,248,512 of OY744509.1, read as the reverse complement.
CCCTCAAGCAGCAGTAGCAGCTGCCGCTGTTGATAAAGGTTTACTCTACTCCCATGCTGCTGTCATACAATTAAAGAAGCACTACCATAACCCTGCTAATAACCAAGGCCCCCCTGGTACTATTGCTGTGGCTGTTGTAGTTGCAGGTGTTTGCGCATGTCCTGCTGCCAGCTGTTGCGACTTTTGCACCTGATGTGCTGATGTTGCTTTTGCTACCTATTTGGCTTGCTTGTTGCAGCTGAGCCAACTGGCCCAGGGAAATTTTATGCACCCCTTCTGAATATCCTTACAGGTAGCTGCAGCCCCCTTCATTCCTAGGGCGAACTGCTGGTGTGGTTGGCCACGTGCCCCAACACTTCTCTGCACTACCCCTAGGGGCAGTGCTTGCCCTCGCACCATAGAACCCTACCATGTGATGACCCCAGCATTGCCCCCTGCACCTCATAGTACCCTTGGCCCCGCCTCCATCACCTGCCCTGCTAGTAGCGTGACACGTCTTGCAGAACCAATAAGCTTGCTGCCAACTGTACCCCAGGACTCGTTGCTCCTGCCGCTAAGCTTACATAACAGCCTCCAAAAGAACACCTAGGTGCTGCTCCTGCTTTCCTCCCCCGTCCCCATGCTCCCTTGTGCATCCACCTCTTGCTGCCCCTACACCAGCCACATTACCATAATTTCCTTATAAACATGTAGATTGCCAACCTGTTGGCTGACTAAACTTAGAAATCACATTTACACTTTGTTACTATGCTCCTCTTGCTGCTTAGGCTGCTGCTAGCGTTGATAAGTCCATGCATATGCTGCTGTGATCATTCTCATCCTCCTGCCTCAAGCTTCATCTCATATAGCTACTGTTGCAGTTCAGGAGCAGCTGCAAGCTTCCCATCTGTGAATGCCTCCAAAAAAGTCCTTGTGGTTGCACTATGATGCCTCTATTCACCCGCCTTTGCCCTTTAGCTTTCCAGGGCCTCACCTCATCTGCTCCTGGCTCCTTTTTCACCATGACCTTCTCCACAGTCCTGGGCAGGTTTGCTATGAGTATGTTTCCATTACTGTCCCCAGTTCATGCTTAGCAAACGCTCTCAGACCCGTGGCAAGCTTGTAAGCTGACAGCAAAGCAGGCAAGGAAAATCAAGGCCCAGCTCCGTGAACACAGAATCGCCACTTCAAAGGCAGAAAGGCTGTAAAATCCCATATTTACACAGTAGAAGTAAGCCGTACGTGGACTGCAAGTTGACAAGGCGTGCAAGACTTTGTCGCAAGGCGATACATGCCATCGTTAATTTACGAGGAGCATGAGATACAGCTGAGCACAACTGTGAGACGTAAACGTGCTAGCATGGAATGCATCTTCACTCCCTGACGTCGAAAACGTCTTCCTGGGCTGACGCAGTGAGAAGCGTACTGCATGGCCCAGAGGTCCTGCGTCAAACCCTGGGAATCCGCGGAGGACTCGGCGGAGGCGGAGGTGGTGGAGATGGAGATGGCCGCGCCCGTCCGTGCAGGACCGGGGGCTGGGTCAAGTTGTCTCACTCCGGTACAGCTAAATATGGTCAGCAATACAATGCCTAGCGGGTGGGAACTCCTTCGAAGTGAGCCTAATGGTTTCTCGTTGCTAACAGTCCCCAGAATGGATCAATTAGGGCCTCATGCGATGCAGACTCATACATCCCTTCGGGCAATATAGCATGCCATCCGGCAGTCTTACCGGCTCCTAGATCACTCAACCAGTTCTTGTTAAGCATCGGATTGAGATGACCGCTGATTGCACGTGTCCGGGTGCTAGATGTCTCGTCAGGATGCTGGTTTGGGGCAGCTTCTTTGTCTCATTAGCTAAGGGCTCCCAACTGCAACTCGACCCCTCCACTTCAGTCCATGCTTTCTATTACCTTTGGTGAGAGCATGTATAACTGCTCAGCTGTACAAGGGAAGCGATGCATGCGGCAGCCACGCTTGGGAAATGTTCAAGATTCCATGCCGCTGCTTGCTTGTCTAATGCAGGTATGGCGAACCCAGTACAGATGGTGCATACAAGCACTGGAACCACGAGGTGCTTCCCCATTGGGATCAGTCACAGAAGAACAAGTATCCGCATGGCAAGTTCTGTTACCACTGGCATGTTCGCATGCTCGCAGCAGACTTTAGCTGCTAACATGCATAAATACCCTCCACCATCAACATAGCTTCCACTAGTTATTCCTCTACAGTCAATTAGAGCTGATTAGAGTGTGAGAAGTAAATAGCGGGCCCATCATGCCCGCTGATCCTTCCTCTACACACAGCTATGCCTGGTGGCCTGAGGTGCATAGTGCATGATGCCCCAGGAAAGGGACTTGCACACCATTAGCCCTTCATGCTATGGCCAACTACCGTACTTGCTGATTAATGCTCCTGCAGGCACACGCTTCACTCCACCTGGGAATATACACTCACCCTTTTACCCGCTGCGTGGTCCCTACTCTTCGCGCAACAAGGCAGTGATTCGAAAGCATGCTGAAGAGCTGCTAGAAGCAGGAGTCAAGGTCATTGTGAGTGGATCCACAGCCAAGCTTGAAATAGTGCAGTCATTCCAGTAGCCCTCTATTTCTAGGCCGGGGCAGCACCAATGTGAGCTGAGATGGCCGCATGCCTGTGTGCATCTATACATACATTGCTGCCCTTGCACGTACCGGTACTGAGGTGATGCTCACTACTCCAGTCTGGCACATAGACATGGACAAAGTGTTGTCAGATACCCCTTCTGCAGACTTGGCATTGCTCCTGGAAATTGTTTACAGTAATTCATGAGGTGGTGGCTGTCAGTCATCGCATTGCTTTGAAGGCTGCCCAGTCACCATCAGCTACTGCATGCATTCATGCACTGCTAACCATCGATTGCTTTCATCGCTATCATGAAATGTAGTAAGCAAGCAAACATCAGCATCAGTAGCAGCATCAATGCCATATTGGACAACCTCAATTGCAGCTGCAACTTGGCAGGTATACTTCCAGCACAACCCCCAACTTCTGATATCTACAGACAAACATGCTTGGGTGCTGCACGGCCTGGAGGGCTGTGTAGTGGTCTCTCTTATCAGACAAACATGCTTCACCGGCTGTGCACATGTGCTCCTTCATGTTTGCGATCTACAGCATAGAGGCGCACCCAAGCTAACATAAATGCTGGACGCCTTAACGCAAGTTCAGGGCTCCTCCACATGTGAGACTGATGCCACATCAATATCAGCTTGCCCTTTGGGCCCTGTTGCTTCTTGCTGTGTCATGTCTTAGGCTGTGTCCTGGTGGGGTCCCTCCTGGCGCTCTGGCACCCATGACACTCAAGGAGTCAACACAGATGAGGTGCTGGGCACACTCATACATGAACTAGAACAATCAGGCAGCACACTCAAGGTGGCCATACACATGGAACCATACCCTGGTAAGCATGCTGCATCTGCTGCATCTCAGCTTAATTTCATGATTCGGTCTTTTGTGTGGCCTAGGCGGTCCAGCTGTACGAAGGGTGCCCATATGGTTGGCCTATATGTGATTATGTGACTGCTGTTGTGGGGGGTCATGTGATGCATAGTCCTGAATGACCTTCTGGCATAGCTGATTTCGCATTAAGTTATCTAATAATCACATTATGGAATTATAAAGAAGCGTAATCAATTCACCCGAGTGCGAACCTTCAATCTGCGCCATATGTAAGAGGGCAACAGTATTGTATGGCAGAAAGCCAAGTCCAAGTGCTCTGCCATGCTTGGGACTAGCAAATGGGACACAAGGCATATCATGCAGTGCTCAGCTCAGCAATTTGACAGTATTTAGTGCCTTGCATCAGTGGGCTCTGAGTCTGACCCGGTCCAGCTGATGTCCTGGAGGCCTCTGTCCAGCACCTTTCCCTCCTACTCTGCTAGGCTCAGGAGCTGGACCCATAGAGCTGCCTTCGCACTTAAAAGCCAATAAACTGATTGAGTGCAGTCACTCAGTCACCTCACAGCAATAAACCTGGGCGGTTGCTAAGCCGTCCTGTGACCTATCTGTAGTGTATTGTTGCCGCCATATTGAGCTTGCAGCATAACAAGTGCAAATACTTCTGCTTGTCTGCTCATCAATGGCACCATCATTAGGACGCAGGTGTTTTTTGGTCACGTGGGAGCTGCAAAAGAATGCCGCATTTGTTTACCAGAAGGTGTCTAAAGGTGCAGGGCTCAATAGAACGTGCTTAAGACCTGTCCGCCACCCCAAATGGGAGGCGTTGAATGGGCGAAGAGGGGCCGCCCACAGTGACTGAGGGCCACATTTGCTGCCATGATGCATTGTTTTTGCTGCACCCAGGTCGTACTGCTGCTAGCACACGTGAGGATCTGGCCCATCTCATGGAGAGGTTCAGCAACAGCAGTGCACTGTTGCGTGTTGATGGCAAGCCGCTGTACTATGTGTATGACTCCTATCACATCCCAGCGTCTGACTGGAAGGAGCTGCTGTCTGTGAATGGCAGCAACACAGTTAGAGGGACGGCCATGGATGGTAAGTGCTTGATAGTTGCACTGCCAAAGGCTCATAAGGTAGTTATGGTTACTGGTAGATGCATAGAAGAGCATGCTTGAAGTGTGATGAGACCAAACAGCATCTTTCACAGGTTGGGTAGTTGGTGTAGCACTGTGCCCTGCTGCCATGTTAGAGACCTGCTGTTGCTGTGACTGCTACACATGCTGCTAGCCCTGCAGCAGCGTGAATGCCTTGAGCACGTTATGAACATGTGGTCATGATCAAGTTTGCTCCAAAGCTTTCATAAATCTACTGGAGTTCTGAACTAATGGAAGCACTGCAGGCTTCTGGTTGACAAGCCATGCACTGGTGTTTTTTGAGGGGACTGTGTACTCAATGAGGTTGACTTGAATGAGCAAATTTGATAAGTGTCTGCCAGTGAACACCAGAGTGTTAGGTTTAGCAGAGTAGCCAGCAAGTCTCAACAGTATTGCTGTTATACCTGACTACCTGATTCCATGCATATATGCACATGGGCGAATTCCAGATGTGATATCAAGCTTACAACCTGCTTTGATGACAGCAACAAAAGCAGCGTGACCCGTGGAGCAAATTACACCAACCCATAGCATGAGTCAAGACATTTTGTAACAGTTTTGTCAACCTGTTGCTTGGCTGTTGCTGCAGGTGTTTTCCTTGGCCTGTGGGTGCAAAGCAATGATGGAGACCAAAACATTGCAGCAGGTCACTTTGATGGCTTCTACACATACTTTGCAAGTGAAGCAGTGTCATATGGGAGTCAGCCCCAAAACTGGCCCATCTTGGCAAAGTAAGTAAGCTGAAGTTTTGGTACAAGCATGAGGTGTCAGCTATTGCAACAGTAGACCTTGTGCATGCAAGCTGCCGTGGAGTACCATCAGCAAGCATTGTGTGTGTTTCCACGTGGTCATGGCCGGGCTGATTTAGCATGACAAGAAGCTGGGCTGAACAAAGTTTGATGTCTGTGTGTGTGATGTCATGCTCGGTTCCAGGTTCCTAGAAATGAATTTTAAGAAGACACTCTGACAATGTGATTTTGGTCCAAACTTCATTGTCGAACATGCAGCATTGCCAAGCAGCCTTCCTGTGCTTGTGTAGTATCCATGCTGCTGGCATTTGTTGCTTTGGTGTTGTCCCTTCGCCACGTTGTGTATGTGGCGCACCAATTTTCTATGTGTACAAGCCGCCTTTCATCCAACCTTGACGTTTTTATGTTTTCTGGCGTGGCTAGTGCAGGGCTGCTAGCAGCAGCATTTGTACCAGGGTTATACCATGTCTTACTTACCAGCCTCATCTCTTCATTCAACATTCATATCATATATCAAGCATGGTCCTGGATGGGCAATGTAATACATACAATTTGTAGTGCTTGCAATTCCCCTAAGTGTGACGCATCATATCCCTGGATGACAGCAAGCGAGTGAGCATGTCTTTCTGATGTGTCTTGCAGCTGGGCCAAGCAACATGGAAAAATGTTTGTGGCAAGTATAGGTCCAGGCTACGATGATTCCCGCATCCGTCCATGGAATGCAGGGGCAACAAGGGACAGAGAGGGTGGTAAGAGGTGAGAAGGGCACATGCATGGTGGTCTCCCATACAAGGAGCACAGACTGCACGCTCCAGCTGACATTGCTATCTGTCACCAGCATGTGCAGGAAGCTGGGACGTGTCTCTGAATCATCCGCCTTCTGTATTGGTGAACACCAGACTGGAGGAAAATCACAAAAGATGTACAGGAAAATCACAAAGATGTACAGGGCCTTGCCCGTTCTAGAAACTTACAGCTGTATACCCACCATCTGAGTTTGCATGAAATGGTGAGAAGGTGCATTAGCAGGTATGAGACGAGCAGTTTAATGTACAAAGGGTCAAGCTAAGGGCCATTTGTACTTGCCATACCGCATGCCTCTGGACTGTTCAAGACCATCTGGTAGGATGCAAGCAACAGGTGTCTTCGAGGCCAATGGTACTAGGCTCTATGAATAAGGCGGATGGGGACGTGGTTGCATACCCTCAGCTTCAAAGGTCTCCAGATTGCTTAGTAATGATTTGTACTCCCTGTATCCCACCTTGTAGATACAAACAATATTGGGAGCAAGCAACACACTCGGGTGCAGCAGGCGTATCCATTACCAGCTTCAACGAGTGGGGTGAGGGGACCCAGATAGAAGCAGCTAAAGCCTGGGATGATCCAGACAGCGGGCATCATTTCCAGGATTACGGGGCCAATGGGCCTCAGCTCTACATGAAGCTAACCGGGCAATATGCAAAGAGATTCACAGCCCGGCTCAGTGAGCAGCAGCAGCAGCGGCGGCGGCAAAATGACAACAAGAAGTGCGACTCAGAAGCAGGTGAACCTGGGCCCCATATAGGGTCTGGAATTGAGGCAGATGTACCAAATGAGGGCAAAGTGGATGCAGAGACACAAGCTGAGGCCACAGACGTCCAGCAACAAGAGTTGTGAAGACAATGTGTTACAAGTTACCACGGCCTCTCAGTACGATATGCCGGTCTGGCTGCTCACCAGAATGTCTTTGGTGCCATTCCATGCACCACAGTAATGGCTTCAGGCGGTCTACTTGACTGTACCTGCAATTATGGTCAATGATGTATGTAGCTCTACCAGGTCGGATGGCACCCTGCTTTTCTCGCTTTCAGCACTGCATGACAGGCCCTGCTATTCTCGTTTGCACTCTCCCCTGCTTTGTTTACCTGTACCAACCTCCAGGTCGGATGCAGATGTATACTGAACATTGGTAGTCAGCAGTAGCGTTGCAGTCATGGGGTCCTGCGGGCCCTGTACGTGCCAGTAGTCCTCTGAACTCAATCAGATGCGTCGCGCAGTTGCATGGGTTGCTAAGGCTGCGTCCCTAGGTGTAAAGAGTATAGAGGCAGGTGTGAGCCCTTTAGTGAGAAGTGACATGGTCATACGGCCATGCACTGCACCTGCAGGGCGATCACGGTTGGGAAAGGTTTATCTGACCATGTTCATGACATAGACCATCATATGGTTGGCGTTGGGCTCAATTGCAGCCATGGTTTTCCAAAGTTTGTGCTTTGAAGTCAGGTGTTTAAAGTACGTTTCTGTCTGCCCATGCATTTCAAGCACCATGTTAAGTCCAGCTGTCACACCTCAGCTCTAAGATTGGCCTGATCACCAGATAGGCTTAGCTCCACGGGCTGGCTCACTGCCCCCCTTGGTAGTGGACCTAAGCATCTGTTCATCGTGGTTGGTATTACATACAGTTGCCTTGGAAGCCAAACTGCTCTGAAGTGTATGTACCAGCTCATCCATATTGCTGTCATCAGCTTCAGGGGCTGAGAGAGAGAGGCTGAAGATCATTGCTGATACATCAACCAGGTACACACGTATGTGGTGCTGCATGCTCATGCTGCTTGGTTTGAGGTGCATTGGTTGCTATATTGCTGTCCTTCTTACTTGGGGATATCGGTCGCTGTGGTGGCGATGGTGGTAATGGTCCCTTTCTTTAATGTTGGGCTTTAATACTTGGAGTTCTAGTTGACTGCTTGAAAGGATCAGCAGAAAGCCCTGGATGCACTGCATCTCAGCATCAGCTCCAGTGGAAGCAGGAAATGGGAGATTGACAGGGGCGCGTTTAAGGGGAGGTTGGCTCGGTCACCAACTCCTTAGGAGACTAGATAGAGGTCTACTCCTTCCAGATAGAAGTTGAAACAATTGTTTACCTGTATCTCATCTGCAAGCTACTGAGTGCCTGTATGAACTCTAGTGCAGATTATGCAGTGCGTGAACACTGAACCACCCAGTGGCATACATGAAATGCCAAACATAGTGCTGGCATCAACCAGCTCCAGACATGATACTGATGGTCAACTCAGCTAAGACTCAACCAACAGTCCTCAAGCCACACCTTCCTCAGACTCTTGCTCCCCTACATCTGCATCCCCTAGTTGCTTTGGAACCAGCCCTAGCATCATAGCTAGCCCCTCCACCAGCTTGTAGTGTGCATACCGCACATTGAACCGCATGTCATACCAGTAATTTACTGCAATGCACCAGCCCTGCTCCGGGTCTGGCCTCTGCTCCACGTAATGGTACCACATGGCAGGCAGGTACAGCATCTCCCCGGCATGAACCTCAACCCTCAGGGGCTTGGGGAGCTCGGGATCAAAGTAAAGGGGGTACTCAGCAGCTGCCTGGGTAAGGTCATCGGGGTTTGGATCAATTGGGCACCAGGAAACGAGGTGGCGGGGTTCATGTGGCACCGGGGTTAGCTCCCCATTGCCCTGTGGCAGCAGATGCACCAGCAGCAGCAAGAGCCAGGTCAATTTAAGCAGACTGCAATGATGAGGATTCTCTCTGAGGTTAGGGTTTGCCTATTGTCGTCAGCTGGAATAGAACAGTGATCACGAACAAGCAAATTTGCATACAGAAGACAACAGAGCAAACAACTTGTCAAGCTGCATTGGGTTGTGGTAGATGTTGGCGCTCAGGAAGATGCAGAATCTTGCACCTTCCCTCTTGGAGCAGTAGTGACAGATGCCGATCAGGGCTGTGACGCAGGGGATGATCAGACGATGACATAGTTTCATGTGCCAGGTAGGGGTGTTGGGTGCAGTCTGGCCACAGATGGCACTGCTACGGATTACAGTTTCCTTCAGCGGGTCTAGCCATGCTAGAACCACTTTGCAACTTCAATACATGATTACACTTTAGCCATGGAGCATTTCAGTTACACAATGTTAAGCAGCACTTCAAGAAATGGTATTGGCTGATATGTTGCTGCAAATGCAGGCATGCACTTCAGCTGTTGCTGAGGTAGGTGTCGTTATTCCAAGCAAGTGGCATTGGGAGATGCAGGAGCTAAACACTCTCCTGGAGTAGCACCTATTGCTCATCTAGGTACTCTGGTCATGCTGCTGCTTTCCATCAGCTTCTGCTGCTTTATGCTGCTCCTGCATACGTCATGCTGCTGCTGCTGCAATTCCAAGCTGCTGCTGCTGCAACTTTCATGCTGCAGCTGCAATTCCAAGCTGCTGCTGCTGCAACTTTCATGCTGCAGCTGCAATTCCAAGCTGCTGCTGCTGCATTTGACGTCCTGCAGTTACTGCTTCATGCTGCTGCTGTTCTTGCTCAGTAAAAACCATATACACCGCCCACCTCTTGGTAGTGTGCCAGGGGCTGCATCTGCAAGTACATCCTGTAGATATCCGTTGGAGGTAGCAGGTGGAAGATCTTGGTCCCGCGGACAACAGCATAGATGTTCTCATAGTGATCTTTATGGTAAGTGGTAGCACTGCGCTGGTCCCCTATCCAGAGATTGATGACATCAGGAGGACCCCCAAAAGCTTCAGTGGCCCAGCTGAGCTCAGCATCCACATCAGAGAGCAGGACAGGTAGCTCTTTGCTTAGGTTGGAGTTCTGGTGCTGCAGGGGCGAGCAGATGGGGATGAGTGAGGTAGAGATTACTGTGGAACTTTGCCTTAAACAGAGGAGCTCCATGCCACGTGTTGCCATTCTCCCCCGAGTGTCCTGTGTTGACAGGCTTGGCTGGTTGGTTCCTGTAGTGGGTGCGAGAGGAACCAACTCGTGCTGAATAACATGCTAAGCAAACAAACAAACATTTACAGTGAGGCAACCGCAAAGGGCTGCTAGGTCAAAACGACCAAACACACCATCTGATGGACCCAAACACAACGGATTCCAGACCACCAAGTTAAAGGGATACCCAACCATGTATCCACTAAGCCACGCATACCAGCACAGCAGCTGTTATGGCTGCCGTAAGTGCAGACGTCAACAGTTCTTGACCGAGATGCTGCAAAAGGGGAGAACAGCATGCAGGCGGTGCTGTTGCATCGCATATTGCATTGCAGAGAGAAGAGCCAAGGCAAAGAACATGCACATGCTTGATGAGCGATACATCTGACACAGTCCTGTCATGGCTGCATGTGAGACGCACTCAGAAAGCGGCCTTCTAACGGATAACTGTGCAATCAACTTGCCTATAACAAATGACACGGTTACATAAGCAAACCCATCTGAGGGCCTTTGGCAAAGGTGGACCACTGTCATTGTGTAGAGCTGCAGGCAAAAGGAGGTCCGAAGCGCTCAAGCACCCACCTGCAGATAAGGTACTCGCTTCGTGTTCTCGTTCTGAAAGTACTCATCGATGAACTGAACAAATGGAAGCTGCAACTCCAGTGGGGTACAGAAGCAGGTGTGTTTGCTGCCAGCGGGGCCGGAGTAGGTAGTGATAGCGTCCCCACGCCCATTCGGAGTATAGTCCACTGTAACTTTAGTCTCTCCAGCTTTTGCCGTGAGGTAATCCCTGTCCCAGTCCCTGTACGCTGGCCATTCGCTGAGGGCACCTGTGATCAGACAAGGCTTATTGCCAGCTACGTAGCCACGAACAAAGTCTGCCGCTGACACAGGTGACGATATGCTTTCCGGTGTGTCTCCTATGTCCAATTCTCTTATTTCAGTTGTATGCTGTTTGAGCTGCTTTAGTACGATGTCTTCGGTCTGCGGCATCGGCCCTGAGTGCAGCTGACAAATTAGTTCATTGCACCCAGCTGCCACATGCACTAGATATGTTGCATGTAAGCTCTTAGGGGTGCATGTAAATTTGCTATCATCATTGTCATACAACATGGGATCTAACTTCATCAGGTACAGGTGTCACCACTGAAGGCAGTACACATTCCAAAGTTCGTCTACTGAAGCAGCAGGATTGCGTTTCAGCTGGTGGTTAACTTCCACCACCACCTCAAGCTCGTTATCCACACACTTGGACTTGGGACACCACAACAGCATCACCACATAAGTCCAGCCTTCTCCACAGCACTCGGCCCACTTTGCCGCGGCTACCCCATGCAATGCATTGAGCACGTAACGCAGGGAGTGAACCATTTGTACTCATAACTGATATGCATATGCAGGGACTCACCATAAGCCTGCAGCCAGCCTTTGCTAAGAGAGACCACTGCACAGCCCTCCGGGCCATGCAGCACCCTTTGCTGCACTGCACAGGACCTGACCAAAACATGCTTAACATAGCAAACAAAAATGGCGGAACCATGGAGACTCATGAGCACTATCTCTTTGCACAACTCCCTACACTGCAGAATTGCGAGGTATTAGTACTTATCGCACCAATTCGTGCCATGCCTGATAATCATAGTACGTGAAACATCAATTCCACTAGAGGGTTCTCTGCCCCATTGCATACCTTGCATCAACATACAGTGCACCTGCACAAGCAAGATTAGTACCAGTACCTGCATCCATGTCCAACACGCTCCAATTGAGCCCCCTCCTAGTACGAGTCTTGCCACCAGAGACAGCCTGTGTCAGCATTTATGCTCAGGCACCTCCACTTTTCACAGACTGCTAGCAATGGCATGAAAGCAAGAGCCGGATCAATTGGCGCATGCAGCAGCAACGGTGAATGAAGCTAGAGAGCAAAGCACAGCACCTCTTGTTCCTGGCATAAACCTGATACTGACTGCATACACTTTGCATGCGACATCCTCAACACATTCCGCGAACGCAGCCATAACATCAGCAGCAGGTGCTCGAACACTGCTTGAAATGACTGATGACTAGCATATTGCCATAATGCTGGGCGTACACGCTCCATCCCCAGTTGTCCCATTATAAGCCGCGTCTTCACAAACACCCTGGTGCTGCAGCCACCACTGCTGCTGCTCCCGCCACAGCCGCTAACAACTGCCTTTTTTGGGCGGAACTGGCCACCAGCTGCGACTATACGTATGAAAACGAGTAGTGTGTGCACCTACTGCTGTTTGCATTTCCACATCGGAGCAGACAAAACCTCATCAAGAAGTCTCTACTTGGTGAAGCTGATACTCTGCTGCATCTGCTCTTGGGCCCTGCACCAGGCATGATGCTCAGATTGTCTTTCGCCAGCCACTCGTCCCTGCTGATGGAGGAAGGGCCTGTTGTTGTTGTTGTTGCTGCTGCTGCTGTTCCTGCTGCTGTTGGGCCTCAAATGGAAGATCTATTTCTTCTGCTGCTGCATAGAAGCTCTCAATGTCATAGTACTCCCGCTGCTCGGGCGTGAAAACATGCACCACGACGTCTCCGAAATCGATGACTTCCCAGGGACTGGATCCTATGTTGTTCTGCATGGTTCGATCCCAATCTTCTAGAGCTGCGTCCTCCATACGACTGATGACTGCAAGCAGCTGAGGCTTGGAGAATACGCTGCATATAACCATATAGGATGTCCATGACACCAGAGGCTCGATATGTAGGACACTGAGATCTTGGACTTTGACATCTGAAGCCACTTTAGCCATTGCAACTGCAAAATTCCGTGCTTCAATGCTCTCAGGGGACAGGGCATATTCTTCAGCCCCGACGCTCCGCTCGGCCACTGCTAATGTCTTAACTGGGCGCATACGTGGTTGTATGTTCAAGGACGTAGAGTGGAGCCCGAATTGGCCACCAACCCGCAATGATGAACCAATGGCCCGACTCCGCAGACATGTCCGGGCACCAGTTGAAAAGTGCGTCAAGGCCCGTTCTTGAACGGAATATAGCTGAGAGCAGCTTGAAAGGCAACGTATGCACGACATTGTGATGAAACGCTATGCAGGGGACAAATGTCTTGTTGCGGCCAGCCGATGTCCTCCGACACTTTTACCAAGAATATACGTTTCCGGCAGTTAGCGTTGAGCTATCCTCTAAAGGACGTGAGCCATAGGAGAGTCCAATGGCTAGAACGAGTCAAGCAGAGTTCAACATGAGGTGGGGGAGGGCCCAGAACCCTGGCAGATACGGGTTTAGGTCACAAGCAGAACCCTCAGTGACTGGCATGAACCTAGTGCCCCAAACCCCCTACCGAGGCAAAGGCATATAAACCATTAATTTCTGGTAGGAGCCGCCTTGTATGCAAAGGCCTCAACCTCGTGGATCCATCTGATGTCACTTCAGATGGACTGAAAGACTACGGCCCCTCAGCATTACCCCCTGCATGCCACTTCAACCTTGTAGCTGTGTTGAAGCTAATGTAGTGCACACAATTCCTGATCTAAAGCTAACAGAAGAGCCCCACACTTGCAGCAACAGTTTTGACTGTAAACCCCGTGTCAGCAGTGCAGCCGTAAAGCAGCACAAATACACATTTCAGGCGGCCATGGCACAGAGCGACCCCTGTATTTGTGCCTTGTCCCCACTCATCATGCTGAGCAATACTCAACAGCTATGTGCAAACACTGCTGGTCAAGGTAAACCTGCTGAGTGGCCCCCGCTTTGCTTCAAGGGTCAGTGTGGGATTGATTCGGCCACATTCCATGGTGGCCACATTCCATGGTGGTTGGGTCTGGTTGCATATATCCCTCTGTGGTTGAGTCCTTTGCATGGTTCTTGTACATCTCCAGCCCGTGGTAATCGTCATTGTTTGCCATGCCATTGCAACCGATGGAGGAGTGGGTGGTGTTCTTGATCATGGGCTCTGTCTTGCCTGGATACATGTTTCGGTATCAGTACTGCTTGGTTGGTGGTCTGGAAGCCATTGTGTTTGGATCCATCCGATGGTGTGTTTGGTCGTTTCGACCTAGCCGCCCTTTGCGGTTGCCACACCTTAAATGTTTGTTGTTGTTGTTGTTGTTCGAATCTAAACAATGGCAAACCCACTCATTGGCACGCGTGCGGTGCCACAGTTCACCACAGGGGTGGGAAAGCTACGAACACAGATGTAAGCAGTAACTAGCACCTCAAGCTGTCACAAGAAACAGCGAGGTGGAACAGGATACGGGTACAAACCTCCACATGATAGGTGTACTGTACTGATGCAGTCGAAGGCCCAACACAAACCTCAAGTTCACCCAGTGCATGTTTGCATCACAGTGATATGTGTTAGAAACAGACATGTGCACCGCATCACTGAGCACAGTCTCCCTGGCGTAGCAGATGGGGTATCGGAGACTGAAGAAGCCATAAACAGATAGCACCAGATCACGGCAAATCATATGAACACAGAGGTACATGTTAAGGGAGACCCCTGCACAGTCCTCCGGGCCATGCAGCACCCAAGCATTACTCCAACCAGTTTGTTAGGGTTGTGGGGTGAGTACCAGCGACAGAGATGCTTGAGTTAGGTCAGTGCACAGCTTTTAAGCCTTGCAGCACCCGTGGTCTGACCACATGCAGTTTGTTATCGGTAAAACAAACAAACAAAAATTGAAGGTAATCTGTCACAAAGCGAGAGAATAGCAGCACAGTGTCTGGGTGGTGTGCCACAGGGGAGCGCGCCAGCTGACCCCTGACCTTTTGGGGGTGTGAGCAGTGCAGACTGGGCTCTGCAAGGTGCACAGGGCACCGGGAGCCCCTCGGTGCGCGGCCAACTTGTAATCTGTAGAAATGCCGAGTGCCATGCGACCATGCAGATGGGGCCCGTATAGATTGCTTCACTGTGCCCACAAGGCTACTCCTTTTGTGCAGATGCAAAATCCATCTGTTGCTGCAGTATCATCCCAGAGAGCTGCAGTCTAACAAGCAGCTGCAGTTTGCAGATTCCATAAAACACAAACCCGCAGCTTCTGGAGTATATGAACCAGGGTGCACAATCATACCAGCACTTGAGGCCACGGATGTTCATCTGCAGGCTGATTCGCAGCAGACTTACCATATCAACGGGACATCCGTACGCCTGCATCCATACACCAAGTTAAAGCTGGCGGCCACTGGCTGCCGAGTCCCCTAGCCTTATGGGAGCCTAGTGCTCACAAGCAGTGCCCCTGGAGGACACTGCAAAGAGGTGCCCACCAGTCTGCTGTTAATTTCAGGCACATGGCAAGTGAAAGCCGTCCATATCCTTGCTCTTTTGTTTTGCTCGCCCCTCACGTTCCCAAACCAACGAAGATGAATGGCAGGCAGCTCAAGGCAGCTCACCTCAGGTAGAAGCTCCAGCCGTTTATACTAGGGTTCCTACATAAATATCTGGCTTTGCATCAAGTGCGGCGAACTAGGGTGCCTAGTAGCCTACAATGCCTGGCTTGAAAGCTCTCCGAATCCTTAAATCCCTGCTCCGAAATTTCCGACTCCACGGCGATTGGTTCAGAAGTGTCGGATTGGTAATAATGGGCGGATTCGCCTCTGGTGACGCCCCATGGTGCATAGGTGCGCAAGGCTCTCACAAGCCCTCTCAGATGCCCCACAAGACACATAGATGTCCTATGCTGTTCCTACAAGCGAATATCCATTCAAGCTTCCTGGTATTCGAAGCATTTATTTCCAAGGCTGAGCATTTTGTTGGTCTTGCTCCCTATAAACTGCGAAGATTCCCGAGAAGAACGAAGCAGCAGGAAGTGTTTCGCATTGAGTGCTGTGGACTGCAAAAGAGGCTTCATTGGGCTAGCCTTTTGATAACGTAAGCGCATGGAACGTTTGTCAAGCTCAAGCAGGCAGACTGCTCTGGCTGCCTCGAATAGAATGGCCATTGCCTGGCTCAAGCCTATTACGAGACAGGCATAGACCGTTTTCTGCACATATCAGCAGCATGTGCAGGTTTGCGTGGAGATCATACCATCCCGACCATCATTTTGAACATGCGCTGCCGAAGTTTCGTTCGAGGACGATGCAAGTAATATATGGAAGATCTTGGTGTGCAACCTGTACGATATAGCAGATAGGCACCTCAGGAACCATGCTCATTGCCTAGTGGGGACAGGACGTTCGTTAGAAGTGCTTACGCATGCGTGAAGCTCCGACAAGCAGGCGTTGCATTTATGTTAAATAAGCCGTGATTATGTGTAACGCAGGTAATTGTGGATGCAGTAAAGCATATGTGTCCTGCAGAGCTGGCAGATATGGGTCCGACACCAGTACCCGTGGCGCTGGCCGTGATGCAGCACGCCGTCCGGACTGGGGAGTTGCAGCAGGTGCGCTTCCGCTCGTGATGTCCTGCATCTGTACTGCTGGGATGAGTGCATGTTATCTCGGAGTGCCGGTTGCTCTAAAAGTTCTCATGGCAGGCGTTGATCCATTGTCAGAGCTCCTGCCCTGTTGCAGGGCCTTCAAACTCCCCCATTAGGGTTCCTGACAGTCCATACACCTTGCCTGAGCCTACGTAGCTGAAGATGCATAAAATCATTGGTGTCTGGAATGGTGCTAAGGCGAGGACCTTAGGCCCTGTTATTGTTTCATTGTGCAGGCTGCTGAAGTAGGGGCCCGGGCTGTCCTCCCTTTGAGCATCACCCCACAAGAGCTCCAACTAGGACAACAACTTGCTGAGGGTGCTGAAGCCAGTGTGCATTTCGGCCAGTGGCAAGGCTCTGACGTCGCTGTCAAGCGTTTCAAGATCGCCCAAAGCGATGACCTCATCAGATTCCGCCGAGAGCTAACTACCTTAGCAGGCCTTCAGCACCCCAACATCATGCCTCTACTAGGAGCACGTGCTCTGCCCCCAAACTACTTTTTAGTAATGCCTTTGGCCCTTGGCAGTCTCCATGACAGACTCTACAAGGATGGCTGGAGACCTTCACAGCATCAACTGCTGAAGGTGGCTTATGACCTGTCATCAGCCCTGGCACACTTGCATGCTCAGGGGCTGGTGCACAGGGACATCAAGCCCAGTAATGTGTTGGAGGCGCCTTCAGGGGAGGTGTGGCTCAGTGACTTTGGCATCGCTCTGCCAGAGGAGCTGGCGGTGAGGGAGTCTACAGTGACAGAGATGTCCGTCAGGTCCAGGGGAAAGCCAACAGGTGGGTGGGGGAAGGTGGGCATGGGAGGGGGTTTGCAAGGACATGGGCTTGGGTGTGCACAGGTGGTATGGAAGCCTCATTTAATGATATGCACGTCTCCGGACAACCTGCTGCTTGTAGCCACTGCTGCGGCACATTAGTCTAGAAACGATGTTCCGCTTGGAGGCTCCTTCATACTTATTTGCCCGCCATGTGAAATATTTGTTTGCCATGTGCAGCGAGATCATGCTGCATCGATCAGTGAGGAGGGAGAGATGGCAGCATATCATGATGGTCTGCCCTGGCTAGTGCTTGTGCATCGGAGACAGCAGTGGTGGGACGGCTAAACTGAATCTTTGCTTCTTCTTGTTTGTGTTCCTAGGTGGCTTCCACAAGCGTGCCATGATGGGCACCTTGGAGTACATGGCACCTGAGATGCTGCTCAAGCACCCTGCATCCCGGGCCTCAGATGTTTACGCCCTGGCAGTTACCATCAATGAGCTGGCAACAGGTAAGAAGCAACGTGGGCACTAACTGGCCCTGCAGCTGCTATTGTATGAGATGGATCTGCCCTGGCCGTCATCCATGCACATTAATTGATGCTATTGATTTTATGTCATTGTACTCGTGCTGTTGTTGTGGTGGTGGTGGTTAGGGTGGGGTGTTAAGGGCTCTTGCAGTTGCAGTGGGTGGGTCGCTTGCTCAAGGTACTTTTCTGGGAGTGCTGCGTTTATGCAAAGTCCTGGTTCATGCGCACTGCGGTATGTGAGGGTACCTTCTTGTTGCTTGTCTTGTTGCATTGCAAAGTGTCCTCTTGTACACAAGGCAGCTTGTGGCCATCTGTCTGATGGGTCTACTACGGGCACTGAGTACTGCTACTGGTGGTGGTGCAGGTGTCTACCCCTTCTCTGACTGCACCAAGGACAACCCTGAGGTGCATACAGTGCTGGAGCATGGCTATGGCCGCCAGGAGCTAGCGGCAGCTGTAGCATCTGAGGGCTTGAGGCCTCTGCTGCCCAAAGATGCTCCTACAGAGTTTACACAGCTCATCAACTGCTGTTGGGCATTAGATCCGGCCGGAAGACCTTCTGCTGCTGCTGTGCAAGCTGCTATAGCTGTCATGCTGCAGCAGCTGCAGCAGCAGGAGGAGCAGCAGCGACAAAGTGTTCAAAGTGAGAGCCTGGAGCAGGAGCAGTACAAGCGGCAGCAGCGGATCAGCAGCAGCAGTTGTGGCAGTGGTGTACCACCAGCAGCTGGAGCAGTAGGAAGTAGCAGTGGTGGTTGGGGAGGTGCAAGCTCAGCGCTTGAGGGTGCTAGTGAGTCTGATATCTCATCTTTAAGTGCTATGGATCTGGACAGCCCTGGGAACTGGGCTAGCCCGACGGCTACTGATATACGCGGCGGGCAGGGGATGCGTGGGGGTTGCTTTGGTCGGCATGAGGGGTTACCTACTCCTGCTTTGGTTGGCCCAGCTTGCTTATCAGCTAGTGCTATTACAGCTACATCGGCAGCTTATCCTGGACCTCCCTCCCTCACTGTAGCAGCAGGTGCTTATGCAGCAGTGGGGCCTAGGGAAACAATGGAGGACAGGCATGTGGTCATCCAGGGGTTGGGTGGGGATGCGAGGGTGCACTTTGCTGGGGTGTTTGATGGTCATAGGGGGTGGCAGGCAGCACATTATGCTGCTACCAACCTACCCAGGGCCTTGCAGTGTGCTGCTGCAGCGCAGGCAGCGGCAGCAGCAAGCAGCAGCAGTAACAATACTTCTCCTGCAACATCAGCTGGATTAATGATGAAGGAAGCTTTCCGCAATGTGGACCAGGGGTTTTACCAGGAGTGGCAGCTGGAGAATCATGTGAAGGCAGTACGCAGTGGGCGGCCGGAGGCATTCCCTGGTTGTACTGCTTTGGCAGTGCTGGTAGCTGGCGGGAAGCTCTTTGCTGCCAACGCTGGTGATGCCCGGGCGGTGCTAGCGCGAGGCAATGCGGCAGTGGGGTTGAGTCGCCAGCATACGGCAGAGCTTCCGGATGAGAAGGCGAGGGTGGAGGCAGCAGGGGGGAAAGTGAGCTGGTTGGGGGGGACATGGAGGGTGGGGGATGCGGCGCTGCAGGTGACCCGGGCGCTGGGGGACTTTGACCTGAAGCGTGGTGGCGGGGTAATCTCAGATCCCGAGGTGATGGAGGTGGAGTTAACGGAGGATGACCACTTTGTGGTGCTTGGGACGGATGGGCTATGGGATGTGTTGGCGGATGATGAGGTGGTGGGGTTGGTGCGAGACACGGTGAAGGAGCCATCCATGTGTGCAAAGCGGCTGGTGACGGAGGCGCTGTCTCGCGGCAGTAAGGATAATGTGAGTGCTGTGGTGGTGTTCCTGCAGCCTGTGTCGAGTTTGGAGCAGGTGTGGACTAGGGCAGGGGGGTTGCCAGCACCTGAGGCTACGGCGACCTTTTATGGGACAAGGAGGAGCAGGCCGGTGGTACAGGCAGCAGGGGAATGTGTGGATGAGGTGCTGGATACATACTGATGGGAGGAGGCGGTGAGCAGAGGGTTTTGGGAGTGAAGGTGGTTGAGATGCTGTGCGGGAGGGATTGGGAGGACAACGGATCCCATTTATTGATTCAGCTTCATCAGGGGGACAGAGCATGTGCCTGCTGACTGGTGAGCTGGAAGATATAGTATGGGTGGTGGTTAGCTCGACATGTGGGGTAAGGGGGAGGTCATCTGTCATACATCTATGGGGAAGGTAACAAGTCTTAGGACTCTTTAAGCGCACTATTCAGATAATGGTGATGGGTTATGCTGCTTACCTGTGTGGTTGAGAGTACACAGCTATTGAGCGTAAAGTGTTGGCGAAATATGAAATTTGGAACAGGTTGCAGGGCTAATATGTACAGCTTGGCCTGTCCATGTGCTCTGTTGGGCAGCATGGTTGGCGGGAGAGATATGGGGATCTTCGGTCCTTTGCATCTTATTTGCAGGAGGGCGTGTGTTATATATGGTTGGGTAAGGGGTTGGGTTCTGGAATCTTTCCACAGTTTCCCCTCATCTTTTCCACGTAGTGTCTGCCTATTCAGAGGCGTGAAAAATGTACTGAGTGGGGTTAGAGAGAAGCCTCGGACCAGGCCAGTTGCCATTGCTGCTGTATGGATCCTTGGTAGCCTTGTGGCATGGCTCGAGGTATAGTTGTGTGCCTTCTTCCTGAGAGTCTTTTGTCCTGAGCGGTTGCATATTGAGAGGTACTGACATTGATGTGTCCTAGATTGTGTGTATGAATGTTGCAGCTGGGTGGGGCCATCTTGCCAGCCTGGTATATGTAGGTCAGTAGAGTTTTGTATATATGTAGGTCTCCTAACCGAACTGTAGGGGCTGATGTGAAGCTGTGTGCTGGCATGCACGTGCTGTTTACTGTTGAAGTGAAGAGGACTTCACTGTGGTCATGGCTAAATCTCTGGGTGTGGAGGTCTTGTGTAGCAGGGGAGGAATGGTTGTGGATTGGGGTGGATTTGACAGTAGCTGTCTGGCAATTTTCCATCTTGTGGCATTACTTGTATTGAGGAATGTTGTCAAGGAGTGAGCAAGCATGCTATAAAACTGTGATGCGAGTGCTCTGGTGCAGGTTCCAATCACATTAGTGTACGTGAATGTGTGAGGGCTTCGTGCACTCAGGGTTGGAATGAATCTGAGAGAGCGCTATTGTGCGTTATGCACAGTGTGTTTAGCTCTGGTGTTGGCTGTAGCCCTTGAGCTACAAGGTGGCGGTTGGAAGCACGGTAGGGTTTGGTGGTAGTGGAGTGTTGGCTGGGAGCGTTGGGGCCGGGGAATCTGTATGCTCTGGTGCATGTCAGCTGTTGTTGCAGCGCTGCTGGACGTTGATGGAGCGATGCTGGTTCAGGCAGATACCAATTCAACGTACAGCAGTACATTTTGATAGTTCATATCTGTTGACGGGGTCATTTGGTATTATTATTACATTTCATGATATGCCATAGCAATAAGTGCCATAGGCCCCGCACCTCAAGCTGTCACAAAGAACAACGAGGTGGAACAGAATACGGGTAAACTTCGACATGTATGACAACATATATATGCCTAGACATGGGGTCATTTGGTAATTGGTATTCATATCTGTTATGAGAATGCTGCACGGCCCAGAGGGCAGTGCAGTGGTCTCTCTTAACATATCTGTTATGAGAAGGTGACTTGGTACGCTGGGTGATTTGGGGGTTGTGAGCATGGTAATGTAGTGCTGTCAACTGGGTTATTCAGTGCACCAATATGCAAGACCGGCTTTCACCACGCCAAGAAGCTGCATTATAAGTCATACTAGGTGAGCTGAAGCGTGCGTGACGGCGACGACTTTGAGCCATTGGGCAGCACTTGATCCTACCTTTGGTGTTGTCTAAACAAAACAAACAAACCAGTTTTAACGTCCGGGTCCAAGACCGGAAGTCAGACTGACTCATCGGACGGCCTTGCGGCGACGGTGTTGCCCAGTTGATCAGACCGTTAGCCCATTGAACAGACGAATCCATTGTATAGGCAACGCGGATACCTGTAACCTTTTCTTGAGAGGCCCCGGCTAAGGGCGGCGAGGAGACCGGGACTCGAACACCGGATCTGAGGATTCGAAGTCCTCTGCTCTACCAATTGAGCTACCCCCCCCCATCTAATCGGGGTTCAGCTCAATATGTATATATGCCCGTTTCAGCGAAGTGGAGCCCGTGGCCGAGCAGCGGGGTGGGGATCGGTGGGGGGGACGAAGAGAGAACGAGCCGTCAACGAAATAGAGTCGAGAGCCGATGTGACAAAAGGGAGGCAGTGAGAGAATGCAATTAAAATTCTTACAAAAAAATGTCAAGCAAGGACGCCTTTGCCTGAACAATTACCATCCTGGTGTCTTTCTTGTGAGGCCAGCAGGACGCACAATCTGAACAGTTCACTACATACCAGCAGCAGATGTGTCGTGGTCTGCCACATACACATCAGCTAGTAAAATATCACATGCCATGCACCTGTTAAACAGTCGCTGCCCCGTTAAATATCGTACCATGCAACAAGCAAGCCTGGCATATGGTTACAACATAATTCTATCTTTGGACCTCCCCCATCCTGCCGCCTGCAGTGGCCACCACTGCCCAGCAAGGTTGGCCAACCCGCACACACGCAGATGAGGGTTTTCAGGAACACATCATACACACATCCCATCAACAATTTCCACCAATCTTGACAGCTGTTAGAAATGGTCTTGTACATTCTTATCCGCTTCGGGGAGCTCTGCTATAACCCCGCCCTCCAGCCAGCAACTGTGGCTTCATCCACCAGGCGTCTAATCGGACATGGATGTTCGTTTCATACCTTCTGTAGCAGCTTCTATTGCTTCTGTTGCTGCAGCACTTCTGCCCCGCTCCTTCACCCCACTTCCCCATCCCCCTCTTGCTGCTGCTGCTGTTGGAGATGCTCCTTGGGCTTCCGTCTCACCCCCATCTTCACTCCCACTACTTCCGCTGTGCGCTGATGTTTTTGCATTATCTCCCCCTGGCTCCACCCCTGCAGAACCACCACCACCACCGCTGGTGCTGGCTCCTGTGTCTGCTCCTGCTGCTGCTTCTGCCGCTGTTTCACGACTTTCTCCTGCCTCCTCTCCCTCGCTACTTCCTGCTGCTTCTCCCGGACTGCTACCGCCTTCACCACTGCCACTAGCTGCTGCTACTGCTGCTGATGCCTCAACCTCTATTCCCTCCCCACTACCCTCCTCTGTATCCCCTTCACTCTCTTCATCACCATCATCACTGCTGCTGCTGCTGCTGCTGCTGGTAGGCCACTCAGGTGCTTCAGCAGTGACCTCCTCCAACCACACATTCTGTGCTGCAATGACTTCTGCTGCTGTGTTGCACTCCCGGTATCGTGCCAAGATGTCTGCGTTGGTGCTGAAGAAGCTGTGACCCCTGGGAAACAGAAGCAACTAGGGTGGTGAGGCGCGAGGCTGGTGTCTAGCGCTTCGCATCGACAGGCATAAGAGGTAAGCTGCGGGGGTCTTTGCTACGGTCTGGGGATCCTTCGGGCATTACTCAACACAACAAGGGTGGTGAGCACACACCAACAAGTATATGGAGTCATGTCACAGGTCCTCCCAAGCTGCAAAGCTGTGCTGTGATCTAAATCATACATCTTGACCCCATACAAGGTGCTGGTTACCATTCACGCCTCTAAGTGGATTGAAAGGTGACATATTGCTGCTGTTTCAAGTAGCCAACGCAAGGCGCTAACATGGCGTTTTGTTGGGTGGCATCAAAAGACCTCGTCAAGCAGCTGGCCGATCATGAGGCTGCTTGTGAACTGTATGATTTTACCTCACAAAAAAGGCTGTATGATTTTAAAATCTTCTAGATGTTGGACCCATGCACGCAAGGATGCTTTTGCCCATATGCTCCCAGCAATTTCGTGTAGTTTACACAGGATTCCATCTGCTTCAAGCCCAAAAGCTGCTTGGGCCACAGAATGCATAGGGCGTACACCCCTACCATCTGCAGCAAGCACTGTCTGCCACCAGATATTCAGTGCTGCACTAGGCACTAGATGATCAGGAAACAGCAGGAAACAAAAAAAAACAGCACTGCTAAGGAAACAGCAGGAAACAAAAAAAGCAGCACTGCTAAGAAGGGCTGCCACCATCCGCTTGTCTTACCATTTGAATCTGCTCATGATCCCATGGGCTGCATCGATGAAGCCGCAAATGTACAGTGCAGCAGCCAGAGCCTCTGCACAAGAAAGCTTGCAAGGACGACCTGCAGGAGCACAGGGAAGCATGCAAGGGTTTCAGTCGGCTGGAGGTGACTAGCCGTGGTTTGAAGGTTCAGGGGTAGAACGCCAATGCATTGCGACAGGAATTAAGTGGAAAAGTGGTAAGAATATAGCTCATGAACTGGGGCTGCTGCCAGGCTAGGGTTCACCCACCATTTCAACCAGTGAAGTACACCAGGAAAGCACAGCAGACAGGGATAATGGTGTCCTTCATGCGAATTGTTCTGAATGCATTGTGGTTAAGGGCCAGAGGGGGAGAGCCCTACGTGTCCCTTTCCCTGACACAGCAGTACTGGCTTGCGACTTCAGCACAATGAGATGCTTCAGAAGCAGAATGAAGTAGCTGGCATGTGCAGCGTACGCAGTCAATGCCTTGAATCATCCGCACGGCATGCCAAGATATGAGCTGAAGGTCAAGGCAGCACCAGGGGAAGGTTGGCTTACCATAGTTCACTGGGTTAGCAGCCACGAGGAAAGGAAGTAGCCTGGGAGCTGTGCCTCTTATACGACCTGCAGTCAACCCATTCAGGGTTTAGGGAACTTCCAGCTGCTGGGTTCTCACTGGTAGCTAGCAAGCATGCTCTTAGATCGGCATGGATGTCTAGATGAGTATCCGGGGTTTCGGCATGAGAGTACAGGTGATGTGGGGCCCGGTCACACATGCATGCTGTTACGTACCAAATGGGACATCATCAAGTCGATTCCAGGAGCAATCCACAACAGCAAGGCCTTTGGCAGCGATGAGGGGAGCATCCTCCTTTGACACACTTCTAGAACCATTAGGGCTGAGGATCACACCAGGGAACACTTGACCCAGTTTAAGCTCTTGGACCACCCCTTGCCGGACTAGCCGTGTTCCTGTGCACCGTTTCTTATCACACTGCCCAAGGTCCCACATGGCCAATCGGAATGGCTCATTTGTCTCGGCCTCCTCAGTTAAGTTATGGTCTTCCTCTATGTTAGAATCATGGTATTGGGTACGATCCCTGGCCTCCCTGTGTTTTCTATGCTTAGAATTATCTTTTTTCTGCTTCACTTGCGGCATGGTAACGGGCGGGTAGATCTGCCTCTACAGGCGGCAGAAGCGAAAGACCAGACGTAGCACGGTAGGTTTGCATTGCATATTGCTGTTAGTATGTCTTAACTATGCTAAGCCAGAGCTAGAGCAGGCCGTCAGTACATGAACCGGGTTGCGGAGCATTTGAAATTAATCAGGGCATTATAACGGCTGCATGATCATGTGCAAGCGATCTCCTGGATAAAGGACTACTGGCACTCGCAGGAGACGAGCTTGGGCTGCATTGCCGTGACCATATTGAGTATTGTTCAGTGGCATTGACTGGAGCTAGAGCCTGGAGCTATCGGCTGTTCCTGAGGGGGTTGTTCCTGCAATCTAGCGTCAGACCAGCCGGCAATATGCAGGCTCAGCTTACTCGGTCCTCAATGAGGACATGCACCCCAAAGGTCGCAGGCAGGAGGCCAGCCTCACAGCCTCGGTCTGCTGTACAGGTGTGTGAATATGGTGTTTAGCAGTGCAGCGTTCGTACGTTTACCAATCACCCGATGCCTTGCAGTCTGCCCCCAAGTCTGTGCTGCGGGCAGCAACCGAGGAGAAGGTGGAGCTGTCAACTAGCAATGGAACAGCAGCTTCACTCGGTACTCCCACCAACATGCTGGATTTTGATGAGCTCTCAGATATCATCAGGTGATTGCATACCCGCGTCAATGCACCCTCGACAGACCCACTGCGAATCCTCTGCTGCAAATGAAAGCAAGTAACGATTGCGGGCATCATCAGCTCAATGCATGTGCGTTGACGTGTTCAATGCTGCTCTCTCGATGGTTGGGGTCCTACTGCTCCAAGACATGCGTTACGGAGCCACGTCAGGCAGCGTGGATCTTAAAAAGTGGTATATCTGAGCTCCTGCTGCCCCACGCAGAATGGTACACGACACAGACATCGTCGAGCTGGAGTTGAAGAGCAAGCGCTTCAGCTTGTCGGTAAAGAAGAAGGAGGCATTGAAGCAGCCCGAGGTGCAGGTGAGCATGCAGTTTGAATCGCGGCTCAGTTCAGTTTGACCAATAAAAGCTCTCGACGGCAGCGCCATACTGTGATACTGTAACAGCTGAAGTTGGCCTTGCACGCGGGCTGGTGATAGAAGTGACAGCAAACACATTATCAGGGTGCAGGAGCGCACTTGAGCAAATACTGTCCTCTCATGCCGTGCTAAAAGAGTGCAACACAAGTCATGTCTGGTCAGCCATCAGGAGTTTGACAATGCGCTTGTCGGGCCCAGAAAAACTAAGTGCAGCGATGACACTGTGCCAACAAAGACAAGCTTGTTGACATTTCCTTGGCACCGTTAGCAGGCAATAAAGCACAGGCACAGTTTGCAGCCCTCTGGGGTTCCGTCAGGTGGCTCCGGCTGGTAGGGCAGCAGCATACGGAAACCTTCTTCAAGGGGGTTCATTATCACGCCCTCTTAGGGACTAACAGCATGTAGCGCCAGCTCATGCAAACCGCCTCCACTGTCAGTAGCAGACGTTGCCAAGCAGCTGCACCATGCACGACAGCCTCTTCAGTTACTTAAGGGGTCAAAGCCTTCCACATGCTTGTAGAAAACCTTAGGAGGAACACACTGGCTCATGTGACTTCAAGTAAGGTATACACTATATCAACCAGGTCCAGCTGTTGTTGTTTGGGTACCGTATGCATTGAAAGCGTAGCTTTGCTTGAAATGTGCCCTGGTGTGCCTTCCTGTGTGTGATGTCCCAGGTTGTCCATGCTGCCCCCATGATGGCTGCTGCCCCCGCAGCCCCAGTGGCAGCAGCAGCACCTGCAGCAGCTCCCGCAGCCCCTGCTCCTGCTGCAGCCCCTGCACCCAAGCCAGCAGCAGCTCCGATAGAGGGAGTGGAGATCACATCACCCATGTCAGGTGGGAAGCGCAGGACAACAAGGGGAGGGAGGGGTTTTAAGGCTCTGAGGGGTTATAGGCATGAAAAAGGGATGAGGGGTACAGGGGAGTTAGGGGGCCGAGCGATAATGGGCATGAAGGGGGCTGAGGGGGTACAGGCTAAGAAGGGGCATCTTCGGCTATGTGATCTCAGCCTCAGCTGCTGTCGTGCGGCTTGTCAAGTAGTAGATTGACTGTGAGCTGATGGCTGAAGATGCATGGGGCATAACACCTAGAAGACCTGGGGGGGAGAATGTTGGAAAGATTGCCCTGCATGGATGGGATAAATCAATGCATTGAGACCTGAGACCCAATTCGTCGCACATGAATGTCGCTTCTAAAGGTTGCCACCGATCCAGGAGTGCAAAATCACTAGTAGCACCAGCAGGGAACAGCCGGCGGCCGGAACCTGAACCAGGAACCTGAACCGGGAACAGCCCGCATTTTGAAATGCAAGCTAGGCACTAGCCTTGGCTGCTCTGGCAGGGTTGTTAAACTGGGAAAGGTGTTTCACATGGTTATGCGGGGCAAGGATTTACATGCATCCCAATCAGTGCGGATGCTGCAGGGGTGACAGTAAGAATTAATTCCTAGGAAGGATGGCACAAGAGGCGGGCTTAGTAAGACTCTTGCTCACCCTGCGTAAGCTGTTACATATCCAGAAACATGGGGTCTCATGAACATTGGAGCGCAAAGCTGTGCATCAGTAGTGGGGTATCTAGTGTTTTGCATGCAAGCTAGCATTTGTAGGAAGGGCAAAGACAGCTGGTGCTAATATCTGGCGGAAGGGGTGTGTGTTGGGTACTGTAGGCCAAGCGCTGGAGTACATACATTAATGCTCTTGATGAGAAACCTCCGATCTTTCAGCTTCAAGGGTGCTGAAATGCATGTTGCATGCTATGGCAGCAGGGGAGTTCTAGCTGATTGGTCAGGACTTAATGACGAAGCGCTTGGCTCCTTGAAGATGTATCAGTGTCCTAGGTCTCATGCTGAGGTTGATGGGGGTCACATGCTGATCTTGGCTTACTGACTGTTGTTGTTTCATGTAGGTACCATGTACAGTGCAGCTGCCCCTGGTGAGCCTGCGTTTGTGAAAGAGGGTGACACGGTGAAGAAGGGCCAGACAGTGTGCATCATTGAGGCTATGAAGCTCATGAACGAAATTGAGGTGGGTTGCAACAGCTCGGGAAGGTTTTGACCGCAATGGCCTACATCTTTAGCTTATCACTGCACACTAGGGGTAGTAGTTCCGCGTGGGTGCTTCGTGCGTCTTGCTAGGAGTACTGCATGGGAGCAAAACTGTTGGACTAATTGTCCCAGCTGGCAGCTGTACAGTCCATGGTCTCGAGCCTTGTACTTGATGTCATGTGATCTATCATATGGACTGCTGAATGGCTGGTGGCTGGCATTAAGCACAAAGCATGATTGAAAATACATTGGCAGAAGAGGTGCTCCCAGTGTTTTACAAAATAGTCAAGCCGCAGTCAGTGCGGGCATGTCCTTTCCTTTCTACATTTTGTGAATGTGGTATGTCACCCATTCCCTTCAAGCTCCTCTGAGGTGGTGAATGCAATGGTAGCGAGGATGAGGCAACCTTTTGCTCCTGCCTCGCGCGCCCACTGCAGCAGGTCCAAGCAGCTTCCCCATGCAGCGTAGGCACAGGTCAGACTAGTCGTTGGCCTGGACGTTTCAGGGGCTTGAAAAGAAGGTTCCTGAGCATTCATGCTAAGCTGTGGCCTAAGTTGACCTGCTGCTGTTGCTCCTGCAGGCTGAGCTGTCTGGCACTGTGGTGAAGGTTCTGGTGGAGAATGCCCAGGCTGTGACCCCTGGCCAGGCATTGATGATCATCAAGCCCAACTAGACATTAGCAGAGAACGATCATTAACATGGCAGCAGCAGTAGTGGCAGTACAATGCTTCAGCTGATAATCAAGGGGCAACTGCCACTGATCAGCAGAAGATGGGATAGAGACTAATTGATGATGGAGTGATCAGGATGTTGAGTCAAAAGAACAACGGTGGCCGGGGGCAGGCAGTTTGCAGGGGTCTACTGGGCTGGGGCTTGGAGAACTGAACTTCTAGTAAACTTAGCAAGCAGGAAATGAGATGGGGCTTTGCCCACGAAATGAGATGGGCTTCGTGTGCACTGGGATCGCTACAGGGTGTGTAGTATGCATGGGTTGGTTGGTTGATAAATAGGGTGCATGATTCCAGCTGAGATGTATGCATTTCTTTGAGTTATTCTGGTTCTGTAAGAGTACGCAGGTCTGACATGGGCGTCTCTCCCCTTAGGCTTTTTTACAAGAGGGGTTCTCCAGGGACTAGGCACTTGTTTGCCAGCAGACGGCTGCAATTACGCTGTCTGTTCACATTCTTCCAATTGGCAATTGACCAGGTGCACATCGCAGGGTAAGATCAGTCCACTCGAGGGCTCGCGTCGATCGGTCTGCACTCGGTCGGAACCGGTGCCATTGTTAAGACTGACCTGGTGCAGGGGCACAACCGCTGAAGTCGCCTTCAATAGTTATTCTTGTGACTCTTTAGTACCGACTCTTATTGACATCTGGGTCCGCTGCTCTAAGTACCGCACCGCTCACTCACCGGCGGGGCAACCGCCAACCGGGCACAAGGCATACATGCGTTTGATCCCATAGTTAATGCGCCCACTTTACATTCTCTGCACCTCAACAGACATGTAAATGTGTTGAATCTCGGTCCGACTGCCTGGCATTGCCGGTCCGCTCTTTGCCATTGCGGGAAAAAACCAAAACAAAATCCGCCGCTTACGGTCTGCTTGGCTCAGTCGCGCGTCAATACCGCTCTCTATTCCTTCACTTACTCACCACCCCACAACCCTAACAAACTGGTTGGCGTCATGCTTGGGTGCTGCATGGCCCGGAGGGCTGTGCAGTGGTCTCTCTTAACAAAACAAAATCCATTCAGAACATACGGCAGGAATTCTATAGTATGACGTGCAACTATAATGCTGCTACGTGAGCAGATACGATGTCTAGAAAATAGAACAACACGCACCCATAACACCGCCCTTCAGTACATGTATAGACCAGCATTGATCAATCCTGTGAAGAGAATGTCGCAATTTGTGTCGCAAGCAAGTGTTTTAGAAACATACGCCTTTCAAATCCATTCATTGCACTAAACACGACTCAAAATGGCCACACGTTATTTTCAACCCATCTGAAGTCCGTCCAGCAGCAAGCCCATGAAGGCATCATCAGGTGCCAGCAAACCAAAATGACATTTTTGATGCGGCACCCGCAAGAGGGCTGCTAAGCCCTGGAAGTTGGCTAAGCTGCCGTCAAAACCTCCAGTCAACTCAATGCACTAGTACTGACTTGTGAATAAACAACATCAAACTAGGCCCCAGCTGCAGCTTTGATACACGGTTTGAATGTTACATTTGAAAAAAGAAAACCCCGATTTGATACACAGGACATCCCATCCAGACCACTCATGACCGATGCATATGCTTTATTTTCGCCTGTGCATTGCTTCCAGTCTGCTGGCTGCACAATTACGCTATATGCCCACACCTCTGCCGCAACCAAAAGGACAGAAGCACAGCAACAAATTCAGGCCTGGACTTCCAGCATGCACTGACTGCTTGCAACGCAGCTGCATACTGCTGCTCCCTTGCGCCTCCTATGTCATCACCTAGTCGGATGTTGGACGACAATAGCATCTTACTGGATTGTAAATACATGCAAAGCACTTTAATACTATAAGGCTGGAAATCATTCCAGTCCCCTTCTACTGCATCCCCAGGAAAGCACTTTCGCCTTGGAGTATATACACACATGACCTTAGTGTCCAGTGACCAACTCAAAGGACCATTCCACACCGTCAACGTCCCAAGCATGTAGCCAGCCTTCTTTCGTCTAACTACTGGCACAATGCAGCAATCTGCATTACACAACATGCCCAAACGCTACATCAAGGGCTAGCATGAATGCAAACTTGTGCGCTGGGGCATCACGTCTGCGCTTACTGCACCAAGAAGCCAGCATTTGCTGGAATAGTTCAAAACGAAGTTCAAGCAACAGTCTATGAACACTCAGCTACTTTAAGGCGCCCGCATTTGCAGGCAATCATGGAACACCAAACAGAAGATACAGCTTGATGGCATCAATTAGGCCCCCTGCAGCCCCATCAAAAGTACCAGTGAGAAGAAAGAGTCCAAACATAACTGCATCCTGCAACCACAGGGCTCCTAAAGTTGCAGTGATTCAGCATCAAGGCACTAAGCCGGCAGCTACAAGTACACCAAACCTTCCCATTCTAAGAGCCTCCACGCTCTGGGGACATGCATAGCCAAGATCCCAGTAAATTCAAACTTCATAGCTCCCACAAACCCCATGACATCAACACATGTGCAGTCAGGGAACCTAGCCCAGCCCGCAAGAGATCGACAATCTCACACCATTTTGCATCTTGGCTGCTGAGATATTGATTCCTGTCATAGGACCTCGTTAATGGTGCACGGCACACACATGCACATCCCAGCCCAAGCAGGTACCAAGGGGAATCTTGCAAAAGCGACATCATTAACCATGCCCTCAGTGCCTTCATAGCTTGCACATTATGGGCTTTCATCATGGATGACATCCTGCCTCACTGATTAGCTTGCCATTATATTAAATATATAATCCATGAACATCATGCAAGCTGGACCTTGCTGAAATTCCTCAGAATGCCAGAGGGCATGCAATCCCAATCCAAAACATCCTCAAGCTCAACAATGACCTGCGATTCCACTGTGAAGAAAGATAAACAGAGCACACAAAAAAGCAGCGAACATAAAGTGACAGGATCCAAGAAACAAGCTGCAAGCAATTGTTCTGAAGCAGCAAGGTAACTTCCAAGTGACAAATTGGTCAATCCCCACAAAGCCACCCATGCCCAGAAGAGCACTGCAACCTCAGCAGCTGCCAGGATACAGCACCGAGATACAATTCCAAGCAAAGTGCAAGCATCCATACCAAAATCATGAAGCGAGGCACTCTTTACCAGCCCCCATTCTGGCTAAGAGCACTTAAAGGACAAGCCGTTGTTGTCCCATGCATGAAGCTATGCCGAACATGCCAAGGCGGCCAGTAGAGACAAGCGCAGCAATTCAAACTTTGCAAACACTGGCTGCTGTTCATCATGGCTGTTGCTGAATTACCATTTCTTGCTGATGTCCACTTCTAAGGTCCTATGCTATCCCTCTGCTTTCTGGTGCACTAATATCATGCACACACCTAATAAACCTCCTAAAAGAGGTTACTGCTGCCCATTGACCCTATGTGTTTTTAAGGGCATCCTCCAAAAGCAGTCCCTAGACCGACCCCGCACCAAGCTCACAAAGAGCGGCCAAGTCCGACCTGCTGCTGCCCATCTACCAGAGCCAAAATCAGAGCTATATATCATTTGGTGTACCCTCCAGCTACAAGCTGCTATTGGTTCGCCACCTCACAATACACATCACCATAAATAGGTTTCCCTGCTGCCAATGCCCCAACAATCAATCATACAGCACATGACCCAAAATGCAAATGCCTTGCACTGCATCAAACACGTACTCCACCCTCCCTGGTTCATGCCTTAACCCAAAAAACCCATCATTTCAACATAGCAAGTAACAATACAGCCGCCATGCCCCAACATCATTAAACAACACTGCAGTAAACACCCTAGCGAACCCCTTGGCACAGTTGCGCTACAAGTCACCCACAAAGGGGTTCTCCAACAGTGCCTGCCCGTCCTCCTCATCCCCTTGGTTAACGTCCTCACAGTGGTCCAGCATGACCTGCAAGCACCTGAGCACACTGTCAAAGCCAGGGCGCTGCACCGGGTCCACATTCCAGCAGCTGGTCATGAGCAGCTTGTAGTCTGGCACCATGTCATCTGGGATGGGGGGACGCTCCATGTGCAGCGCCACCTTCTCAAACACTTCGCCATAGTGGCAGCCTTGGAAGGCCTGGCGCCCGGTGTACAGCTCCCACACTGCACAGCAGGGAACAGAGAGTGTTGCAGGTCAGGTGTAAAGAAGGGAACAACACTTCTGGCAGCTGTAGGGTCAATGCCGATGCCAGCAATGCTTCAAGAACAAAGCGATTTTCCATGCTTTTGTATGAGTACTGGAATAAGGCGGCAATAGTCACACCTTCACCAATTAAACAGAGTCATGTACATGTACAGTACCAAAGGTTTAACCTCTAATACTAGGTAGAATACAAAAGGATGGAGCACCTTGAGGTTACCAGCACCTAAACGCCACATTTTGTTGCATATAAAAACCGGGGCATACGGTTGCATTGCACATCTTGAAGAAAACATTGGGCCGCTTTAAGATGGAGACCAAGCAGGCTTTCTACCCCCACGAGACCCTGTGTCAAATCGGTCTTCAACAATGGCATCAAAGCAACACCTAGCACCGCTACAGCCCCTGCCCCCTGCCCCCCTGCTTACTCATGATTCCAAAAGCATACACATCTCCTGCAGGTGACATCTTCCCCAGCCGCAGCTGCTCAGGAGACATGTGGTTCACAGTGCCAAAGGTGCGCGTGCTCCTGTGCGTCTGCCCAGACTTGAGACTCCTGCTGAGTCCAAAGTCAGACACCTTGGCAACATTGCCGTAGGGTGCAGTGGTGTGGCTGGTGATCAAGATGTTCAAGCTCTTCAGGTCACCATGGAGCACATTGCGAGCATGCAGGTATTGCATACCAGCCGCCACATCACGCAGCCGCGTCAGCAGCTTCCCCTGCACATCAATAGAAGTTTATGCAAAGTTCAGAAGTGTGTTAGACGCTGCCAGTACTGTCAAAAAGACATGATCGTAGCATCGTAAGCACAGGCTGTTTGGCATCAGAGCACCCAGTAACACTGCCAGGGTAGCTAGTGGTGGTCCGTAGTGGTGGAGACTCAAGAGACCCATATTGCCCCCCTGTTCTCAGAACCTTAAACAGACGAAGCAGAGCGGGCTCTGATAGACTCCCTCAAGCCTGCCTGCCATACAGCCCCAAGGATTGTACATCGCTTTGCAGAGCACTGCAACACTTCACAACCACCAGCAGTACAAATGCTCCAGTACACAGCCACCTCCCCAACCCCTCGTCCAAACACCCAGGCCTGCACTAGTAAGCCCATCAGGTCCTGCAGGCTGCAGCATGATTTAGCCCCTGCCCACAGTCTCTCACTGCTTCTGCAGCAACTCAAAATGTGGAGCACACACCCACAGCAGCTACAGTGTCCCTTGTCCCCCGACCCAACCAGCACCTACCATGCACGGCTTCCCCAAGTCGTCATGCATCTGCCCATCTGTCACCCTATCAAGCAATGTGCCCTGATCACAATACTCAAGAATCAGCCATGTTTGGGCTTCTGCAAGGCTCCCCTTGGCCCTACTCCTGCCCTGTACACCCAATGATGAGCCTGACCGGGCATTGCTATCCCCTGCTTGCTGCTGCTCCTGATAGCTGGGCAAGTTGAACTCCGAGATGTCATGGCAAACATGCCCAGACACAATGTGTGAGGTGTCCTCTACGACAGAACCCTGCGGCGACCGCTGCTGCTGCTGTAGTGATGTCATAACTGGTACAAACGTATCAGTTGGATAACTGAAGCCATTCTGCTGCTGTTGCTGCATGTCTGCTGGGTGGCCCCGCAGCTCTTGTGCAGCAAGAGCAGAAGCGGAAGCTATTCGCTCAGCTTCTGGAGAGGGTTGCAAACCGGAGCTGCTGCCGCTAGACTTCACCACCACTATGCTATGGATGCTTGCGGAGAGTGCGCTGGCGTTGCTCTTAGATAACGCCGACCCATTGCCCGAGCCAACAGTTGCTACAGCTGCAGGCGCCGTATGATGGCTTCCAATGGAGGGAGGCAGAGGGTTGGTGATCCCTGACCTGGCGGCATCAGCCTGCAGAACAGACACAACAGACACAGACCAGCTTGTCTAGCTAGCTTCTGCTGTGCCCAGCGGCATAACATATGCTGGAGTAGTTCAGCTTGCCAGATGAATTGGGGTCCGCTCCTGTGCTCCAAGGCTTAAAGCAGGAGATACCGGTAAAACAGAAAACAAAAGAAGGGAACACATGCAACAAGATAGGCAAAACACATGATGTTCTCACTTGGCAGAGCAAGTAGTAGGCAAATACAACTGACCCCTCCACCCACTGAATTCATTCATGTGTGCAAAACAGTCTGTTACCCCACCCACCTGATCGCTACCAACAAACCTTTGCCAAACCATCAGACATAGATATGAGTCCCACCTTGCAGCTGGCAGCCTGCTCTCACCTCCACAGCACTCCCAGAGTCAACATTCAGCGCCCATGTGACAAAATGATATGCCTTGACCACATTGGGGTGGTTGAAGGACATCATCAAATCCACCTCGTTTGCTACAGCTGATGCTGTGCCACCATCGTGTTGCAGCACCTTGATGGCCACATCCTTGTCATGCCAACGACCCTTGTAGACGCGGCCAAAGCTGCCAGCTCCTAACAGCACGCCTGCAACGGGGGCCATGCATTGACATCATTACATCTTATGAAATGCCATATCAAAAAGTGCCATAGGCCCCGCACCTCAAGCTGTCACAAAGAACAGCCATGCACAAGAGACACTGCCTCAACATGGGCAATACTCACCTTCTGGAGGCCTCCCTGAAAGCTGCTGCTACTGCTCAGTGTTCTGCCTATTGCACTGCTGACCATACAAAAGATGGCGGTACCGCAGTGCTCACTAGAGTAACTCCCTTAGCAATTTGGCTCTGTAAACCAAGCCTTCCTCGGCATAAGCACCTATGACCCATAACTTTCCACGCCGCCCTTATCCTTCAACCCAAATTCCAACTGTCCGCCAGAACGAACGTAGGTCTACTTCTCCAGTGCATCCGCCTTGCATTGTCTTTTCATACAGCCAAAGCCACCACTGTCGACACAGGGCAGGGATTTGCATACCTCTCTGCAAGCGTATGGCTACTGTCTAGACAATCCAAGCTTGGCAACACAACACAAAACAATCCAAGCTTGGGAACATCACACACAACCACACATCTGACAGTCATACAGCGGCACAGAGCTCAGATCGCAACTAAACCTCCTGCAACCCTTCGCACCAGGTAGCCCACCCCAACCTAAGCCCCCCTCCTCACCTAGGGACACCTTGTCCTTCAGGAAGTCTCCGTCGTTGGGTGAGCAGCGGCTGTAAGCCACCAGCTGCCAACAGCTCCTCTGGTGGTTCCCTAGCATCATCTCCTCCAAGGGGCTACTCCTGATTGGCATCATATTTATGGTTCTTGACAACATATTTGCGGTTCTTTGGACACAACACATTGCATTGGGTTCATCTTGAGCTCTCTACGGCAAGGGATCGCGCCAGGCTTGGAGCTCAACTCTACCTGTTCAAATCTCCCTCCTGACGCTTCCCATAATCAGGGCATTGCACGCAATTACTATTGATGTGCATGTGAAATACAATAAGTGCGCTAATACCCCTCCACAGTGGCAGATGTGATGACTGCTACATGCAGTCTAAATGCTCCTCTGCCCTGGGCAGGGCACGTCAATGTGGGACTGCAGAACACCCTGGTTCCATGACCATCTGGACAAGGTATGGTGAGAAACAACAGGCAAGAAAAGCCATCTGTAAGTGCAGACCATACCTCGCGAGTGCACAGCGGATGAAACAATTTTGTCAGGCAAGATGCATTCCAAGGTCCAGGCAGCTACCTTGCCAACACCCAAGCCTAGCCTTGGTCCAAGCACAGCAAGACAACCTGAAGTTCAAGCTTTGCATGCTATTTCTCGCCATGAAGAGCCCTTCATACCTTTTGACATCCGCATCCGTCCCTCCTGAGAAGTCCAGTGCCCTGTAACTCTCTCCATGTGAATGGTGTGAACAAAACGTCCTGTCCTTCGCAGCTTCCTTGGCCTGCCGCCGCCGCCAAACTAGCCCAAAGGCCACAAGTGCGATTAGCAGCACCCCTGTGTTGCAACATCATAGCAGCATGAGCAACAATGTAGAACCCTATTGCCTCCCGCATAAGCTACAGAAGGATGTTATGTCTGGATGTCATGAATTATATACTCCTACCACATAACCAGAGCTAGACAAAGTGTCTACCAGTGCTGGGTTATGTGCAATAAACGGCTCCTCCCAGTGTTTAGAGCATGCAGTGCACCAAAACAAGCAGCTGACAGATAGATACCCCTACACGGAGACCCTTCCGTTTCTCCGCATCAGCATTGGATCCAGAGAAACCAAGACTGGTGCTTATATCCCACCCGACTGCTACACCTAAACCAAGCCTGCACTGCGGGCAGCACCAGCGGCATTATCGAGACGTCGGCAGACCTCACCAATGCTTCCAACTAGCCCTAATCACATTGCCAATCATCCCTGCCTATTCATACCAAGGCTCTCCTCCATCACAGCGGTCAGGACCTCCGGACTTCTCATCTGTTTGCTGTTTGCACAGTCGCCTAGTCACTAGCTTGTTGCTGCATATGAAAGGCATTCCACCTGCTGGACGGCCTTGCCAGGGTGCACCAATACCTACATGGCAGCTATCATGCAGACCCAATGCAAGTGCTGCTGCAGCACCAGGCAGAAGAGTCCAGCGGTTACCGATTAGAAACGATCACAAAAAAACCCTCCTAGTGCGCTTCCCAGCACTCACCGAGGACCACAGGCACAGCAATAGCATACGCAGCTGGTCCCTCAGGTTTGCTGGGCTGCTTTCTAGCCTGCAGGATCTCATCAAGCCGCTGCTGGATGCACAGGTCATCTCCATAATCCCGGACACACTCTGGGCTCACATATTCATAGCAGAGCCTGGTCACATTAATCTGGTCAAGAATGTATTCGCCATCATGCCGCTGGTTCTGCAGGGAGGTCAAGAATGGCGACAAACACCCGCGTTAGTTCACTGCTGCTGCTGCTGGCATGGACCTGCGTCCCTATCATGTATCGGATAATTGTTACAGTCTATCACCCTGGACGCACGAGCAACTCTCTGCAAACACGGCACGGTGGGAAATTGTTTTAAGGGGGGTATCAAATTAATATTGTAACTAGCTAGGTGACTATGGACATCCAAGAACTTGCTGTAAATCTACCCAATTGATCAGGCAACGAAGACGCACTGCACAGTTGCAAATGATTGTACTGCTGCAAAGCCGTCGTGCGCAGGGCTGTCCCTTGAGTGATGGTACAATGTGGCTGCAGCTTGAAGGACATCCAAAGCACCAACATTGACAGCAAAACTGGCACAGACTCACCTCAGGATCTGGGACAACCAGCTGTGAAGTGTCAATGAAGTGCAAACTCTCATAAAAGACGTGATCTTGGTAGGTGAAGACGGGAATTAAGGACAACTGTTGAGGTTTGCTGCTGTCAGGCCTTGGGTAGCTTTTTGAATTGACAAGTACTTGATTAGAAGGTGAGCATACCATCCTCTGGCGAAGTGTGTTGATCATCTGAAGTGTTGATCCTTTC
The DNA here is from genome assembly GCA_963556185.1 of Pseudopediastrum boryanum. Taxonomy (NCBI): domain Eukaryota; kingdom Viridiplantae; phylum Chlorophyta; class Chlorophyceae; order Sphaeropleales; family Hydrodictyaceae; genus Pseudopediastrum; species Pseudopediastrum boryanum. The sequence continues at coordinate 1,210,054 of OY744509.1, read as the reverse complement.
TGAGGTGAAAACAAATCTACCCCATAGCCTGAACCCCACCTGCGGTACAGACGCCATGATAAGTGCATGCTTTGCAACTGCTGCAGACAGGAACGGCAATCCTAGCATGCTCCAGTCCTTCACTTTGGGTTTGACTACTTTACAGACAACCGACCGATAAACAAGCATGCAGCAACAATACTCCGAACAGGAAGGAGAGCTGCAGCTGCAGCTGCTGATCGTTTCAATATTATACTGGGCCACTGGGCCTCCTGCCTACCTAGTATTGGTCACACAGATGTCTTTGAAGGTGACAATCACACCCTCCAGAAGTTCCACTGATTCTTGTGTAAAATTGAAGTCGATAATGTAGTTCGAATGCGCTGCAGTGATGACAATGCTTCTGTTGATGACCATAAGATCGTTCCCCCTGGGCAACCACTCGTCCTGAATTACAACCAGGCTCTCCTGTATAACTGCTCGGGTCACCATCGGGTCCAGGAAAGCCTCCTTCAGCGTCATCCCGGGGGACCCAGGGGGCACCTCCATGTATATATTGGCATCACTTCCGTTCACAAGCTGAATCAACCCCAAAAGAACGACAACAAGCGTCCAGGCAAGAACCAGCAGCTGGGTACCAGCAGTGCCCCCCTTGAACATGGCCAAGGCACAGCACGTGCTGCACTCTTATAGGAGAGAACTTATTCCTAGAAGCCGCATCTCGCTCGCATGGGACATACCACCGTAAGACGACAGGATGCTACGGTCGTGGATGGCTGACTGTTGCGCATGCACATCTTCACTCGTAGCACCGACACAAAATCGGGGTACCTTTCCCGGGTGTTGAAACGCCGTGCTGCGTGCCAAGCCGCTCATAAGTTCCTTTTTTACCACTTTTTTACCACGGTCTCACTAGGGTTCCAGGGCTCTAGAATAGGGTTCGAAGATGTCACATCTATGAATTGCCATTGCTTCTGAGGTCGCAGCAAATGCGGACCGCATGGATGCCGGAACTAGGGTCAAGCCCAAAATTGCATTATCGCTTGCGCTTGATCTGACACAAGTCCAATCCCTTGTTGATCTAAACTCCCGCTATTGGCATCCAGCACGATATGGCAGTTCGACTTGCACAGCGACATAAATTAGGACCAAGGCAATGCAGGCAATCTGCGAGAGCAGTTATTCTGAGCAAAACTCACCATGTCGGAGCTTCACAAGGCAAGAGAAGCTGCCTCAATGTGCGTGGCAATCTCTGAGTGCTTGTACTGGGCTCTGCACCTTCCGCCTCCATTGAGGCCACCACTGTGTGTAACAAAATCTGCTTGACCTTGGACTTACTCGCACATGCTCTGCTTTAGGCTTTCCGACCACAGCTTCTCCGGCTTTCAGATGGCACCAGAACTTGCTCCAGGTCAACAGCTTGGGCATGCCTTTGTGGCAGAAGGCCGACCATCACATGCTCCGCACAAAGCACACAGTCATCTACTGGACGCACAGACTATATGGACTACCTCACACAAAGTGAGTAGGGCAGGGCTCAGCAACGCCAAGGTAAGCGCTGAAACTGCACCCTTCTCACAGGAAGCTCATTTGCAGAACCCCAGGAACCTGGCAGAACCCCTGCAAAAGGCCAGGCAGAAGAGGCCATGCTGGTGATCATGCCAGGATTTGGCGTCCCACTGTCCAGTATGGCCAAGTTAGCTGCTTCAGTACAGGTACGTTACAGTCCCTATCTCCAGGAGCTATGGGTCATTCATCCTGAGCCGTTTATCATTGCCAACTCCAATGTCATCTGTGTGGTGTATATTGCAACAAGCAGCCTGGTTTGCTTGATGGCTTCTCGTTTGCAGGCAATGACTTTCAGGAAGTAGGAGTGTTCTCGTAAGTAAGTCGGCAGACAAAACACTGCAACTGCATTCCAAATGCTACAACACGACCACTATTGATCCCTGAGGTGTGGTAACATCGAAGGCAGCCAGAGGCACACAGCAACCACCTGAAGAAGCAAATGATCCAGCATGTGTTATGGGCCGTCCAGAGTGCTGTTGATTGCCTCTGTGTCCGTTGGGACCCTGTACTTCATGGCATCTCATCCCAAACCCATGCACAAGTTACAAACAAGGACTCAATACCAGGGATGGACTCGTAGCACCAATCAGTGAGCGGGTCTAGGTATGTGGCAAGTTGATCAATGGGACGTCCCTCGTCATCAGACGCAGTTAAGCTTACATCCTTGCCTATAGCATTTCGTGACGTGCCATAGCAAGAAGTGCCATAGACCCCGCACCTCAAGCCGTCACATAAAACAATGAGGTGAAACAGGATGCCGGTAGTCTTCGGCATGCAAGCATGACAACATATGCCTAGACATCCTTCCATACCACACTACGTGGCAGGCATCACACAGCCGTGTTTGAAGCCAAGCCTTCCATGCTGCAGGAGCATTGTCCTGAGGTGAAACTTTGGGTGTCAACGGTAAGCCTAGATTTCATGGCTCTATCCAAGGAGCATGTCAAGCCTGGGATGACTCAGATTGAGGTGAGAGGACACACCCACCACCAGCGCCCACCACCACCCACCATCACCCCGCCCCCCACCCCCCAAGACTGCTTGAAAAGGCAGCTTACGGTGGAACATGCATGCCATCACTCCCGCAGCCTTCGCTGCACAGCTGCTGTGTCAGATGCACCTCATGGCATCATCCCTATGATCCCTATCAGCTATAGAAATTTCAAGAGGATTTAATCCTCGCTTCAGGTACCACACCTCGCTGCAGGGTTTTGCTGGGTGCACTCCCGGATAGCAGAGGTGTAACCATTAGGGCCCACAAACCAAGGCATTGTCAAGCTGCTAGATACTGGCACTCATAAGGTGATGCAGCTTCTTGGATGTGCAATCATCATGAGCACCAGAGGATGTATGAGACCTGCATGTGTCACTGTGTAGAGCACGATGCCACTACCTTGCCAATCAGTCCAACAGTTGTACAGAGCTCTGTCGTGCACTTCTTGCTCCTGTCGTTGCTAAATTGCTATAGATCTGCCTTGCATTCACTCATGCTTTAGTATGTGGGCAAGGTAGCGGCAACAGCTGTGTACCTTATGGCAGATGTACGGCATGTACAGCATAGATTCAAGGGTGAAAGGGGGAGTTAATACTGCTCTGCATCTGCCAATAGTTAGTCAGTGATAGACAGTTACCCAGATGATCACATTAATGCTGATCTGGGGGTATCGACTGGTTTCTGGCATGCAGATGACCCAAGCAATAGCTGATGCAGGGGTGGTAGGTCAAGCGTTAGATGAAGTGGTTGCAAGAGCCAAGGAAGAGGGCTTCAAAGCAAACGACTTGGGCTGGGGTGAGTTACCGCAAAGAGGAGATATGGCCCAGAGTGCATTGCCTGAAGCCATGATGGACAGCATTGGTGTGCAGGTGCTGAGGGTCTTGTTGGAGTTGGATTCTGCTGCTATGTTGCATGCAACGGTCCTTTAGTTGTTTGCCAAGCGTAGGCGATGGCAAGGTGTCAACTCTGTCTGATTGTTCTCAGACAGGATTGGCTGAAAATTGGCTAGATGCACATGGCCATGATGTCCTGGCGCCTGCTGCCTGCAGACACCACCTCCCCAGCAATGCTTGATCATCTACACAACATATAAGTCACAATACTATATGTGAAATGCGCCCAGAAAGAGAAACTATCGAGCCAAGGGCAAGCTCCCCTGTAGTTGCTGTATGGAGGCTGCATGCCTTTTCAGGGGCCACAAAAGGTAGCATAGGAGCAGGTGCCCAACATAGCTGTCTTCCCACCTCTATGAGCAGAGAGAGATTTGCCAGCCTTACGCCATCTTCCTCAACTCCCCCTTGTCCCATGTCCTGCTGCAGGGCGATATAGTAACGTGTACATGATGGCCCACAGCTTGTCTGGTCCCATCTGCAGCGGTGCTGCTTTCAAGAAGGCTGCTGGCTACATCCTGCTAGCAAGTACATTCAACGCAGATTATCTGCTGCATAACTTCACAAGCTTGGAGAGCTGGGCAAGGTGCGAAGTCACAGTCTATGCTACTGAAATTAGCCCTCTATGATTAGGTAAAGTTAAGTAGGCCTACTTCCTTAATTGTACCCCACAAATGGGGTGTGCGTAGATGTAACTATGTAACCAGGTAAAGTAATCATTAGATTACTGGGATTTTACTGGTAGTTGCCAGTAGCATCTTGGGTGACAGATTGTCATCACTGAGGAGTGGGTTATATGTCATCACTGAGGAGTGGGTTGTATGTCATCACTGAGGAGTGGGTTATATGTCATCACTGAGGAGTGGGTTATATGTCATCACTGAGGAGTGGGTTATATGTCATCACTGAGGAGTGGGTTATATGTCATCACTGAGGAGTGGGTTATATGTCATCACTGAGGAGTGGGTTATATGTCATCACTGAGGAGTGGGTTATATGTTATCACTGAGGAGTGGGTTATATGTCATCACTGAGGAGTGGGTTGTATGTCATCACTGAGGAGTGGGTTATATGTCAGGAAAGGGAGCCTGTCTTTGAGGCGTAGGATGCTGGTACGCGTACATAACAAGGGGTGGTATTCAGGTCCTGCGCAAAGTGAGAAGAAGGAACAATGCAGGTAAAATAATGGTGCACGCCTGTTGTTCGAATGTGGCAGTGGGGCTTGTGTTTCCAAGCTTGCGCAAAAGCTATGCATCGCGAAGCTTCCTACAGAGCACAAGTAACTTATACAATTTCAAGCCATGGCTTGCCACTGTTGGTAAGTGTTTCTGCCATCTGGTCCCCAGTATGCAACACTTTCTTGCATATAGGCATTAGTAAATGAATTTCAAGTTTTTAATCAGTTGCGAGAGTTTCAATGGGCACAGTTACAAATTGATTTGAATAAGTGGTGCCTTTCTGACAGTGCTTCCTTGTGCGTCCCCCCTTGTGCAGTCGCCCAGTGCTGATGTTGGGAGGGGAGCTGGATGGTCAGATGCGCTGGCCTTGGTCTGCCACTCAGGCCTTTGACTCAGCAGTGCTGGCTCAGATGGCAGGACCAAAGTGAGTGAGTGAGTGAGCAGGAGCTCCATAGACAGCAATCATTCTTAACACGCGCCCATGTAACTGCCCTGAGGGCGATTTGTGCGTTGAGGTTGCTGAAGTGAAAGGCGTGCAAGCGTCAGGTAGGGGATGGAAAATTGGCGCCGCGGGGTTTAGGCCCTATCACCAGCACTTTCTACTAAGCTTCCGGCTGCTTGATTCTGCTCCGCAGGAGGTGTTGTTGTCTCAGTGGGGCATGTAACTAGCTTGGTGTGCCAAAGCAATAGAATGACCAGACGGGCCTTACTGGAAGCAAGTTAGTCTCCTGAAAGGATCTAATTTCTGCAAATTCAAAATACACCAGTAGCAGTTACTTCATGGAGGCTTTAGTTGGTGCCGATGTATCCATGTCTACAACAAGGTGTGCATGTGACAGCATGAGAGACCACATTAAAAATGGCAGCCTTCTGACTGTGGGTTTTGAGCACTGAGAGGCATGTCAGGATCATGATTGGACCACATATGATATGTCCTTCGCTCTGCAATGTTGCAGCAATGTGTGCGGACCACCGTCCTGTCATCATGAGTGCCTGCAAGACACAAGCAAAGGCATCACCATGTGACCATGTGTGTTGAGCTGACAAACGAACTGTCTCTGCTTTGGCCCGCGAGCTTCCCGTCTCCCTTCGTATTTCTGTCTCCTCTCCTCCCCTGCTCCTGAGCCCCCCAACCCTGTCCCCTCCCCAATCTTCTCCAGCCACTATTACTATCCTCTATCCCTCTCTTTATCCCCTTTCCTACTGTCCGTGCCCCACCCGCAGCCTCCTCCCCGCCCCCCGCTCCAGCCTCCTCTCTTGCCAATCTGCTCTAGTAAAGCTCATCCTTGCGTCTGCATAACCCCATTGACAGCATCCCCTGTTAGAGAGGTCTACATAACCCCATTGGCGGCATCCCCTGTTTAGAGACAAAAAGAGAAAGCTACGTGACCAATCCATGAATTGATCTCGCTTCTCCTTGTGGGAAGGGTTCCTTGGTGGAAAGATCACATGGAGCCCTTACCTTCTCATCCCCTGTTGCTTCTGTAGCTTTGCCGCAGCTTACAAGCCCTACATCCTGGTCCCAGGCGCTAACCATGCCCAGTCCACCCAAGACCCAATCAATGTAGGGCGAGGTGACATACCAGCCACTGCTGCTGATGCTGATGCACTAGCAGGGTTCAGCAGAACCATTGCGGCATTTCTTACTGCACATGAGGGCGGGGCGGAAGAGCTGAGGCAAGCAGCAGCTACGGAGTTGCTACAGATGTGCAGGGGGACTGCCGAGATGATTGGGCCGTACTTCATGGCTAATGGTGAGGAGGGGCAGGGCGGCACCAGGGGGGGGGGCGCATGGGGTAAGGGGGTAGAAGTGAGGTTTAGGAGAAGAGGGGGGCATGAAGGGGGGGGGCACCAGAGGGGGTCGCAAGGGTTAAGGGGGTAGAAATTGGGCTCAGGAGAGGAGGGGGGCACGAGTGGGGGGAACCAAGGGGGTTGCATGGAGGAAGGGGTAGAATGAGGTTCAGGAGAGGAGGGGGACATTCGGGGGGCCATCAGGGGGTTACATGTCGTAAAAGAAGGGGAAGCGGGAACAAACAAGAGTAGCAAAGAGGGGCCGGGGGTGATGGTCGGGAAAGCTGGTGGCAGCAGAGTGGTTGCATGTGGTAAGGGGTGAACAAAGATGGATGAGGACAAGGGGGGAGGGGCACGGGGAGAAAGGGTGGGAAGGCGCTGGAGAGGTCAGGGGTAAAGGGGTATAAGCAAGGTATAAGCGAGGTTGAGCAAGGTATAAGCAAGGTATAAGCAAGGTTGAGCAAGGGCCAAATATGGGAAGAGAAGAGGGCAAGACATGAGGACTGTCGGTGGCAGAGGGTTTGAGGGGTGAGTGAAATACTCTGTTTAGGGGTAGTTTTATCCCCTGGATGAAGAAGAGATGCATTGAAAGGGAGCTGGAAGGGCTGCTAAGGTAGGCATACCTATGTTGTACTCGCCATCATAGAGATGGACCAGGCATTACAGCACTAAACTAGCACGGTAACGTCCCACTCCTCAGAGTGAAGAAAGATCCACTGGCCCTAGAATGGGTAGTTCCAGCAGAATCATCCCAGATATACGAGGCCTGGCGTCACAAGGATACCAGGATGCGCAGCCTTTGGTTATAATCGAGCGCAGGGAGGCAACCCCTACGTCACCCCCACGAGGAGGGTCACCAATGTTTGCGCAGTGGCGTAATGTAGGGCTGGGTATACATGTTTCGGCTGCAGCCCAATGCGGCCTCATCAGTACCCTTTAGTGAATGAACCTCAAGCACAGCTGCCTTATGAGCTCGTCCAGAACACATAGAACTAGGCCTTTGCTCCAGCAAACTGGAATGCCACGTCAGCTACGCCCCACTGCTGACGCACAACTGCATGCTGCTGCTAACGCTGCTGCCACAAGCTGCGACCATCATGGAGGAATTCACTTCGAATTGGGGATCGATACCTATGGCTGCCAAATCTGCTTGGGTGTGGGGCTGTCCCTGCACATGCTGCGTGCCAAGCTGTACACCAGGGCGCAAGGCTGTAGCTGAGCCTTGCTTCAATGAAGCACAAATCGATAGCAGTCAATTGTGGGTGGTTGTTGTGGCCCGTACAGACAAAGGGAGGGTATTGTTCTTACACATGTGTCGCTCTTCCATGACTTGTGGCAGGTGCTGCTGTTTACAAGCAACTTCCCAGTGGCCTCTAACTGCACGATTCACTAGTTTCAAAGTTCTCGATTGCTGTACACTCTTGCACCAACTATCCTGCAAAAGTGTTTCAGGTATGCATGACCATAGTGGTTTCTTTAGTATACCAAGCCAGATGTGCATGACCCTGCAATTATACATATGAGATAGATCACTGCACATAACCTGCAATTGTTGCGTTTATTGCAGGCATGGGTGACATATGTGAGGCCTGGGTCACCGGCAGTAGCCCAGGTAGATCAGCCGGCTTCTCCCCCGAAGCTAATGCCAGCATTGACTACCCTGACCTGCACCTCCACCAGCAGCAGCAACAACAACATAAACCCAAAACCAGCGGCAACAGCAACAGCAGTAGCGTCGGGGGAGGGTTATTACAGGGGACAATGAGGGAGGTGGATAGAGGGTTGAGCAGTGCGGTTCATCCTGGGGTTGTGGCTAAGGCGCAGAGGTTTGCTGCGGCAGCTCAGTTGCAGTTGGTGTCTACGCTGCCTAAGGAGATAAGGGGCATGTTGAGGGTGGTGGTGGCAGTGCATACAGATATGGAGGTGAGGAGGGGGGAGGGGAAGAAGAGAGGAGCAGGGAGGGGGGGGGGGTTACTCCTTCAGCTACTTACTCCTAGACGCCAAGCCTTGGGCATAGGTCCTGGAAACATAGGGGGACATCAGGCTGTGCCTGTGAGTCTCATGCTTTGAAGTGCCAAACCAGTATGCAACGGCGTTGAGGTAACAGGGGTGGTCAGTATTGGCCGAGTCCCCTCTGTTTGTTATAATCACTGTCACTATCACTATAGATCTTCCCTCTTCAATGAACGCAGACAATTAGGATAATCGCAAGGCCAGCTACGATAATAGCCAAATACCTTTTCCTCTTTTGCAGACAATCAGGGTATCACCTTTATTGTCATGGCTTCTTTTCATATGATTTCCCATGCAGGGCTTCCTGTACAACCAGCCGTTGCTTCAAGTGGAGCCAGATGGCCACCTGGTGGTGCTGGTCCATGTGCGCCTGCACTACAATAGCTGTGACAAGGACATCCAGGGGCTCATCACACTAAAACCTGTGGCCCCTGAATACTGGATGAAGCTCAAACGACCACAAGCAATTGCTGAGGTGAGGGGTTTGGCAGAATTGTGCTGCTGATACCAAATATTGCTGCGGCTGCTGAGATGAGTGTGAGATACACATTCTTTTGTGAGTGGAAACTTTGGCTGCTGAGGGAATGAGCAGCTGGAGCCGTGATGAATGGTGGAGTGTATACCTCAGGGAAACACCGTGACTGGAGGAACAATAGTGAGCTCCTTGCGCACACAAAGCCAGCGATACAAGGGCGGTGTGCGGCTGCAGTTCTTTATGATGGCGGTACTACTGTTGCTGGTGCTGCTGTCTCTGTTGCTGCGATGAGCATCAGCAGCTGCTTGGCTTCTGCTGGTCCGTAGGATGCAGACTGCTGCTGTTTGTATGATTCACTGCTAGTGCTGTTGGCAATTCTACGGCTGATCTAGTGGCTGCTGCTGGTGCTGTGATCTTATGTGCTGTGCTGTGCTGGTGCTGTGCTGGTGCTGTGATCTTATGTGCTGGTGCTGTGGTCACAAGTGTATATAAGCAACCCCTGGGAGCACACCATGTTTCTGAGTGCAACACCCAAGGCTGAAAGATGGTGCCGAGCAAAGCCCTAGAAACATTGTAATAATAAGTCCCAGTGTGCGGTTGGTCACAAGTACCATCTGCAACAGGTTAGAATCGATGGAGTGCTGCAGCAGTTAGAACACTAGTGGGATATTTCTGCAACCGCCTATGATGTATTTGCTCTTCTCAGTCTTCCCGCTGCTGCTCCTGTCGCTGCCGTTGTAGGAGCTAGGCCTGGCAGGTACCTTTGCTGACGGTCTAACTGCCAAGCAGCTGTTGCACACCACCATTGAAGCTGCTACAGCTGCAGTACCACGTGCCACTGCTGCACGCTACAGCTCCAGAGGGCACCACTTGGCGGTACAAGACGATGCGCTACAACCAGATATAAACGCAGAGAAGTTCTTGAGGGAGAGCAAGCTGGTCTTCTTGAAGCAGGGCGCAGAGGTGGGGGGAGATGCCACCAACAATGCCGCTGCTGCTGCTACTGCTGCTAATGGTGGTGGTGGTGGTAGCGTTGTTGAGGTTACAGCGCCTAGGCTGGTCACTCCCAGCGTGTCTGAGGCCAAGGCGGGTGGTGTGCCTGTGAAGGAGGGTGACGTGTATAGTAAGAGGTTCTTGGGGAATTGGTATGTGAAGGTGATGAGTGTTGCTCAGGTGATGGAGTGGGTCATGTTGGATTGTATGAGAGAAGACACACCCTGGCCTTGAAACCTACGGGGCGGGAGCTTAAGGGGGTGGGGCAGGTGCAGTTGGTAGTAACCCCTAGTGTGCCGGTTTAATGCCATGGATGAGAAGGACTGTGGTCCTGGTGGTCTGTGTACTAGCAAGAGCTGAGTGTGGTTGGGACTTGGCATGATTGGGGTGGGAGGGTTGCTTGGCATGTTTTGGAAAAAAAGCCATATGTTATTGTATCGTTGCAGTAACTCTCATATGAAAGGGAGATAGAGTGAGGGGGAGGGGACCATCTGCTTGGCAACGTTATACTATACATATCTGAGATAGATCATTACACAGCACTTGGGCCGTGCAGCACATGACTCTAAAGTTGTATAATACTGCATTGTGCTGAAAAGCGAGGATGTGGATGGAGTATCTTGAACAAGTTAGGGAATCAGGTGTGGGTAGTCCTTGCATATGAGCAGCTGCTCCTGAATAATTGTGGAGTGACGTGTGGATTAAATCAGTGTGGGCACTTGCTGTGTATACAACTGTTGGTTTCGTTAGTGAGTGTTGTCACAGCTGGGTGTTGTTCGCATGTATGTATCATGTGTTGGTGGGTCCGTGCGTGGCAACTAATTCAGTATTGTGCATATGTATAGAATGTTTGGGGGAACATGCGATGCCCCATGTATCTTCTGGAGCTCTGGTGTTGCATGCGTGGTCTTAGTGGTGGTGCATAGTGGAGCTGGCATGCACGCATCATAATGAGAACAGCGACCCTGCTGTGTGTTGGAGTATACACTGGCTGGCAGCAACACTGTATGAGCACGCACCAGCATGTTGGGCAGGCCATTCATCTGCGCATTCACACAGGACGTTGGCAGCTGCCTGCCCTCCTACGTCCTCAACGTACTTGTTTGCGCTGTAGTTCCACAGCCGTGGATGATGAGGCACATTGTCTCTTCTTGTGTGAACACCCGACAATTGTTGAGGCACGAGATGTAGTCTTCTTGTCAGCTGTTGTACCACCTGTGTCCGCACTGTCGTCTCTCAGGTATGCTGACTTTTGGGCACTGTATTCAACTGGCAGGGTCCCTCTTCCAGTGTTGGTCAAGTATGTTGCCATCTGCGTTCGTGTCGGTCGACAATGCCACCAGTCTGGTGGTACTGATGTGGTGGACTTGCCAGACATCTTGCTTCCGGAAGATCAGTATTTAGATATGTTTGATTCGGAGTCTGATATTTCTGGCGATAATTCTGAGGATGAACTGGTTGAAGTCCTCTAGATGAGTGAATACCTGCCTGGTATCCATTTGCTTGGTGGTATGGAACCCATTGTGTTTTGGATCCATCCGATGGTGTGTTTGGTCGGTTCGACCTAGCAGCCCTTGGCGGTTGCCACACCTTAAATGTTTGTTATGTTATTGGCTGGCCCCGGTAGGGGCAAGCTATAGCGTCGCATACGCGCTTGGAGCGGAATACCGAGCGGCGAATGACCTGGATTAGTCAGATTAACGTGGTCCGCACAAAATCTAGCGAGCTCCAGCGCCTCCGCCTTGCCCTTGTATGACCAAGCACCTCTCTGCAGGCATAGCTGGGCTCTCCTTTCTTGTCTCAGCGAAGTTCGTAACTTTTCCATGAGCAGCAATGGCTGTCGGACGCTTGGTCCCTCCCAACGAGCTGAACAGCCACAACCTTACCGTGCATTGCCACAATACTAGCTTGCAATATACGTAAAACTGTAGAGGTGTGCCTGCTTGCCCCGTTGGAAGATCCTACAAGCAAGCTGCGATCTCCGTTTGTGAAGGTTCCGGCTTGCTGCAAACTCTGCACACATTTGGCTGGGGAACATGACAGGTGCTGTAGCAATGGTCGGACGTACCAGCGTTGTGCTTGGCAGAAGTCCATGCTCACTGCACCGTGCCGGGTCTGGAGAGCTTCGATGCTGCGGTAGCGAGCAGGGCAAGCAATCTCGTGGGGTGTCCCGGCAGCAGAGGAAGGATACTCCATCAGTAAGCCTCATTATTGCTGCATTTCGGGGGCTTGCATGGTGAACTGCATCTCTTTCCTGCATGCACCACGCTTCACGCACTTAAGTTCTTGTATCACATGAGAACTCTTGGACCTTGCCCAGCCCACCCGGTTCTGGTTTTTGCAGAGCATCCTTTTAGCAATATGATGATAAAATAGGCTTACACAGTAAGAGCTCACCTGTGAAGCTTTACCAAACGCCGTTTTACTGCAACATTCCCAGGAACCTGTATGGTTACTTGTACTGCTTTGCCTTGTTTAATTCATTCTACATCAGCACTGCTTCTCCTTCGCAATCTGGCTTGCTAATGCTATATAAGTGTGTAAAGTGGACGCAGCACGCTATACAGCCCTTACACAACTGTAGCCCAGCGGCAAGTGCAGCAGCAGTTGCATGCAGGTGGTGCCCATCGATTGCCTTCCTCAGATGTTACCCCCTTCAGACCTGCACCCTTGCACTGCAAAGGCTATAGACAAATGAGGCTTGCTGCACAAAACCAACACCATAACCGGGGCCAGCCATCTTGGGGCGAAGCCCTTTATGTCATCAGGCTGCCCTTTAGCTTGCTTTCATGCCCGTAACATGGTGGGTTTTACCACTTAGCAGCTGGGTGTTGCTGACCATGAAATAGGTGGGCAAGAAGCTCAGGGTTTGAAGACGTTCTGGCTTTGTCCGACTCATTTGCTCTTTTGTAGTGTTGCTCCCCCAAACCATGCATTGCTTTCCCAGGACTGTGATTAGTAAGGTGCGGGGATAGGAATGTGCAGATCCGTGGGGAGCCACTAGCTGTCCTCTGGGCCTCAGTTGTGGCTGCTGTGGTGCTTGGGCATCAGAATGTATGCGGTCCATCCGATCACAGCTATTCATTTTGGGCGGGTGTCGTTGTGTGGACTGCTTCGTAAATGGACGGCTGCCTGGTCGTGCGCTTGCAATCGACGCTTTCCCGCTAAGAAAACATCAGGATGCTTTGTGCACGGGGAAGATTGGGGGTCTGTTTCCTTTAAAAAAGCCTTAGACTGCATCAGAATCATGTCACTGTGCTGATGGTGGTTCCGGCCATCTGGATGCATGCACTCCGGTGCCAACAGAGAATATCCGGAAGTACGAGCAAAGCCACGGCTCGATGCCTTAAATTACTATGCGCTTTGTCAATGGTCTGGTGAAAAGATCATGAACCACGGGCACTGTCCTCGGGGTGTGTTGCGAGCGATCGTGCTAGCCGTGGAATGAGGTTACCTACGCAATCAACATCCAGCTTCAACAAGCTCCCAGTCAGCTTGCATCCAAAATTGCATGCATTACTGGATCGCCCTGCACAGCGACAATGACACGCAGCCCAAACACGGCGATCTGCGGGATCTCAGCTGCACCCTCCATCGGCTGGAAGTCAGCTGAATCAGTTCATGACGCCATGGAGCGCTGGTCAATAAGTTGTGCTTGTTGGATCCAGGGCCACCTATAAAGCCTTAAGTCATCAGGCTCCAGTGACCGATATACTCAGGTTAAGCACGCAACTTGGCTGCCCATTCATTGCCAATCATTTCCACTCAGGCCACTCAGTAGGCGGCCAATAGTCACCCAGAAACAGCTGCTGGACGCTGCTGCTGATCCATGACCGCGTTAATGCCTGGTACTGTAACAGGACTACCAGCAGGCCCTCACTGCCGACCTAGTAACAACAGATCCTCCAGGCATGCAGTACACCAGAATATGCAGCTGTATGTACCATTAGCCCCAGCCCCAGCAATACCACTACCTCCTATCCCCGCACTCACACAACTTGCACAAACCACTTCTACTGGTTGGGCTGCAGCACCAGCTATGCCACTGCTGCTGCTGCTCACTATTGCCCGTGATACCTCCACCACCTGCTGCCTCAGCTGCTGCTGCTGCCCGCCTTAGGCTATTTCCCCATCCATCCACCTCCATCTGTCTTGTACACAGTGCTGTAGGTAGCTCACAGTAGCATTGAACTCTAGGGCCCAGCTGGGGCCATCCGCTGCAGCTGCATGCAAATCACCAAATGATCATTTATTTACTATTCCTCGCAACAAGGCAGCAGATGATTGCTGCCTCTCCTCACCTGCTCAGCTCCTGAAGTCCTGTCCTGCACAGATAGAGCAGCAGGTGGCTGATCCAGATGACATAGAGACAACCCAGCAAACATCCAAAAAACACAACACTACTCTTCAACACATAGCGGCAACAAACTCCAGACACACAACTAACTTGCAACCTGCTCTATAGCATAACACCCACCAAGTATGTCCTTTTACCACTCATGCCCTCCCTGCGGTTCTGTAATGAGCTGCTCGACTGCATTTAATCCTGCAGCTGCCTGCTTCCGCACATTGTCACACTTCTCAGCGACAACCAGCCCCTCTCCTAATAGATACTAAGCCGCTCTGCTAAGGCAGTCATCCACACATCTGCAGTGCAACCAGTCAAGCTCATACACATAAGGATGCCCAACAGCAGCCAACGACCTCAAACCAGGGATGACTCCAACAAAGCAACCCTCTGGGCTTTCCCCTTTGCCCCATGCTACTTAGCTTGTGCAGAAATGACCCTCAGTCCCTCAGTGCGCTCCCAACCAGTCCATCAAGGTATGTGCATTTCTTGTTGGGTGTGTATCGCACGTGCACATCCATAACAGCCTCACACTACACTCCTATTCTCCCTCAGCAGCAAACACTTGACCAGGAGCTACATAAGATCCCTGTAAGCCTGTCACTCCCAACTGACCCCACAGAACAGACACCAGAGCTCGATGCTCCAATGCATGCATACTCCCTAAGACTTCTACACCTTTCTAAAAACAGGACTTCACCCAGGTAGGACTTTCCTAAAAGCAGTCACTCAGCCTCACCTACCCTCGGCAACAGAGGTGCCTCAATAATGAAATCCCTTACCGTCCAAACCTCTGACACAAGCTGACCAGGCAACACTCCCTCTGCTGCTGCTTCCATCCTTAGTGCCGAAAAGGGGTCATGTACGACGACCCCTCTTGTAAAGGTCACTAAGGGTTCCCTCCCTATCATCTCCATGACTGATGCAAAAGGCACCAGAGCACAGGGGCTAAACCCCACAGACCTCTCCCCCTGGCCTTCACAGCTGGTGATGGCCTGGTCACTGAGTACACACCGGGCCTTAGCCCTCCATACATGTAAGGAAGAGGCGGTACTAGCGCATGTGGTGCGCTCTTGCCCTACCCATATCCTGTCACTCATATCCTGTCATCATGCACACATGCATGTCACATGCCTTGCACATCTCACAGTGCAAATCTCAGGTCACACAGAGCAGGACACGCACTGATTGCACATCACTATCTCGTCTTCTTATTCACGCACCATTACGCTCCCAAGCTAGTCTCAAAGAAAGTAATCAGAACACTCTTCATATTGCTGCCAACCTTTACTAGCATGGATTGGGTACTCTAACAATGCATATAAACAAACAGAATGTTAAAATGCCCCATGCCTTGGGGGTCCGACCATGCGCATCTCCCTATGCCCACATTTTCATCCAATCCCATACCACAATAAGCCCCTCTCCAACCCATTACCACCCTCCTCAGCACCTCGCACTTCCCCATCAAACTCCAACAACATCCCATCCAAAGCTCCCCTTGCAGCCATATCTGCTGCCACCACCCATGACCACCCTTCTGAGCCAAGGCCTCTCGCCACTGCCATTCAACCATCCCTCCTCCCTCCTCTCTTTGAGCTACACATAAACCGTTCATGCCTACCCCGCCAATTGAGCTCCTGGCAATCTACACTCCACAAGATGCCCAAAACCTTCTTGCCAACACCACAAAAAAAGGCTGCTGCCCCCAACCACAAGACAACTGGCACACCAGGTCCCATTCTGCCTCATGCAGCCACAGATAACAACCCTCCATTCCTTCAAAGTCTCCTCCCCAATCTCAAAAAACTCCTCCCCTTTCTCAAAAGTCTCCTCCCAAGCAAGGCAGGTCCAGGTGATACCCCAGCCACGCCTGCAGCCCCACCTCCCTCATCACCACCGCCTTATGATCCTCATGACACTTATACAACGCAGTCAACGCAGCAGAAGCCGCCGCCTGGGGATGATGCTCCAACCCACCCAACACATCATCCAAGGTATACCCTGAGCCACCACCTTCCAACTGCTGCGCATCACGCAACAGCATCACCAGCGGGGGAATAGTCTCCAAACAGCTGCAATGGAACTGATACGTCCTGGGCCCAGCAGCTAGTTTCGCCACCAGCCAAGCAGCATGTACTTTAGCACGAGCTTGAGCCTCTGATTGTGACATGCCCCTGCTGCTCCATACCCCGCCCTCTGACGCACCCTGCCTACTGTTCCCGGACTTCCTGCTGCTACTGCTACTGCTATTCTCAGGTGGGAAGGTTCCTGCTGCTGACCTGCTGCTGCTGCTGTTGCTACTCCAGGTTGCTCCCAGCCCTAACGCGCGACCACTACCACTCCCACTGCTGCTACTGCTGCTGCCGGTCTCACCCGCACCAGTAATCATAGTATCTGCTGGGGTAGTACCCTCACCCACTGTTGCTGCTGCTGCTGGTGTAGTGAGCACCTTCTGAACCCCTGTCATGATGTTCTGATGTATACCTGCCATCTCAGGTACAACAGCAGGGTCCTGAACAACAACAACAGCAGCACTTGATGTAAGAATTCACGATCGAAAGAAGAATGGCTTTGGCGTCCAACTATAGCTGCTACCTCGAGCAGTATTAACACAGGATAACAACAACGACAGCACACAGCAGCTTCCAAGGTCAGCCAGCGCAAACAACATCATTTCCAAGGCTCATCTGACTTCCACACCTCTGCCATTCATACATTGAACTGAGCATTAATCTACAACTCTTTGGTAATACATCCCACCTCGCTGCTCTTTGTGACAGCTTGAGGTGCGGGGCCTATGGCACTTTCTGGTATATTATGAAATGTAACAATAACACATTCTGCATGAATTCATTTACCAACCAGCAGTGATTGGTGGTATGAAGCATTAGCTGCAGGCAAGCCTCATGAAATGGAGAGCTCAACCCAAAGGGACGACTGCATCACACATGTGCTAGTACTTCCCCTTCAGTACGGCCACATATGCCCTAAGCCTGGCCCTCTGATGCAAACAGGTAGCTGCAGCAATCAACCTAAGCATATTCCAATCCGTCAACAGCAAAGCACACCATACCATTCCAAGCAGGGCCATAACTGATTCTCATCTGCTCTTGCCCCTCTTCCCTCCACCATGCTTTCCGCATGAGGCCCCCTACCCAATGCTCATTCTGTCCAGTTTCATTGCCTATGGCAGCCTTTCTCCCCCGTAACACCTCATCTTCCCACATCTATCCTCTTGGCTAGCCAACTTTTTCCTCCCTACCAGTCTCGTCATCCCCAGACCCCCCATCTCCCCCCTCCCTCTCATGGCCCCTTGCACTCCATGTCCCACCCCCTGGCACTCAACTCTGCCCCCCCTGTTTTGGTCTTCTTCCCTTTTTCCCCCTAAAAATGTCCGTCCCTACTCCAGCCCTCCGGCCCCCCACCCCCAGCACGTATCCGCTCCACCCCCCCTGCTTTCCCTCCCCACCTGTGCCAGCAGCACCTTGGCCCCCCACATTGCCCCCACCCCCCCC
>OY744509.1:1022139-1192106 GCA_963556185.1 Pseudopediastrum boryanum | reverse complement strand
GGCCCCCCACATTGCCCCCCAGGTGTCCTCTCCCCCCATCATGCTCTCCAGTGGTGTGAGCACCCCCGTAGCCACTGCCAGTCGACATCTCACAGGACTAGCAGCCACCAGGTGCAGCAGGGCCTCAGCTGCATAACACTGAGCCTCCACAGAAGGAGCACTCAGCAACCTACCAGGAACATTACAATGCAGAGATTGAAGGTCAGAGGCAGTTCTAAGAGGCTGATTTACTCACAGTAAAACCTCTTATTCTATTTATAGTAGAAAGTCTATCATTCTATCACCGGTAGTCAACAATATTAAAGATTATATTACTTAAACCTTTTGCGCTGGAGCCTGGGGTGCAGCAGCAGGAAGGGTCGAGCCCGTATGTTCAAGATGTATGCTAACCATGGTTGAGCCAGCATCAATGTAGCTTTTTACATATGAGCACCCCAAATGGCAGCATTTAAGAGCATGGTGAGCTTGCTTTACAACCATAAGGGTGGCTGTTATCTAATGCCTCCATTCACATATCGCTGCCTTACCTGCACATCCAGTAAAAGGGAACATTTAAATGACACATTTAAATTGTTCAGTAGGACCTGCTTTCAAAACTCGTCATTATTGGTCAGATGGTTGATCATTGCATCATCTGCCAAATACTCAATCTCCCTGCCTGCACTGCCCCTCCGCAATCCCTGAACCACCTTTTACCATTTCTTCGGCACATCTTGCCTCCAACCCCTCCCCCCATTTCATCTTCTCATACCCCTCCCCCCATTTGCATTCCTCAACCCCCATTTGCATTCCTCAGAGGTTGGGTACAGGTAATCAAAGCAGGGTAGAATGCTCCCCCCCCCCTCCCTCCCTCCCTCCCCCCCCCCCCCCTCATCCTCCCACTTACTGGACCAAAGCAGGTATACCCCCACATGCCACCACATCCACTTGGGTCTCAACACACTGGGTGAGACATGCTAACAACGCAGCAGCAAACTCCAAGTTAGAGAGGGAGCTGTCCTTGTGTGTTGCCACCTCTATCACTCTAGGCACTATCCCCGCCCGCACCACCACCGCAGCATGCCTCGGCTCAAGGAGCGCAAGCATGAGCAGTGACGCCAGCACGTAACTTTTGGTCTTGTCACTGTAGTTTGGAGAGACCAAAGGCACAAGCTCTGGGACCAATCCACTGTTGACCATGGCAAAGTGGTTGTCGGGGTTGTGGGAGAGCATGCAGCAGACAGACACTGCCTGTTCCACAACTGCTTTCCGGCTGGCCCGGGCAACCATGTAGTCCATATCCCCTCTACTGTTGCTGCTGCTGCTTTTGCCATTATCTGCTCCTGGTGCCCCAGGTGGTACACTACTGCTGCTGCTGCTGCTGCCAGGCTCCATCTCCCGGCTGCCAAAAGACAACTCCCAGCCCACATCTACATCATCATAACCAAAGTCTTCATCCCGGCTGTGGTCACTGCTGCTATCCTCGTCACTCCCGATCGAGTCCCACGGACTCATGGGTCTCCGCGTGCCACATGCAGCGCTCCCGGATGCTAAAGCACTAGCCGTGCCGATCGTCGCCGTCGCACGTGCTCGCGCTGCAGCGGCGGCCGCATGTGCCGCCTCGTGACTTTGCCCGGTTTCCATCGCAGAGCTGTAAGCACGTGACCCCACCTCCCGGATGCTGATCTGCAGCTGCTGCTGTAGATGTGCCCTTCGTCGCAGGGTGTTCTCAGTCCGGATGACGCCAACCGCCGCTTTGAAGCCGCCCGCCTCGAGAATGCGCTGATGCGTCGACGGGTGCTGGCCGAGCAGCCCCAGTAGGCGGGCGGCGTGACATTGCTCCTGCAGCAACCACAAAGGATCCTGGACATGCTTGGTAAGCTACCGTGTCCAGTTCACTTTACATGAAAATACCCCTTATGTGAAGAATTCATCTCGAGCTGTGGAAATGTATGTCCAGAGTTATGTGGACATTCATATCCAGAGCATGTGTGCTATGGGAGGCATGACACATGTCCAAAACTACAAGTGGTTGGTAAAAGGTACGCATTGTCTAAAGCAACAAATCCCTATTAGGAACTTTTAGCATTTCAGTAACCGCCCTGCCGAGATTGATAGCTCCTGCAGAATGTAAGCTCCACACATTGCGTATGTGATACAATGCCCAACCTACATGCTTTTATTGATAGCCACCACTAGCACACTCCCCCTCATGCCCCTGAAAGCACCGGCCCCACTACAACCTGACCTTTGCAGAATATATCCAGGTAAAATGTAAAACTTTTTGCAGCTCCACCTTATTTATACTCCCAGTCACCCCAGTCACACCCAGTCACCCCTGACCATTCCTAGTCACCCCTACAATCACCCCCTCCCCTCACTCCCCAGCCCCCTCACCTCTGGCACCCTCCCCTCCATCATCTCCACCAGCAGAGGTGCAATCCCCTCCCGTATCATATCCTGCTGACAAGGGGTGTGCTTCAAGGCCAGACGAGCCAACACCAACACCATCTCCAACCTGTTGTTACGACTACCTGGGGTGAACAACATCTACAGGACAATGCAGCAAGAAGCAAACCCATCTTAGAATCTCCAGTCAAAGCTTGACAGCACATGCCACCTGGTGGGCTGGAAAACACATTGCACGCTTCATCTTTCTTCCCTTCTCCGCTCTTCACTGTCTTTGTCCACCCTTCCCAACTTACCCTTCTCTTATACCCTGCACTCCCTCCCAGCCACCACCTTCTTGTAGGGCCATGTCCCCTTATCAACATGAAAACAAGCATGTTTGACCCCTCCCCCACTCTTCCCTCATCACCCAGTGCCCTTCTATACGGGTCATGTCCCCTTCTTAAACATTAAATCAAGCCTTCGCCCAACCCCACCACCTCTTCTCTTAGCATCCGCAGCCCTCCTGCCAGGGTACTGCCCTACCCCCTTGCATGCGTTATCCCCCTCCTCCTCCCCCCCTAATAACTGCCCTCATTCCAGGGTGCTCCCCTCTCTTCCCCTACCTTGACTGCCCTATCCACCCGCCCCCCCTCCCCCAATAACAACTGCCCTCTTTCCAGGGTACTCCCTCCTCTTCCCCCCCCCCCCTTACCTTGACTGCTGCCTGCAGCTCCCCTGATTCACACACCATGTTCTGCACCTGGGGTTGAGGGGCCATCTCCAGCAACAGGCTGAGAGCCAGCTCATGACTGGAACCCTCACTGGACACCAACACCTGAATCAGCACCATATCACACATGAAGCCCAGCTTATGACAATAGGCAAAACTGTATGTGATGGACCGCTTACAAATAACAATTTCTTTGGTCTTTCCGATGCAACTGCCCCATCAGTGCTCATAACTCCAGTCATAGGCAAGGATCATGGCCTCTTTGGCGGGGCACACACCAATAACAACTTGCAAAAGACAGGTACAACCACCCAAACATGGCATTGAGGTGGATGTGTTTCAAACATCGAGGACATACAGACAACTGGGCCTTATGCATCTCACCAACCACTGCCTCTATGATCAGGCACCACTACCTGCAGCTCATCACACCCCCTGGGCCCTGGTCCTTTGCTATATGGTTTGTTATATGGCTGTATCATGACTAGGCACTATGTACCAATATTTGCATGTTAAAGGACTGAGGAGCACAAACTTGCCTGGGCCCTGCTCATTTGAGAGGAGCTGCAGCATGTGCACACTGGCTTCACATCTCAACAATTGCCAATCATCCTAAGAGGCATCTCATAGGTTTGGGGTGGTGGTCGCAGCCCCACCTATATGCTCTTTGCTTTGCATGTGCCATGCCAGCCTCTTATGGCCCCTGTTTTCAGCCCCTAGCATGCACCCCTGTGTTTCTGCCTGTACCAAACCCCAGGTCCCTCACCTTCATCAACCTCAGAAATGCTCCATACTGTGCCAGCTGTTCTATCACTGTAGACATCTGCTCACCAGCAAGACCTGCCACCAGAAACCCACCACTGCTCCGGTAACCACCACCACCACAACCACTACCACTGCTGTTGCTGCTTCCCTCCCTCACAAGCAGCCGTGTTCCCCATGGTTTAGTCACATCCGTCTGCTCTGCTTCTGCTTCTTCCTCCTCCTCCTGCTCCCTCTGGTCCTGGACCCGCCACCACAGCTCCTGACTCTGAGGCAAATCCCAGGAACCACCACCACCCAACACCCCTCCTCCCGCTGCTCCTGCTGGTGCTGCTTTCCCTACTGCCGCTCCTGCTGCCGCCCCTGTCCCAGCTGCTGCTGTTGTATTGGCCCTCTGACCTGTTGTTGCTGCTGTTGTTGCTTTCCCCATGTTAGATGGTGTGTTAGGTGGACCGCCCATCAGCTCAAGGCCATCTACTGCCTTAGCTAAGCGATACAGACAGAAGGTGGTCACCTGCACGTGGCAAAAGGGGCACACAGTCATTCAGCCGGAGCAGCGACCATAAGCACAAGGTGACATAGGGATGAAACCTCTGGATCCTGTCTGGCCTGGCTCACTCGTCCAGGGAAGTGAGCTAGCGACACCAAAACATGTGGAGCTTGCATGGGTCAGAAAGCACCCAGAAGCTAGCCAGCATCATTTGCTACGGCAGGAAAGTGACTCCCATTTCCGAAAATCAATCCCCTTTCCACCATAAGGCTTGATTGCTCAGCTCATGGTCATGCAAAAGTGCTCTCTCCCCTCGCCCCACACTGCTATCTACCCCCCCCCCCCCCAACCTTCCCCCCACTTTTCCCTGTTTACCCCCCTCCTCCCCCCCCCCATCCCTCTCACCTGGCACAGAGGTGCAGTGTCCGGGTCCAGCAGTGGCACCAGTGCCTTAACCCCCCCTTGATACACAATGTACTTCGCCAGTGCAGTACAACTGGTCATACGCACCAACGTGCTCACTGCAAAGAACACCAGAGGAACAGGAGAACCATCTCCTCCTCCTCCTGCTGCTGCTGCTGCTGTGGACTGTCCCTGTTGTTGTTGTTGTTGCTGCTGCTTCACCCTGTGTCTGTGCTGTTGGTAGTGGTAGTCCCTGACCACATCTAACAGGTAAGGTATGGCAGGGGCTAGGTTTGATGCATACTCCTCAAGCTTGGCGGTGTCGAGAGCCCTGCAACAGAATAAACAAACGAAATTAGCATCTAAGAAATGCATAAGCTAGAGCCATGTCAGCATTTCTGCAAAGGATTGACGCATCAACAGGGCGACCATGCACCACTTCAAAGGTTTCTACGGAAGTTTACACACGCAGTCACCCGCACGTCTCCCAAGCAAGCCCAATCCACTCCCATACCACTGGCCCCGTCCCTCTCTATGCCCACCATCTCCTCGTTTTGCTTCGCTGTTTGTGTTGTTCCCCCTCCCTCCCATACATCCCCCCTTCTCTCCTGTCTGCCACACACCCCTGCCCCCCCCCCCCGGGTCACCTGCACAGCACTTCTGCCGCCAGCACTGCCACCCCTGGTGCTCCCGCCATCATTCCCCCCAGCAGCCTGACCCCCTCCACCCCTGGTGTGACCAGCGCCTCTAGCTGCAACCTGCCCTCTGCTGCTGCTCGCACCAACAACATCAGCTGCTCAGTCTGCTTCATAACATCCCCCAACTCAACCTACAACAACATTCACAATGAAGGACCGATTCACATGTTGTTGATTGGTGAAGAAATGCAGTGGGCTGATATATATACATGCATTAGGCTAATTAATAAACAGAATGCAGCTTCGGATGGGTGACAGTTGCAGGAAGTTAAACCTGCCACTTGTGAAGCTGTCAGCAAGGGGTAGCCACACGTCTTTGAGTCTCTAGACGTTAAAATAATAATGAAATAGCTTTTATGATCACGAGTTGGAAGTGAAAGAACCCAAACACCTTTGGTGCCTCCACGACAAGTGCCCAATGTGGCAGGGCAGCACCACCTGCACCATGTACTGCACTTCTATCAGCAACGTCATTGCCGGATACATTAGTCATTCTGCTATGCTTTAAATGCATCTGCAGCACCTGGGCTGATCGCCAGCAGTAGATCTAAAACTCCCGCCCTATGTTCAGCCTACCAGCCTGCTAAGACTTCAGGCAAAGTGGTGTGTAATACAGCAATTCCAAAAGCTACATAGCCGTGGATATGGCATGCAACATATGAACCACTCGGCTGGCTCACCTGGGCTCTGAGTGTCCTCATCATGAACACACTCTGACTGTGGTGGCTGTCACTTGATGCCCCTTCATACCAGGGTTCAGACAGCAGTGCCTTAGTCACATCGCTGGACAGCTGGTGAGACCCCACTGCTAATTCATTCAAGGCATGCTCTGGGAAGCCGCTGCCACTGCCACTGCTGCTGCTGCCGTTGTTGTTACTGCTCGGTGTGACGAGCTGTGCTGGGGGGGATCCAGAGGCTGTAGCAGTTAGACTGTGGTCAGCGAGTCCTGCTGCTGCTACTGCTGCTGCAATGATTGTGGGGTCAGCTATGGGTGAGCCGCTGCGGACTAGGACACAGCGGCGACCGGAGGGGGGAGGGGATGCATGGGGGCTGGAGGATAGGGCCCGAGAGGGGGAGGTTGAGGTGAAGGGCTTAGGGCTCCCGGGGACTGCTAATCTGAAAGGAGAGCAGGGTTTCAAGGGGCTTTTAGGAGCTTGCTGGTTGTGTCCCGGGGCGCAGCTCCTAAATGGGGCATTTGGTAGCATTGCTGCTGTAGCTGATTCAGGTGGAGGGCTGAGAGTTCAGCAGCAGGGTGGGTACTGCTGCTGTGGTGCCCCTCCTGCTTAGAGGGCCCTGATTTCCTGAGAGTTCATGTAGGTTTTGCTGCGGTCCCAAGGGATGAGCTGGAAACTGGCTTGGGAAGGAGGAACCCTACACGGTTGCAGAGAGCCAAAATTGTTGGAATGGTCGTTGGGAGAAGATGTGGCCTTTTGCCTGGCAAGGCAGTGCGCTAGCACAACGATCCGCTGCTGGCTCAGACTTGCGACCCTGGCTCAATTGCCTTCTTGAAGTGCAGACAACGAGTCTATGAGCAGGCAGTACTATATGGTAGGCCGTGCGCATGCACTCAATTGCCATGAGCAGGTCGCCGTCGTGGCGTGTGCGTCATGTGACTCGGCCAGCACCACACAAATCAAGGTTTTCCATACCACATTACATCCAGATGTGCAACGGTAACACTTCCTTAATTGCTCGATGGTTTGTTCGCCCCTTCTGCCGCTCTATGCTCAATGTCTGAATCCCCGTACTCACTCGCCAGGTGCAATTCAGTGAAAGCAGCAGGCCCGTCGCCTATCGGACTATGCCTGCATAACAGGCCCAGTTGTAGCTCCCAATCCCCAGGTAGGCACAGCTAGGCCCACAAAGTCCCTGGCAGGAATAAAAACTCTCTCGTCCGGGCCACCTATAGGTGACATAGAATGTCCAAGCACAGGCACACTTTCAATCCACAAGGAACCAGCACCTTTAATAAAAGGCCTTCCTACAACCTAGCTACGTACCCCAGTGCGCACCAGGCGAAAAAGTAAGGCCCAATCCTCTCCAGAGCTCCTCGCTTGCAAACACGTACTGCTGGTTTTCGGAGGCTCGCCAACTCAGCATCACGTGGGCCAGTACATGCGCTTGGGTTTGGGCTTCAGAGGTCAATGCCGATCACTGGGGTTTACTTGCGGAAGGCCATGGTCGACTCGACTTATTTAATGCAGAATGTTGACATTATCAGTTGCAGCGGCTATGCAGACTAGCATGCATCTGTGCAGCTTCGCAGGAAACAACCGTAAGGACGACGTTGCCTTCAATTCGAACTGTCTGGATCGTTATTACAAGCGCTCAGCTGACTTTGCGCATTCCTGTTGTCTTACCCCAGCAAGACAGCGTATTGGCGTAAGAGCAAGCAGATGGGTGTGCGTTTTCTGCTCCTGGGCGTGGCCCAGGATGCCGGCGTCCCCCAAGTAGGGTGCAGCTGCCTCAATTGCACTGCGGTACTCTCCGGAGAGATGGCTCCCCAGTATGCAGTTAGCGCTGCTATCATCGATGATGCACAGAAGATGTACTGGTTGCTGGACTGCAGTCCTGATTTCAAACAGCAGTATGCGTTGCTGCAGCAGCACGTAGGTGAGAAATCTTCCTGGTAACCATCCACAGTCATCTGAACACAAAACGCTACTTGTATGCACAAACGTTCTATGCGAGTACCAACGAAAGTAACTGTGGATGTCTACTTGGATCAGGGGCGCCTTGTCTTGCTTCTAGGACTCTTAATCCTCCAGGACTCGCAATCCTCCTTCACCAGCACGGCCGCTTTTAAGGCGCATGCGCACACGTGGGAAGTTTATCATCAATGAACATGCCAGTAACTACCACACAGCACTCCGGATGGCGACCTGCTTATCAGCCCTACTGCTCCAGGGAGTTTTAACTTGCCGCAATGACCTTCTGCCAACTGCACGGAAATCTCTAGGGCTAATGTCACTAAATTTGTTAGGAAAGGTAGATTGAAATGGCACATAGCCAATGGACCTTCCAGAAGCCCTGGCAGCTGGGCTGCTGCATAACCCACAGCAGGTTCAGCAACCTGTTCTCTTCCATGACCGCATTCCGAGCCCCATGGCACCTCCACAACCCCCCTTCCCCCATGTATACCTCCTCAGCAAATCCCCTAATCAACAAATAGCAGTTGTCAAACTTGCACCAAAGTGATCATATCACAGGTGCAGCTCAGCCTCAGAGGCATACCCTAGCCTGCACGGGCAATCATTTCTGTGGTCCGCCCTGTACTGCAGGTGGTTACCAGCTAGGAGGTGTACTGCTGACTCACCTGCACATGGGGCATTACTGGGGCCTGGTGCACTTTGGAAGAGAAGCCATGGGAGCGCATGGGGTAAAGGTTAGCACACGCCGAGGGTAGGGGAAGTTACTTCTTTCTGCTCAAAACAGTTCGAGCTCTGCTGTGCCTAGCTGGCCAAGGGAGCTTTACAGCTGTGCTCCATGCCCGTGATTATCTCCCAAACAGTCACTGACATGACTGTTACTAAGGTGCCGCTCCAGGCCTAGATGCTGTTCATTCTTGTCTAGGGAGGCACAGTGCATGTCATGGAGCATGGCATGCTCCCAGCCATAGTCTAAACTATACAATGCTTGGTACTCTTTGCTGCCAGGTCTGGGGCACACCTTCAGTGTGCGCCTTCTTGCAAGGCAACCAGCCATGGCGCAACTACCTAGAGGCAGGCACTTTCATCTTGCAGTGCACTGAGCCTGATGGCAAGTCAACACTGGAGCTGAGTCAGGCAGTACAAGTTACCCCTGTGCCAGTGCCACATAGGGCAGAGTTCAGTGACTGTGTTGCTTACAGAATCAAGGTGCGAGGCTTGTTCCTGTTCTCTGATGTTTTCAACACTTTGGAGCATGCTGGTGTGCAGTGGCCCGGCCAGAACACTTTCCTCTCGCCCTCTGTGCCTTACAAAGAAAGCAACATGCCCTTCTGAGTTTCCTGGCTTGCTAATCAGTTCTGCCATCGTTTTTGTCTGGCATTGAATGGTGTTACATGCATGCCAGGGCATGGGCTGTACTGCTGAGCAAAGGCTTTCTAATGAACACTTTCTGAGAGCTGCTAGAGCCTCGTGCTTCTGTAAAACTATGTGGTGGTGGGGTGGGCACTTATGCTTGGAACGTCGGCAATGGTTCTCGTTTCTGGACGCCTGTGCTTTTTACGGCAGAAAGCCAAGGGGTATCCGACACTCCAGCAGTCACTGTTTGTGGCTGACAACCTTTGCCGCTTCCTTACTGCAGTTCCTGCTTGCGATTTCTTGTGCTTCTGCAGGGGCCAACCAAGGATATCTTCTATTGTCCTGACATAGACAGCTGGGACACATGGGACGGGTTGGGGACATCTATACAAACGGTAAGCTTCATGGCATATATGAAGACTGCAAGGGGGCCAAGTAAGGAGTTTAAGATTGCAGCAGGCTTTTCCCAGCAGACTAAGTAGGGTACCGCTCCTCTGGTGGACGATTTAGGGGAGAAATGATCATTTCGTTTAATGCTTACTGGTGATACTTACAGAACTCTGAGCAGCTGACACTGTGTCCAGGTCAGAGGCAGGCTTAGATTACCAATTACCAATTACCAGATGGCCCTGTCAAAGCAGGGCGCCGGTGGGGGCAGCGCCACCCACAAGGAGCCAACTTAGGCTCCAACGGCATACTCAAGTTCCTGTCCAAGCTCAAACAATCGGCTGCCACCAGCCCACCCTAAATCCCTTGCTAGCCAATGTATGTCAGGCCAGCCCATTTCGACTTGCCATGCGCTGACCAGTTGACCCAGTCAACAGCAAGCCAAGCAGTTTTATGCCTTGCTCAGGGCTAGAACACATATGTTGGAGCATTTGTATGGCCTCGGCATCAGCAATGGCTGCAACCTGCAAACCTGCTAGATACATCGCAGCAATAAATTTCACAACGTGTATGATTGCCGACAGGCCACGTTTTGGCTGGGTTGAGGATGGGAAAGGTGAACCTTACTAAGTAGGCCCACTTCCTTGATTGTATGCCACAAATAATGTGTGTGTGTAGATGTAACCAATGGTACCAAAGGGTTGGGTTTCACTGGTCTGCCTGCCCCAGACCAGACTGCCTGCCCAAATTCAAGTGGCTACATCAGAATGCTTTTTGCTGGTGTGAAATGCAGGTGGTTGAGGGCGTCGACCATGCATTCCTTGATGCATCCTTTTACGATGCCAGCGAGCTGCCAGGCAGAGACATCAAGGAAATTCCACACCCCCTGATCGTGGATACCATAGCTCGCCTCTCAGGACCTTGGGCGTCAAGGGTAGTGCTGGTGCATATCAACCACAGCAACCCTGTGTATCGAGAGGGGCACCAACGAGCAGCTTGTAGTACTGCAGGCTTCAGTATTGGGCAGCACGGGACTGTATATGATATTTGAAACTCTGTCCGTTCGACAACACGAGCGGGCCATTTGCATGGCTCTCCTGGAAGCCTGGAACTGTAGTCGATGTGCGGATGTGCAGGAACTCTGGGAAGCAACTTTGTATCTGAGCCCGTCATCATATAGAGCTTGTCCCTCGGGGAAAATTCAGGCAACACGCCGTCGGTAAGTGCCCATCCTCACTCCCTGTGCATGTGTGATCTTGAGCTTGGGCCTCGTCTTCAAAATGTGTGTCTCAGAGTGAATTACGACAAAGACATTATTACCAATTACCAAGATCCATGTGTAACACGGTCTCTTCCTTTGTTAACATGATCCCACATGTGTCCCGCAATACGTCAGCAAGTGTACCGCCCCGGTGTCGTCATCAACCGGGTAAGTGGCTGACGTGCGAGCTTCGTCAGGGTGGAAACGCAGCTTCCCTCATCTGTATACTCGACAAGTCGCTTTTGCCGTGACATTGATCAAGAGGATGCTCAATTGTGAGGAGTCTTTTCTGTGATTGTCTCGTTCTCACCGCATGTTTTACATTTGGGCGAATTACGAAGCAGCAGATACTTGTACCCTTGTTACTGTAAAATCGATCGTATTGTTCAGCCGTCTCCCTCGTGTACCCTTGTTTACGATAGCTTGCAAACTATGGCCACTCCACCAGCCGGGTTCCCTGCCCTTCCTCTGCCCAACATAATAGGAGACCCTGCTAGATTTGCTGGCGAGATTTCAGCCAACCGGCCGCATGGAGAGAGGTCGATCAAAAGCGCCGACGTGCAGTCAGCTGATCGCATACAGCGCCCTGGGCATCCCACAACCTTGATAACGGAAGCACCAGAACCTCATAACTTCGCCCTGGTGGATGATACTGGGCCACGGTTGAATGATCCAGTGGTAAGCACGTATAGAAGAGACCTTTGGTTCAAGGTTGTATCAATGTTCCTGTACATCATGTATGTACTGAATATGTATTCAAGGTCTGGCAGCAGGAGAATTGGCAAAGCCTGAACTGGATTTACCGGTACCCTGATTTTCTCATGTCAGTTATGTTTTAATCATGCAGCATGTCACACCTTTCGGACAAGCAGCATTCAGCAACCATGTGCTTTTCATCAACTCTGTGCCTGGCTATGCTGATCAATAGGTAATCATGATTTCTCTGCATGCTCCTGTAGCGCTGTTTACCCTGCATGCTTGTTGTTGAATATAATGCAAATGCCAAAGAGTAAGCCCAAATGTGGGAACGAGCCCCGTTAGAGCCCCATTAGAGCTCACCTTTTGCGGCTACCCCCGCTGATTGGTGCCGACCCACCTTGTTGTTGCTCCGCCTCACACCCTCTAGCTCACAGCACATGTGTACAATCTACCGGTAGCTGTACTCATAGTTGGGAATACTAATCATAAGCTAAGCATTGGTTGGGCCACCCTGATATCATTATGTTGAGACTTCAACAGCACAGATCACACCTGCTTCCCATGTACAGGCAATCACTACCTGTAGCAAAAGAAGGCAGGGGTGAGCTTGGGTACGACAGAGTGGCCCCACACGCCACCCTATATGCTTGGTTTCCTGTAAGGTCCTTTCTTGCTACTGCCAGTGTAGCAATGCAGCAACCGCAGTGAGCTCGCCCAATGCTCGCACAGCAACAACACACTCTCCAGGCTGTGCAGCAAAAGAGGGCATGTTCATGCAGTAAAGTCTCTCTGTATGAGGCTCATGCGCCAGCGTTAAGCCACACAACAAGCTTGGTCCCAAAGCAGCTTCAGCAGGTTGAAAAGAATGGCTGTCATAAGTTGTGGAAAAAGCAAAGCCGGCATACAGGATGTTTTCACAGAATTTGTATCTTTGGGCCAGGCACATAGCACTGCTGCTAGGACTGGGGTACATATGTAATGTAGCCTGATACACCTCCCGCATTTTTGTGCAGGATGGCGTTGATCCTGCATCAGGCACTCCAGGGCAGCACCCCTCCGCAGGTCTGGGGCACACAGCAGCACCCACAGGGCAGCCAGTGGTGATCTCAGGACCTGAGGCGGACCCTTACCACCTGGCCGGGGGAGGAGCTTGAGAAAGGACATAGGACGGTGATTTAATGTTGGGCTGGAGGATGAGAGAGACAGAGAGGTGTGTGTACAGGCGGTTTTGTTGGTGGTTTTCCAACATGACATTGATTGGAGCAGGGAGGAGGGTGGTCAGGGGTGGGGAAGCAGGAGGGTAGGACATACCATTTGTGCAGGAGAGTTGTTGAGCACGAACTGTTGGCAAGTGGAGGCTGAAGCAATGTCAGGTTCTTCTGGAACTAGCACGGCGGAATGGTGGTGTATATGGAAGTATAAACGAAGGGTGCTTTGGTGGTGCACATTGCATGTCATGGTCTAGATCCGCAGGCACGAGAGTATCCAGATTTGGAGTCTCTCATGCTCCTTATATGACTGTCTACTGTATTCTCATGACCGTCATGTGCCCGTGTGCGTTGCTGCTATTTTCCCTGGCAGCTCTGGAGAGAAGCAAATTTGCTTCTATCAGGCACTCGTCCGTTCTTTGCAGTGTGGTTCTTGAAAGATGTGCCAGGAAATTTGCAGTTGGGATGTCACTTGGAGTGGTAGTTGCTGCATCCATCTTACCTAGGTTGTGCATGGTGTTACCTAGGTTGTTCATGGCCTAAAGTATTAAATCTGCAGTGGCTCAGTGCAATATTGCAAGCGTATTAGTGGACGGCGGAGCACTGACAGTGATGATTGCTTATGGCAATATGTCAGTGCTACACTTCAATTGTCCGGTCAACACATGCATGGTGATCTGCAGGTGGACATGACCAGGTCCATCTGCTTGACAATCTGCAGAGTGCTTCAGCTAGATCTTTTACATGCAGGACAGCAAAAAGGCTGCGACTATACATACCTGCATGTTTAATTCATAATACAGATTACTAACTGGCCCCATTAAAATGAGATGCTGGTAGGGGCAGCGCACCAGCAGTACAGTGCAGTTCATCTGGAATATGTGGATCCCAACGCAACAGGGTGGATAGAAGAACCTCCAGGATGTACTGCACATAGCAGGTACACCCAATGCAATGACATAGCGTGATGTACTGCACATTGCTCCAGGCAGCTGAACAACTTCCACTACACCCGTTCAGAGGCAGACTCAGCAGGTACACAAAACGTACTATCCAGAACGCACTAGGAATGGAGCACTCATTGACGCCCATATTGGTACAGGGACCTAAAAAGGGTCTGTTTGGTTAACAGATTACAGATTACAAAGTGCCCAAAGTGCTAATGTATCAAGAGAACTGATCACGGTATGCTTCAGAAGCACCAGATCTGCCACCATGGAGCTAGCACAATGGTACCCTATGTTAGCAGGGACAGAGCCAGACCAAGCAGACAGAGCCAGACCAAGCACATGTCTCCAAGTACAGACCACTGATATCGTGCACTTCCGTTGTACTTACAGCCCATCAGCCTTCCGCTCTGCCCAATCTAAGTCCCTATGGGGATGATGGTACACATGCAAAAGCACAACACGCTACAAATTCTATTGTGCTGCTGCAGCCAGCAAAACCTCTCACCTCTAACATACCTTAGAATCACACCACTTTTTCGGAATCCCACCTCTCTTTCAAATGCCTCATCCTCCCAGGTTGCACATAAGAGACAAAACCCCAGCGCAGGAGAGACAAACAAACATACGCTGCCCTACACTGACAAACTGCATCATCATAAGTAAATACACACGCGCATATGCTGTCCACGATGAGACTGCACCCTTCCTACCCAGGGCCAGGGCTTGTAGCCAGGCAAACCCTGCTTATACCCTACCACCAGCCGCTGCTTCCACCAGGGTCCCCATCCTGTGCAAACACCTTAACACAAAACTGGTACCATAGCAAACTGTGCAGGACCTATCAGCCACATGCAACTGCACATGCCAACCTAGTTTGTCATTTGTGCCTCATGCCTATATTTGCAGAGTACCTAGACAAATGATTGAAGCTGCATGTAAGATGCAGTTTCTGTATGAAGGATGTCGGCAGTATCAAGTCTTGAAGAGTACCTATGCACTGCATGATGCAGCAATAGTCATAATCCCTGCAGTCGAGCACAATCAATGAGTGCGATCCCACTTGCCAACAGAAGATGTTGGTCAGCCAGACTTCTGCGAGCCCTCAGAACAAAGCTCAGCACGGCACCTGCACAACTGCTTCTGCACAGCTTCCATAGAACCCACTCCTTAGAATGCCTTCATCCTCTGCATGCGCCGGATCTTGAAGAAGGCATGCCGTCCAGCACCACTGCTAACCCCACATGTGTCTCCTCCAGGAATGAAGGCATTCAGGGTTGGCTGGTTCTGGGTGTCTCCGCTATCAGCCTCAAACTGGACCTGCACACCCTTTTCATCTAGTAGCCTGCATCATGCACCACACATGCACATGGTTAGCTATAGAATATAATGTACGGTCCAAGTCTGTCATACTTCATGAAATGCCATAGGAGCAATGCCATAGGTCCTGCACCTGAAGCTGTTACAATGAAAGCAAGGTGGAACCAAAGTGACTTCCACCCATGCCAGCCCGAAGGTTGGCTGCATTATAGTCAACAGTGACAGCCACAAGGTTTGGAAGGTAGGTAGGTGGCACCGTTCTGATGAAAAAATAGACCAGTAAGCATTCATGCACAAGCTCACTAGACACCAACCTGTAGTGAACACATGCTCTGGGCCACAGGAATACCTGAGAATTACAGCAAACAGCTAGTCTGTGGACAAGTACTGACCTATCCTGCTGCCTTGTATTTGCTCATGCATGTACCAATACAGGACCATGCAAGCTAAGATCACATTGAACTGTCACAGGAGCACACATGACGACCCATTTCTGCAGCTGGCCATTACTGTGCTTAGATGCCCTTGACCCACCTTGAACAGGTGTCCCAGGAGAACCGGACAAGATCAGGGAAGCCAAACACAGGGTCCATGTTGCTGCTGAGCCAGGCCTGGGTAGCTGGGTCCCCTGGATAACCTGTACCAAGGCTCACACTGGTAGTAGCAGCTGCACCTCCTGCTGCTGCATCAATGTCTGTTGGCGCTGCATGGTCCTGGAGCTGCTGCT
Organism: Pseudopediastrum boryanum; assembly: GCA_963556185.1. Classification (NCBI taxonomy): domain Eukaryota; kingdom Viridiplantae; phylum Chlorophyta; class Chlorophyceae; order Sphaeropleales; family Hydrodictyaceae; genus Pseudopediastrum; species Pseudopediastrum boryanum. Next base: position 1,176,101 of record OY744509.1, on the reverse strand, counting down.
GTGCTACGAGGATGGCCCTGTCACGTGTGACCTTGGCAACGATGCTGGCTGCACTGACCACAGGGTACAGTGCATCAGCTTTGGGACAGACAGTGAAGGAGAGGTCAGGGAACGCACGCTGCAGCTTCTGTTTGTACCGGTCAGCATCCCCCACTGTATCTACATATACCTGTGGAAAGGGAGCAGCACAGGCACAGTTAATCTCCTGCATATCTCCCACCCCTTCTCAGTAATCAAGTATGCTGTAGGAGGATAATGTTTGCTTGGATAATGTAACCCCTATGTGGATTGCAAAATGGTCAGAGTACATTGCAATACTGGTTACACTCTTTGCTTGGAGCATCCTACGTGTTGGACTAGTCACCGTTACAGGCCCGTCTTAGCAGATGTCAACTGACTCTAAGCATTCCCTTGGTCTACCTGGTCTTACTCCGTGCCCAGCTTGTCCATGCATCTCAGTAATGTATTTAATGATACAACAAAAGATGTGAGCCATGGCTCCTGTAAGGCAAGGTAACGAGCTAATGCTTTCAGTCTGCTCTCCTCCACAGTATGTTAGGTTCACCCAAAAGCCTGCTCAAAAAGCTCGCAGCCCTCACCTCACGCAGGTTCACTCCGGCATCAATGGCCTGCTGGATGAGGCCCATGGTGCTGTCAGCAGCTATGGCATTGAGGCTCACTTTGGCTCTGGCTAGCATCTGCCCTGATATGAAGGCAGCGCTAAGGCTGTCAGAAGCGTAGGCAAGCTGCTCATCTGCCTGAACTTGCTCAAACAGGGCATCGCGCTGTGCATGCGTCAGGGTCTTGGAGTCTGCATATGCCCTGCAGGACACCATCCAGCCATTGTCACCAATGCATTCAGCTTCTTAGGCGTAGAACATTGCAGCCCAGTATGACTTCTACATGCATTGTGTAAGACGAGCTGATGTTTCCCGTCAATGGAGGAGGTGATGCACTATGCACTACATATACATACTACATGGGCCATGTATGGGAACACATGCACTATGCACTACATATACATACTGCATGGGCCATGGCCCATGGGAACCATGGGCCTCAATTCCTTGAACTCACCTTTTCGCAAGTTGTTCAGAGTATTCACAAGGGGTAACCACACAGGCATACACCATGGGACCCAGAACAGGGCCTCTGCCAGCTTCATCTGCAAAATAGGTGTACAAGAGGCAATCAGTAGGGTTATTTAGATGAGCAAGCAGAACGAGCGGGATGCGCAGAGACAGGTCGCAAACTGCATTATGGCGTGACCTCACGATCGACCACAGACATGGAGGGACCGGTAGCAGAGTGCTGTTAACAACTGTTTCGCGCATATGCAAAGGGGCTGCAGAAAGCTTACAAGGGTGACCCGTTACATGTGACGCTGAAACTTACCAATGCCCATCATGCATGGCTTCTCGAACCAGCCTCTCTTTGGCTCCAAGCTATGGGTAGGAGGCAGCATGATCACAGCCATGATGCCCCTCGCAGCTGTGCCTACGCTATAGTCTACACAAGGAAACCAGCAGTACCCTGCCTTTACTGCCAGTGATACCTGGGCCTGGAAGCGTACTGGCAGGCAGGCAGATGCTGCTGTTGGTCGAAGTCCCGGATATCGCTTTGTCTGTGGCAAAGCTGCTGCTGCTTGAGCTCCTGCTGCCTTTGTGCAAGTGCGCTGTGCAGGGCGTTCACCAGCAACGCCTGTGCGGGACTCTCTGAGTAGGTGTGGAACCTCTCCAGCAGGGTCAAGAACTGGTCTGAGGACAATTCACGGGCCAGATGCAGTGTAACAGAACGTAGCGCGTCCTTTGGCTTGACCTGTCCCTTGCGAATCAATATGACAACGTCCTTGACCTGCTGCTCAACGTACTGTGCCACCAGTGCGTCACACGGGTCCTCGAGAGGTTGCGTGTACTCCACGCGGGGCTTCTTGGCTGCGCGATATGCAGGCTGCTGATCGCTGGCCCACTGGTGGTTGAGGTCTCTTTCTACCAGTTCTTGCCTGCCCTTGGACCCCTTGGTGCCCCTGTTGCGTCGCATTTGTTGGAGCTTGGAGAGTTGGCGGGATTGCAAGTCAGATCCAAAGCCCGAAACTGCTGCTCAAGGAGTCCTTCTCGATCGATCTGAGGGCATGACAATGTCTGGGACAGCGATGGCGACCAGCGATTTATGTGCGCACTGCAGCATTTTGAGTACTTTAAGCATATTGATGAGCGGGAATATGGGTTTGACTTTCTGAAAGGCACTAGACCCTAGGTCCTAGCGTGTTTTAAGGCACTTGTTGTCACTATCCAGTAAAGGCAGATTAATTGCAGATTTCCAAGTTTCCAGGGCATGCAACCAAGGTGCGCTCGTTGGTTTGGAAACAGCCTTGGTCTGCAGGACGATCTCACGATGGTATTTATGCTGTGATGACTGTGATGGGGTAACCCACCGAGCACGACAGGATGTTTGAGATTCCTGGGACTATGGCAGCGTAAATTAAGTAGATAATAATTATGCCAAGTCCGCTCCCTGACTGGTGGCACAATCTGGGCAGCTGGGGCTGTGGGGACCTTCCATGAGCTCCCGGCGGTCTACACGGCAGAAGAAGGAGGTGAGGGGCAGCAAGCAACATGAGGCAGCTGCAGGCATGCTGAACGTATGCCACCCTCTACATCAGTCATGTGGCATCCTGGCGCGCTTTAGGCTCCCATGACCGCACTGCAACCCCCTGGCAGCTGCCCTTCTCTATAATAGATCAAGTCTGCAGGCATGCATGGCTGCATTAAGGTTCAATGCATACTTTACCACAGGTTAACTACAATGAGGAGAACCTGCTTGCAGCCAGGGAGCGGCTCCTGCTGCCTGTCATTGACTACAAAGCCCTCTCGGAGCAGCTGCTGACAACAGATTATGGCCCCAGCGGCAACATTGCAGATGCAGGGTAAGACAACAGGAGCAGCCATCACAGCTTTCCCCTAGGACCAGCACCAACAGTACAGAGGCAGAGGAATTGCATCTGGAAGCCGCTGCTTACATCCTTTTGCAAACGTGTCCCAGCCTGGGGAAGCAGTCATGGATGCGCATCCCATCTAAAGCATGTTGAACGGGCGGAATATTGCTCTCAATATTCATTACAGCACAGCAGAAGTGAAATGGCGAGCATCCTCAGTCGCAGCAGAAGCAAGTTGGCAAGCAGCCTCGGGGTTGTAACAGCCATACTCATTGGCTGGTCTGCACATAGGCAGTGCACTAGTTAGTGAGACTGAAGCAGCTCTCTGTGACATCATCGTGCATGCGGTGGAGGAAGGTGGATGCAGTGCAGGAAGGAGCAGTCACAGCAGCAGTAAGAGCAGCGGTATCCGTGCCGACGGTGGCAGCAGCAGGAGCAAAAGCAGTATGCAGTCAGCATCGCACCTGGACAAATTGCATGTGTTCAGTAACTTCTTGCTTTTGTACAAAGCTCCCCTGCAACCCCCGCAGTAGCATCGTGTTTTGGCTGGTGTCTGCTGGAAGTCTTGAAAGCATTGTTCATGGTCAAGCAACGGCTGTCATCTGATGGTATGAGACTGTTGCTTGTTCAAGCACCAGCAGATTGCTTTATGCAACCAAATACTGGCAGTATAGCTCCCAAGCTGTGGGTGTTGCAACCAGAAATTAGGTTCAGTTGGGCTGCTGCCCTGTGCAGGGATGTATCCATTGAGGAGCTTGGCCTTCAAGGTCCTGGGCAACCCCTGCTGCTATCCCGGGTGGGGAGCCTGGCAGACACAGCAGCATTGCTTGGGATGCATATGCCGCCAGGGTTCAGTGTGGAGTGGCTGCTGCAGTGCCTGGGCCCCCAGCACCCCGTGCCCACCATTGATGTGCCCACACAGGAGTCAGGACCCACTTTGACCATGCAGCAGGTGCGACAACATCAGCAGGATGGAGAACGTGTTTTTGTTTTTGTTGCATGTTGCAGGTTATGTTTATGATGTTTCGGCAACTGGTGCATCGCCCAATTGCACATGTGCACCGCCTCCTTTGCTTTTGTTCAAAGTTTCTGGACGCTTTCTGGAAAGTCTTGAGTTGATAATGTTTGCGCGATAACAGAATAGGGGCAATTTACGTAGCTGCCTTGCCAACGGAAGGATGACTGATGTGGATGCTGTGCTGCTGCTGTTGTAGTGGCTGGATTACTTCCTGGCTGGTCCTGCAGCTACTGGTGCTAGTGGTGGTGGTGGTGGTGGTCAGCTGCTGAATGTGGTGTCCCTCTCTTTGGCAGACTCAGCAGCAGAGCAGCAGCTCTCAGCACCTGTGCTAGTGCAGCAGCTGGACTTGGTCAATAAGGTGTGGCCACAGCAGCAAGCGGTAGCAGCTGCTGGAGGGGTAGCAGGAGCCCTCGCAGGGCAACAGCGCAGGCACCATGGAGTGGCACGTCCAAAGGTAGGGTTTGACAGGCTCATTGCTGACGTGGACGTTCTATTGTGCAATCTGCAGTGCTTTGGCAAGTAGTGGCACAGCATAAGCAGCCCCGAGAGCAGCACGTCTTACAGCAACCACTTAACAAGCTTGCTTGCTTGGGATACATTCTTCGTATACGAGGTGAGGCGCCTCACACCACCAGGAGTGATTTACAAAGCCCTCTGGGTCTGCTTGTAGGCAGGTGTACTCTGCAGGTGTGCCGTGTGATAAAGCTCACTGCCAATCCACCCCCAAAAGCCTGTTTTCAATGTCGATCTAGCTGCCGTTTCTCCTCCTGACTGCCTGTCCTGCTGCTGCTGTTGCTGTTTCTGCAGGTGCTGCTGTACGCCCTGATGTCCCCCAAGGACTGCTACACGGATTTCCACATTGACTTTTGTGGCTCTGCTGTGTGGTACCACCTGGTCTCTGGGCGTAAGGTGTTTGTACTAGCCCCTCCTACAGAGCATAACCTGGGCGCGTACCAGTCCTGGGTTAGCAGTAAGAGGCAGGCACGGCAGGCCCTGGGCCCTGCCTTGGAGGGGGTCATTAGCGTACCTATGGGGTCAGGCGACACCCTCATCATACCACCAGGTGGGGCTGGCCACCTAGACCCCAAACATGAGAAGTTGAAGGCCCCTATTTACATGCTACACGCTTCACTACCTTTTTACTGGGTTACTTTATGATACAGAAAAAAAACCCTTTATAGATCAGTGAGATCTTAGCTAGACAGACAGAGGGGAGTCAGCAGAGAGGAAGGTGACAGGTCCAAGTATGGTTGGCTTTCAGTCTGGGACTTACCCGCTGCTGCTGATACCCTTCAGTGGCTGGGTCTGTCCGTAAAAATGCCATGTTGCTGAACAGCTGTGGCACTGTGCCGTTCTGTGCAGAGGGCTGGACAGCAAATGGTCGGTGAGCTCTGCAGTACTGAGATGATGGCTGGCATCAATGCAGGGGCCGTCTGTTAAACTCATGTCTGTTAAGCGCATTGCTGATGACTACACAGGGCTGACGAGTCACTGCCAAGCATAGAAGGTCTCTGCAGCCTGGCAGCCGTGGAGGGTGCAGCATAGCCATTGGGAAACATGGCTTAATTACTTCATCCTCCACATCAGGTAGCAATCCCTGCTCATTGCACCTTACTGAGTATCTCGGTTCCCTGCCCATGCTGCAGGCTGGCCCCATGCAGTATGTACCACAGAGGCTTCCGTAGCAGTGGGTGGCAACTTCCTCACCCTGGGTGGTCTGCCCATGCACCTCCGAGTGTGGAGGATGGAGCAGCAGCTGCAGGTGGGACGGGCCTTCAGGTTCCCGCACTTCCCTGAGGTCATGTGGTACACAGCAGCTTGGGGGCTGGGCCAGCTGGAGCTGCAGCAGCAGGGGGAGGATGGGACGGTGTTGCGGGAGAGCTTGATGGCCGTGACTGGGTACTTGGAGGAAGGGGAGAGCTGGAAGGAGATCCCTGTGGGTCTGTGCAGCCCAGAAGGTGAGGAGTGTAGGGGAATGCATTGAAGGGAGCCTGAAAAAGGGGGTAGCCTTGGAAACACAGGGCTGGGGGTGCTTTGGGCAAAGAAAAAAGGGGCTAGGTGCATGTGCCGGATACCGGATTGTATGTGCACTTGCATCTAACGCATTGGCGCGTCTAATCCAGTGCCCATTGGTCCACTGCTGTCTTGTCCGTGTCCAAGGGGTGCACCAGGGACTGTTGCAGTGTTGCACTGCTGTATGTGCTCAGCGTGAGTGGGTATGTGCAGCCCAGAAGGGTAAGGAATGTAGGAGAATGCTTTGAAGCCAGCCTTGGAAGGTCCGGGTTGAAACGGGGGGTGGGGGTGCCATGGCCACTGGGGGTCTTTATGTGCTTGTGCATGCAGTGGTTGGCCACACCAATGTCAGATATACATGGCACCACATAAACCCTTGCATCCACCTCATGGGCAGGTCTAACTTCAGCTGCCCAGTGGACAACACTGTCCTATAGATTTCATTGAGTCTAACAGGGGTTCACCCGGTTTTGTTGCAGTGTTGTACTGCCGTTGTTCTTCTGTCCTCACTGAATTGTTCTTTCCGCCCGTATCTGTTCTGAACAGACCTGAGGGACAGACTCCATGGGATGCTTGGCATAGACCCCACCCCACAGCAGCACCAACAGCAGCAGGCACAGGAACAGCAACAGCAGTTGGAGCTAACCAATGAGGAGGAAGGAGAAGATGTAGAGGAGGGGGAGGAGGAGGCAGCAGCTGGTGATGTGTCAGATGATGGGCAGGAGGGGTTTCAGTCACCAGCAGCAGTGCCTGGTGACCTGCTGTGGTGCCGCATGCTGGAGCACCAGGAGCAGCAGCAGCAGGCAGCTGGGGGGAGGCTGCTGGGGGACCTGCCCTGGACGCAACTAGTCAAGCAGCAGAAGCAGCAGCAGCAGGGAGGGGCTTCCCCAAGCTCACCCATGCCGCTCTGCAACTCCTCTACCCCCCGGCAAAGGGCACAGCAGCAGCAGAAAAGTGGCCGGGAACAGCCGGTGCGGGCCGAGATAGTTACTCCAGCAGCACCACTGTTTGTGCGGGAAGAGCAGCTGGGGCAGCAACTGATAGGAAGTGGTCAGGCTGGGATGGTGGGATCCAGCGGTGGTCGGGCTGGGAGGCGACCTAATCGTCTTGTGGCACAGGCCTTGCAGCAGCTGACTGCACAGCAGGAGGGCAAGCAGCAGCAGCAGCAGCAGCAGCAGAAGAGGCGCAAGCCCCAGGTGCAGCAGGAGGCATTGCAGCAACAGCAGCAAGAGGAGGAGGAGAGGGGCAGTGGGCAGCAGCAGCAGGAGCTGGGTAGAGAGCAACTGCAGCAGCACGGGCACATACAAAAAAAGCAGCAGCAGCAGGAGGAGGAGGAGGATGAGATGCCAGAGCAGGAGAAGCAGCAACAGCTGGTGGGCGAGGAGCAGCAGCAGCAGCAGCAGCAGCAGCAGCGAAAAGAGCCACAACAGGAACAGCAGCAGCAGGAAAGCCAGCACGATGAGCTTTTGGCTTTAGAGGAAGGGGAACTGCCAATGCTGGAAGAGGAGATGCCAAAGAGGAAGCGGCAACGAAGACATGATGACAACCAACAGCAGCAGCAGGTGCAGGGCACAGAAGTCCAACCAATGAGCCGCACGGATCACGATCGGATAGCTCCTAAAGATGGGAGGGGTACAACTAGCAGCAAACACAGGGAGAGTGAGAAGAGGGGGAGGAAGGGTGGAGAGGCTGACAAGGCATTCAAGGAGCAAGTGCGGCCTAGTGGTGAGCAGAATACCAGGAGCAGAGGGAGGGAGACTAGAGAAAGAGCCAGGGGGCGCACCAAAGGGGATGAAGGCCGCAAGGGTGCGATGGGTGACGGAATGGAGGGGGGTTTACGGGATGGTAGGTTACCGAGCAAGGACAAACGCAACCGTGAAGTACCCAAGGATCAGCATCAGGTTAGCCAACACCAGCAGCAACAGCAACAGCAGCGGGGGCGGCAGCAGGAGGAGGAAGGTGGTGGTAGCGGTTCTCATAGGCCTAAGCGACCGAAAAGGGACGAGCTAAAGCGTGGCGACGCCCCACCAGTCGCCGGCGCTGCAGCTCCCACTGCTGAAGGGAGAGATCCTGGGAAGTCACAGAGGGAGGAGCTAAAACGTGGGCAGGCTGCTGCTACTGCAGCTGCTGGTGGTGGTGGCGGTGCAGGAACGAATGAGCTGAGCAGGGCTAGGAGGGAGGAGCTGGCTAGAGGCGCGCCGGCACAAGGGTTGAAAGACAGTAGCAGCAAGGGAAGCGGAGTTCCAGTTGTGATTCCTGACGGGGATAAGCGGAAAGGAGGGGACAAGGATCGGGGCAGGGAGAATGAGAGGGTGAAGGGGAAGGAGAAAGGCATGGAGAAAGAGAGGGAGAAAGGGAAGGAGAAAGGAAAGGGCAGGGAGGGGTTGCGGATAGAGAGGGGGAGGGAGGAAGAGAAGGACAGCAGGAAAAGCAAGCACAAGGGAAGGGGTCGGGAGAAAGAGCGGAGCAGGAGCAGAGGGAGGGGCAAGCACAGAGATGAAAGCAGGGACCGGAGCAGCAAGCATAAGAGAAGCACGACAACAGATAAACGATTGTCAGGTAGCAAGCACCGTAAGGGGCGCAGCAAGAGCTCAGGCAGAAAGCTTAGAAGCAGCCGCAGGAGCAGGAGCAGCAGTAGAAGCAGCAGTAGCAGCAGGAGTAGCAGCAGAAGCAGTAGCAGCAGTGACAGAGGCAGGTCAAAGCACCGTAATGCAGCACCTGCTTCTGTAAAGGTAAGCAAGGGGCCAGGGGCTGCTAGAGCAGCTGATGGTTCTGGTGCTGCAGGAGGGGCAGCAGCAGCAGCAGGGGAGGGAGCTGTAGGGCTTTTGGACAGGTCCGGGGGTGCATCCACGTTGACTGCAACAGGTGATGCTGCTGCTGATCCTGCTGCTGGTAGCTCTGTAAGAAGTCCATCACTTGCACAGCAACAGCCAGACGCCTTGGGTCCTGCAGCTGCTGGTGCGACTGCTTTTGCTCAAGATGGTGCTGCTGCTGGTGCTGCTGCTGATGGTGGCATGATCTCTGAAGAGGCAGCACCAAGAGGAGGGGCTCAGGGGGTTGTCAATGTCAATGGGTCAGTAGAAGCAGCAACAGCAGCAGCAGGAGGAGCAGCAGCAGTAGGAGGAGCAGCAGCAGCAGTAGGAGGACCAGCAGCAGCAGGAGAAGGAGTAGGAGCAGGAGCAGCACCATTGACCCCAGTGGGTGCTGGAGCCCCAGAAGGAGGAAACACGCAGTTACCGGGCATATCGGAGTGTCCTGCGACGGATATGAGCGGGCGAGCTTTAGCTAGGGCTTTGCACAATCAGCTGGACCACCCGGATGACCTTCCTCATGCTATAGTAGGCGATATAGATCATGGAATAGCTGGTATGCCCTTGCATGGGACAGGCGGGGGCCTGCACGGGGTGGCGGTACAGCAGCGGATGGAGCAGGGGGTCTTGGGGGGTATGGATGGGGTATTTGATTTAGGGCTGGGTCTTAGCCCTGCTGGTGTGGGTTTGGAGGATTGGGGGGAACTGTGGGTGCATGAGAAGCAGATAGATAAAGCTTTGGAAAGTGTTGCCGCGTTTACGGATGTGTTTGGTGACAAAGGCATGCATTGGGTGGGTGGGAATGCCGGAGTTGTGGGTGAGGGCACCCAGCAGCAGAACCAGCAACAAGGTGGGGGGGTGGCTCTTGCTAGTGCATCTAATATAGGAATACAAGCAGGGGCAGCAGTAGTAGCACAGCAGCATGGCAGTAGACACAGCAAGGGTTCAGCAGTAGCACCCGCACCACCACCACCAGCAGCAGCAGCAGTAGCAGCTCCAACAACAGCTGGAGGTGTGGAGGATGCGGGGATTGTGCCCGAGGGTGAGCTGCTTGCCTTGGGCAGGTCTCGTCCACGTACCATAGAGGAGGTGCTGGAGGAGATGGAGAAGCCGGTGGTGGATGAGGCTGCGGGGAGGAGGCTGCATAAGGAGGTGGAGCAACTGCTGCTCAGGAATAAGAGGCTGGAGGTGAGGGGGGAAGGGAAGGGGAGACCTGGGGAGGGAGGGCGAGGGATAGGAGGAAGAGGTTGGGCAAGGAGGTGGGAAGGGGTGGATAGTTGCAGATTTTAGTGGGTAGGGTGTAATCTTGGGAGGAGGTTGCAGAGAGGAGTGAACAAGTGCTGTTGCGGCAGAAGAACTGGAATCCAACGGGACGGGGTGGTCAAAGGTTAGGTTAGGTGGATTTTCATGTAGAGTAGCAGCAGCAGGAGGCAGGCTGTGGGCGTCATTGGGCCTCCAGGTTCTTCTGATGCATGTTTTTTGTTACTGAGTTGTGCCTGGTGAAGCACGGCTAGAGAAACCAATGTGAATGAGCTTCAGCTGCTGCTCCAGACGAAGCTTGCACCAACTGATCCTTGCTACGTTCTGCATGTGCCCTCAGCGACAATGTAGCACATTTCCGATACTGGGTGGTTTGATGATTGGGTTTGTGTTATGTGCACTGTGTGTCTCTTGCAGGCTGCCATCAAAGCTAATGGTGTGACCCAACGTGATGGGGGTGAGCGGCTCAGGGCAAAGATCCAGGCACTGGAAGCTGCCTTTGAAAGCTATGGGAGTCTCCTGCACCTCATCTTCAGCGACCCAGACCACCACAAGGAGCACCACCACCACCACCACAACCAGCAGCAGCAGCAAGAAGCTCATGGTCAGTTGCCTCCAGCAGCAGCAGCTGCTGTTGTAAGAGGGGAAGATCATGGGAGCATCTTGGCTGCGGATAGGATGTCACAGCAGCAGCAGCAGCAGGATGATGGGGGTCTTGTCGACGACTACCTTGAAGATGATGTGGATGGTGGGGAGGGGATACAGGGGGGATATGGTCAGGCAGCGGAGCAGCAGCAGCAGGGGCAACACTTGCAGCGGTTGCGGAAGGGGGCAAAGGACGGGGCTGGTAAAGGTGCTGGGTCAGTGGTGGGCAGGGGTCCACTGCAACCAGGAATGAAGCAGCCGTTGGAGGCTGGGGGAACCAAGAGGGTTGGGGGAAGAGGTCCTTTGCCTGCTGCTGCTGCTGCTGGTGGTGGTGGTGGTAGTAAAGCATCAGCTCCTGGTGCTCGCAGTGGTAATGGTGGGGTCTTGTCAGCCGGCAGCAATAGAGGTGATAGAGGGGGTGCTGCTGGTACTCCAGGTCAGTCGAGGTGGTCAGCTGGGAGGGGGAGCGGAGGGGGTGGGACGGGGCATGGGGGGGTGCCGGGCGGGGGCCGGGGGGGACATGGGAGGGGAATGCAGGCTGTGAATAGCAGAGGTGGAAGGGAGCAGCAGCTGCGAAGGCCTGCAGGAGGAAGAGAGAGGGGCGGATGGGATAGCAGGCGACATGGGGCTGAGGCTCGGGATGAACCTGTTGATCTCTACCAACAGCAGCAGCTGTTGCACCAGCAGCAGCGTCAGCAGCAGCAGGCGTACCAGCAGCAGGCGAGGGGGGATGGTGGGGGTGACCCTGGTGTGCTTCCTGCTATGAATGCATATGATGTTGCACAACAGGCGGCAGCTCAGGTGAGAGGCTGGGAGAAACAGGAACAGGGGGGGGGGGGGGCGGAGAGATGCCTGTGATCTGGTATGAGCTGCCTGCTGCAATTGGTGGTCCACTGTTTTGGTTTTTTTCCTCATTTGCATTTTGTACTCGGTGTCTGCTGGTGGGTTGCAGGTTTAAATGACACAGCCCAAAGCTGGGAGGGACAGGAACAAGGTGAGGGGTGGGGGGGTGGGGGGGTGGGTGGGCTGCACCATGATTTCTGATGAGACGCCCACTGCGATTGCATTTTTTTGCCTGCCACAGGCCAAGAACTCTGGTACGAGCTGTGATGCTGGCAGGAATCTCTTTGTCAGGGTTGGTTAGGAATATCTAGCCAGCTAGCAGGGGGTGAGAACTTTTCTTGTTTCCAATGCTGTCATATGCTGCTCGTTTGCTGCAGTGGCTCTGCTGCCTTCTGAATGCAGCATTCACATGTTCTGCTTTCCTGTAAATTCCAATTGCTATTGGCTGCGATGCATGTTCTGAATGTAGAATTTGCATGCAATCTGGTCTAGGAGTAGGAGTAGTGTTTTGGTCTAGGAGTAGGAGTAGCAAGCTGGTCTAGGAGTAGTGTTTTGGCACACTGTGTTGCACCCGAACATAAGGACGGCCTGAACACTGATGCTGATTGCTATTGTTTGAATCATGTGCAGATGGCTTTGGAAGCTGAGCTTGAGCAGGCACAGCTATATGACCCTGTGTGGTCCTACCGTCCCCAGCAAGGTGGAGAGCTAGTTGGACCCCTCAGTGTGATCACACTGCACTCCATGTTGAAGAGGTAAGTAGGTGCTTGTGATGCTAGACGCTCCTCGCTCTGCCTAGAGATGCTGGGAATGCTCTTGTCTGCAGCTTAAGGACTGTAGCAGCCTCCTGCATTTTTTTCATATGTATCAGACAAGATGTGGCAGATTTCAAATGAACTTAATCTTGCGCCTGACCTCGTTTGGGTCAGCCGCGGGTGAAGTGTGAGCGAGCTCGTCGTTTTTAGAGAATGACATGTCTTGCATGGACATCTCTTGCATAGGGAGTTGATTGAAATGGCACAGGATGGAGCAAAAGTGCTAGGTGCATAAACATGCCTCCAAGGAGAACGTGGTGCTACACAAGCATTGTGTGCTACATTCCATTAAAAAGGGTTCACCCCAATTATGAAGAATAGCAAGGTTATCGTTGAGTGTGGTAGCAGCGTTGCAGTGGGTACTTGTGGTGTGTAATATGCACTAGCTAAAGCCATTCTGACGTGGCTCTTCTCATCATGTGTTTCTGTTCTGTTTGTTTCAGGGGTGAACTCAAAGCCAGCACCATGCTCTACTCTGAGGAGGAAGAAGGGGACTTGTCTCTTCGACTGGATGTGGTCCTTCGCACCCATAAGCCACTGCTGACTAAACTGGAGCAAGCCACCTTCACTCGGGAGCAGCTACCAGCAGCAACCATGACGAATGGGAGCTTAGGCGCAGCTCATAGCCAGCAAGGCTTTGACTTAGGAGGAGGTAGTGGAGGAGGGGGGGATGCAAGATTTGCTATGGAGCAGCAGCAGCAGCAACAGCAGGTGTTGCAGGCAGGGGCAGGGTTTGTGTCTACTGGTGGTAGCTCCATGGGTGGGGTGCCAGGCCCTGTAGCAGCAGCTGGCTTTGAGGCTGGTGGGGGTAACGAGGAGGAAGATGGTGGTGAGGGGAACTTCTGGACTTATGACGAGGGGAACACCGTCCAAGAGCAGCAGCAGCAGCAGCAGGAGTACCAGGAGCTGGAACAGGCTCACCTACGAAGTCAAGGGACGGTAACGCAGCGGCAGGAGCAGCAGTGGCAGCAGCGGCATGAGCAGGCATTAAACCTGGTGGCACCACCACAGCAGCAGCAGCAAGATGTAGTGCAGGAAGGCGATGTACAGCCCCCACCTCCACCTCCGCCTGACAGCACTGCTGGTGCTGCTGCTGCTGATGGAAACGAGGCAGATGGAGTATCTGCTGGTGCTGCTTGGGAAGGTGCTCTGAGTGTGCAAGGGGCTGTTCTGCCACAGCCAGCAGCAGGAGTAGGATTTGTTCCGATGGGTGGGGGTGGTAGTGGTGGTGCGCTAGGGCTGCCCCCTTTGCCACACCACACCGTACCTATTGGCAGCACAGGCAAAGTGGGTTCCGGCCCTTTGAACGCCCCAGCAGGTGCCTGGCAGACCCCTACAAGCCCTGGAGAGTCTTACACAGGGTCTCATCTATGCGGTGACAGCCAAGGTGCTGCACCTGGAGTGCGTGCAGACACACAACTTGTGTTAGCAGTAGGTGGTGGCAGCAGCAGTAGTGGTGGTGGTGGTGGTGGTGGTGTTCATGCTGATGGTGGTGGTGGCAAGTTGCCTGCCGACATCAGCAATGTGTTGACACAGCTGCAGCAGAGTGGGGTGCTGGGGGGTGCTGCTGCTGCTGGTGGTGGTGGTGGAGTTGTGACAGGAGCTGTGGAGCAGCAGGGGAGCTGGGGCATGGAGAAACAGCACTACCAGCAGCAGCAAGAGCAGCAGCATCAGTACTACCAGCAGCAGCAAGAGCAGGTGGCCAGTGTTGGAAACCAGCAGCATGGACTCTTCTACCAGCACCAGCAGCAGGCAGTGACGTATGGAGGGCAGCATTATGGTGGTGGCATTGATGTGCAGTTGCAAAGCAGCATGACACAGCAGCATCAGCAGGACTGGGTTGCTGCTGCTGCTTACCAGCCCTCATGGCAGGAGCAAGGGATTCAGTTCCCAGTGGCGCAGCAGCAGCAGAGCGGCAGTGCGACTGCTGCTGCCGTCCAGCCACCTCAGGTGGGAGGACATGGTATAAATGGGGCAGCTCCCATGGGTGGGTCAGGGTTCAGTGGGCCTAGCAGCTTGGGGTATAGTGGGCATACTGTGGTACATAATGGGCCTGTTATGAATGGCTCATATGCGGGAAGCATAGAAGCAGCAGCCGTTGTGTCCCAAGCACCAGCAGGCATTGCAGGGTTTACTGCGTCAGCGCTAGGGCCTTCCACTGGCGCGACTGCTGTAGCAGGCATGCAACAGCACACATCATTGCTCCCTCCTATGGCTGCTGCGCTGTTGCCTAGGGCTCTCTGCCAGGGTTTAGAGGCCGTGGTTTCCAACCAGCCTGCTTTCTGTGATGCTGTTGGGGATCAGGCAGGGCTGCAGGCACTGGCGCAGCTCAGCAGGGGGCAGCAACTGTGGGTGGTGAGGCATCTGCAGGAGCAGGCAGCAACGTATGCGCAAGGGGATGAGGGGCAGGTAGAAGCCAGTTACATGCAGCAGCTTTGTGCACATGCAGCACAGCATAACCTCGTAGCGATGTAGTGAGAAGTGGTGCTGAACAGGGAGATGTATAGTAGTGTGCATCCTAGGTTTGCTGTCCGTAGTTGCCAGTATGTATTCAAGATGGTCGTTTCGACCTAGCAGCCCTTTGCGGTTGCCACACCTTGAATGTTTGTTATGTTTATGTTATGTATAGTTCAAGATGTAGTGGCGTTTGCTGAAGGTGGGGACTGTATGTACATCAGTAGGCATGCAAGTCTCTGGGTATCTGTTGAAAGAATGCTTATCGTGTTGCGTATTACATGTTTGGTTTTGGGTTTATGTTTAAGGAATGTCTGCTGCATCATAGTCGCGTGACGGATTGGGACTGGTTCGGCGACGAGACAGTCCAGCAGATGAAGGTTATGCCTTTAAGCCCCAGTAGGTAATAGGGAGTACTACTCAGAGGACTCAGAGAACCCTCCGGGGTGAGGGGCTTGCTGCTGCCGCACGCAAAACGAATCGGGACCAAGGGCTATCTGTAGTGCCGTCGTACCGGCCTAGTTTCAGGGTGACATACAGACATTACTCTTCTGCAGGCATGCGGCAGAGCAACCTTATGGGCATATGGACTTGATTCAAACCTTAGATAGTGTCGGGCGCCGACGTGGCTGCAGAACTCACTCGGGGGGCAATTGCCACCCCGATCGATAGCACGCAGGTGGACAAGATATCATCGAAGACCCGCTAATATTTCCTACACTCATGTATTAGGTTCAGACGCGTACATTTATGACGTAATAGGGGGCAGCCTGGTACGGCTTAGTCAGGGATCCGACTGCAGGGGTGCGACGATAACAGCTGATACATCCATATGTATGCATACAGGCACAGAAGCTGGAGTAGTCCCGCATTTAGCTGCCTAAGGACATAGTTTTGATGGATAGACTCCGGGGGGGTCCAGCTGCAGGTGAGCCACCCCTGCTGCTGGTGCCCTTCACAACCCCTGCTGTGCTGCTGCCTAATGACTTGCCAGAGGCCAGGCTCTTTAGGGAGCCTGCTCTGCTGCCAACGTAGCTGCCACTCATGCTGCCTGCTCTGCTGCTGGGCGTGCTGCCCGGATCCTTGGGAAATTTGAAGCCAGCAGCTTCCAATGCTTCTTGTATGCCTGCGTCTGCAGATAAAACAAATCAACCTTAGAAATCTCAGTCATGGGCTTTTGTAGTTATGTTGCTGACAGCTTGCAAGTTCCAGTGTGTCCCTGATCACAGATCTGAATCAGGCGACTTTTGGATATGAGCTGGTGCTGAAGTGTGTGAAGCATCTCCTGTCATGCCAGCCCAAAGGGGAGCCATTTACATTTTTCAAAGGTACGCTGTTGTCTTGCTTTGATGCTATGTCAGCTATCAGCATCGATTTCAATGTATAGTAAGAAAGCCTCCACTGGTGCAATGCGCATCAAGACCCACCTGGATGTGCAGCAGCCAGCACCTTCAGCTCCTGCAGCATAGTCCTGGTGGTCTCCTTCAACTCCCCAATGCAGAAGTCCTTCTCCTCCACCCGAGCATCCCGCCCTACCAGCCTCCTGACCACCTCCTCATCAAGGCCACTGCTACTGCACCTGCTGCTACAATCAGCTTCCTGGTCAGCGCTCCCATCTGCTGCTGCCGATGGGCTCTCACTGCTCTCTGCCAGAGCCCCACCCCCCTCCCCAGCTGGTGCACTCCTCCGCAGCTGCTTCTGGCTTCGCTCTAATGCTTTCTTTGCTCGCTGCTCCTTCTCCTGCTGGTCTGCCACTTGCATTGCTGCTTCTGCCGCTCGCCTGCTCAGTTCCTGCAGCCCTGCCCGCAGCCCTTCCTGCTCCAGGTCTCTGCTGCTGCTGCTGGCCACCTCAGCTGATACCTGCTCGCGTAACTGACTCTCTTGGGTACGCAAGGCCTTCAATCTGCCATAGCTGCTGTCTAACCGGTCCCTGGCATCACCAAAGAAACAACAGGCACTACAGTTCAGCACCTAGCTTGATTCCAACTCTGCTCCCTCTCTGGATTAGATCAACAGGGCCCTGCTGAGGACAGTGTTAACAGTTCACTGGTTACAGGCCAGCATAACGTTTGTCTGCATGTATTTGTGTAGCATGACAAATGGTCCAAGCCCCTATGAAGTGTGGAACCTTATCTTATCCCTGGCCGTCCAAGCCGCCTGCCTGGACATGGGTGCCCGTCATTGGTTTGAACGAGTACAGGTGACTGCACCGGGACATCATCTGCAAAGGCCGTAATGAAAGTTGTTACATCGGAGCGTTGACGCGCTGGCTATGCATGCTTTGCAATGTTCAGCATAGACAGGCCCACAGCTATGCAACTTCCTTTGAACGTCCCACCTCAAGGCTTGCATCTCTCCCCCAGCTGATGGGCTAGCTCCTCTGAGACTGTGGCTGAAGCTGGTGTTGCTGGACTGCATCTGACCTAGAGTTGCCTGCAGCGCCGCCACCTGTGCTTCTGCCTTGTTGATGTCCTTATCCAGCAAGTCCCCCCTGCGTTGCAGCTCCTCACGCTCTTGAGCAGCCTGGATGCATTTGCAGCCAACAAGTAGGTCAAGATACCCCTCAGTAGGTCAAGACTTTGTCCTGCTTAGTCCCTTAAGTGCGCAGAGAGCGCCTAGATGGGGGGGCCTGCAGCAATTCAAATCTGCATCGGGTGAAGCTGTTTACCCAGCTTGCAGTATCACAGGAATGGTACCAGGATGGCAGCACATGCCAGGATGCTGTTTGTTTCAATACGAGCAGCGCTTGATGCCCACACACCTTGATGATGTAATACGCTTGACTTTTTGGCTCTCCTCCTTCGGCATCAGTAGCTCTGTTTTTGCTGACAAGGGTCTCAAATTTTGCAGCCAACTTCTCAGCCTTGAGACCACGGTCCTTGAGCTCCAAAGTGATCCTATGGCAATCCTCTTTGACCAGCTTCAGCTCACATTTGAGTCCATCCCTGCAGCCACGGAGCATCAGGGCCTTCTCAACTGAGAAGCATCAATAACACCCAATATAATGATGGTGCCATTGACTTGTTAGCGTCATATTCTGTGAAGGGACATAACATGAACCCAGCACATGCTCCTTGCTGACAGTAGGGCAGAAAGAAATGACGATTACAGCCACCAGTTTCAAAACCTTGGAGGAGGGACCAAACCAGGGTTGCACTGTAGTTGCTTGCCACAATGTCATTGTGGTGGTTGGGCAGAACAGCTTACCTGTGGACCTCAATCTCCTGCTTCCTTTCATCCAAGCTGAGCTTCAGCTGAGCCTTGCGTGATTCCAGCGAGTACACTTCATCAGCTGCCATGTACAGCACATCCTTCAACCGCTTCACCTGGGATTACAGCAGCACAAGAACACTCTCAAGCTAAGAGCAAGCCTGCAATGAATGCCTTTCAACGAGAACCGAAGGACAAACAGACAGCCAAGGCTACAAACCAAAGCAGTCGCAATATGCTTGCGGTGTGGGACTGAGTCTCATGCAGGATTTAGCAGTAATAAACAGCTTAAGCTGTTACAAACAGTTAACATCAATCTCAGTTGCCTCTTGAAATTCCATTCAGAACATGTACCATGCACAGCTCAGCCCTACATACCTTTCTTTGCACAGCATTTGCATTCTTTCTTCCTCAATTGCACCATGTCAGTTGGCAGTGGCCTCACTAGTTTGTATATGCATGCACTTGTATTTTGTGCATCGGTGCTATTCTGTATGCAGCCCCTTGTAAATACTAGAGCAGCGCTTATTCCTGGCAGCACCCTGCACGTATAGGCATATCTAATTCGCTAGCATGCTGCTTCACCACAGTGACAGGTTGTCACCCTAGCAGCTTCGCCGCCAATCCCTAGCAGGCAGGAAATTGTCTGTCTACTCGCTAGCACATTAAGCTGTGCTATATGGAGGCCGGCAGTACGCCTGCATAAATAGCTCCAACATACCTACACTCCCTGTAAGCCATAGAAGCGAACCCATGCAAACCCAAATGCTCAGTACTATTACTATTGTCTCCTGGGGCAGGCTAAACATGCATATAAAGCCCCTGGCAAGTGACCTGACCTCACCTGCAACTTCAGCACATCATGATCCACCAGGGCCTTTTCCCTCTCCCCCACAGACAATTTGAAAGCCCTGCTACAGCTGTCAGTCTCCAGCGCCAGCCGGCTCAGCTGTCCATTCAGCTTGTCCATCTCCCCAGTGAGTTTGCCATTGGCCCTCCTTGCATCTGTGAGGTTGAGTTCAACTGCTCTGACTTGCTCCAGCAGCATACCATGCTCACTGTTCACCCCATCCAGGACCTCTGTCAGGACTTTGATGCGGGCATGGAGGGCCCGGCTCTCGTCTTCTGTCCGGTGGCCTTGCGCACGAGCTACCCTTCGTTCCGCATCTTGAAGGTTGAAGTCTACATTGTACAGCAGCTCCTGCTGCCTGGCGACCTGCTGGTCCAGCTGCAACAGCCTCCCAGCAAGGTTGCGGTCCTGGGATTGCCCACCTGCAGAGGCGGAGAGAACATGTTAGCTCTTGATAGGCAATGCGGAGTAGACCAAGGTTGGGAAAAGCTCCTAAATGGGTGAAGGGTGTCACTGCCGGACATGGGCCTTCTTGACAGTAAAGCGGCTTCCACGTGGCACTTCAGGCCCAGCTGCTAGTCCAAGCTATCAACAATGCTGAGGACCACTTTGACAAGGCAGTGGTGGATGCTTCTTTGTACATCTGCCCAAGACTGACAGGGTCCTCTGTATCTTAACTTGGTAAACATGGTGTTGAGCATCCCATGTAGACTGGGACAAATGGGTCGAGTCACTTGCCTGCTATTTCGCTAAGCAGCTCCTTCTCCTTCTGCCTCAGCTGAAACAGCACCTGACTCTGCCTGAACTGCTCCTTTTTCAGGTCTTCGTTCTCCTTCTGTAGTACTTTGAGGTTTGCCGCCTCAGCCTTCCGCATGGCCTCCAGCTCAGCCACCTAGCAGTAAGCCCATGCACAGGAGCAAACTATATCTTAGTGACGTCGAAGCTGCAGGGACTTCCCCCTGAGCTCCCTAATTCAATCTGGTTTCAAGCTGGACAATGGACTAGCATCCAGGGACGGCACACAAGGCAAGATGCAGCAAGGAAGCCAGGGAGCATGCAAGCAAGCTCTCTATATTACAAACCTATGACCTGATGGTCTGGGAAGTAGTCAATGTGGATGGCGAAATACTGGGATCTGGCGTCCTGCGCAATCAAGGCACGTCCTTGCTTGGGCAAGGGCTTACCTTGGACTCCAATGTATCCAGCTGGCCAAACTCCCCCTCCAACTTCTGCTTCAAGCCCACATGCCGCTTTCTCGCCACCTCAAGCCGCTTCCTGCAAACAATTACCTCCAGTTTGTGCCGTGTCTGGGATACATGCATGCCCCAAAGTGCTGAAATCATCTAGAGTCTGCACCAAGCATCCAACTGCCACAGGACCAGCAGCAGGGGTAACATCTACTGAGCGAGAACGTACCTCTTGATGCCCACTTGTTCCCTTGCTGCCTCTGTTGTGGTAGTCTTGGTGGCCAAATCATTAGAAGCTTTTGACAGTGATGCTTTGACCAGCTCTAGCTGCTGCTCCAGCTCCTCCAGTTTTGCCTGCTCTGCGACAAGCCCCGCACGCTGCTTGGCCACCTGAACAAGCAAAACACTTGATTATTACCAGGCACAGACACAGCCTTCAAGCGCAATAACCAATGCTTTTTGGGATCCAAATCACAGAGAGTTAGATCAAAGCGCCCATCATTGTTTCCGTGCTCCGACTGTAAAAAGACAAGTACTGTGTCCACCCAATCCTGGAAATAGGTCAAAGATAAGGATTATGACGGAAGTTCTTGCTGACCAGAGAGGATGTGACCAAAAACAATGACCTCATCACCAAAATCCTTACCTCCCGTTCATAAAGTGTGATCCTGGACTCCAGCTCCTTGTTGTTAGCCACCTCGGCCTCCAGGAAGCGGGCCTGGTTGTCCAGGTCTGCTCGCCTCTGCCGCAGTACCACACGCTTGTCTGCAAACTGCTCACTGAGGACCTACAGGACACCAGATGGCACACGTTTAAAACTGCAAGCATGATCACTAACCCGAAAGCTAGTGAACGATCCTGCATGTTACTGGTTCAAAGATCCCTTTACCTCTCAACACAACCCAAGGGGTCTGCATGCAAACCATTCTACAACAGCAGTTGTTATGGTTGGCCTCTGTTCCATTGAGGTATCTGTCTCTGCCAGCACGCACTCTGACCACACAGAACAACCTATGGTCCAAGACTTTGCTTGAGCTGTGGTGCAAAGACTTGGTGGGTGATGACTGTACGTACCTGCACTGCCTCATCCCTTCTCTTCATAGCTTCTATAGCTTCATCCCACTGCTTAATGAGCTGCTGCCGTTCCTCATGCAGTTGCCTGAAATCTTCAGCTGCCCTGTCCAACTGAATCTGCGCTGCCTGAGTTTCAGTGACTTCACTCTCAACAGCAGCCTTCTTTGCCGCAACCTCCTTAGTCAGCTTCTCAGTAGCAAGGCCCAGCTCCTTCATTTTGCCCTCATCTTGCCGCCTGCAACAAAGGTCAGGTGCTTCACATTGCAACACTGCAGCCTGCAATGGGAGTCTGGTGCTCAAGAGGACAGCGACTTTGGGCTCCTTGTGACAATCCTTCAAAATAGTGGGTTTAAATTTTTTGTATGTTGGGCATGCACCTGCAGCTCTATTGCAAGCTGCCCCATTTGGTGCCAGGAAGTACTGGTATCGCGCTCTGAAGATGCAACAACTACAGCTTGGCATATAAGTTCTTATGTCCGTACTACATTGTTGGAAAATGTCTGTCCTGTGGATGATGTGCACTTGGTGGCTGTGCCTCTCATAAGGAGACATGCAGACGCAGGCTCTCTTAACATAAGGAGGCATGCAGAGGTCGTCTCCTCTTAACATAAGGAGGCATGCAGAGGGCAGCACGCTCCTGGCAAGAGCTCGCTTGTCACCTGTACTTCTCAAGCGCCAGGTTGTCCTCCTCCTTCTGTTTCTGTGCTAAGGCCCACTGCTCCAGCTCCTCCTGGTTCCAGTTCATGAGGAGCTTAAACTGGTCGAGCTTTTCGCTGCCTTTGAAGATTTGGTGCTGCAGGTTACTTGCACGATCCTCCAGTTCAAGGCGCTCTTTCTCCAGCTGCTGCATGTCCCCAGAAATGCGGCTCTGCAAGACAATGCAAGCATTAAATCTGCATGCCGCTCCTTCTGTATGAGGAACGCTAGTGCAGCAGCAAGTGGGCAGTCCTTGTCTTGGCGGATTTGCCAAGCTGTAGCTTTCCAGTGTTGCTGCCTCACTCACCATCTCCTTCTCTGACATGACCTTCAGGTGCTTCTCAGTTTCCACCTCTTTCTTCTCCGCCTCAAGCTGCAAGAGGGTGATTACGTCAGGCTCTACTGGCCATGTGCTGATAGCCCTGGCCATGCAAATAAACGCACCCTGCTCTCAGTATATGTGATCTCCTGCTGCACATTTTTGAGGTGATCTGACATGACCTCAATCCGGCCATTGTTCTCTTCAAGGGATGTGTCGAGAAGCTCCAGCTGCTTCTCCACTATCTGCAGCAGCGAAAAATGGGGCTCCAGTCCTTGTCAAGAATCACCACCACTTGAACTCATCCTCATGCGTACCCGAATGTAGACATCCGCTTGTTTGTTCTGATCATTGGCAAACGGTGGTAGGAAGGAAGGTTTGAGGTGCTCCTCTTCAACTGCGCACACACGCCTGACCATAAGCTTCAAGAACTGCTTGCGCCCTACTTAGGTGAAGCTATGCCTCCAAGCCCCACCGTGAAGGCCTTCGGCTTCTATTAACGGATCCATTATGGCCGACTTAAAAAGCTAAAGATCAGTGCTCAAACGTCTTTTTAATAGGTTGCACAAATGGTGGCTCCTCTGGGGACTTTGTCATGAGCAGAGGGAACGTTGGACTATGTCACTCACGAGTCAAAGAGATCAGGGACATCTCTGTACTACCTAGCACTACTCCCTTCTTTGCAGTGCCCATGATAATGGGGTGGCGATTGGGTTCGTGTCAAAGCTGTCAAACACTGGTGTAACTAGCATGCCTCACTCGTAAGAACTGGTCTTGGATAAAGGCAGCCCGGAACACGCGGTTAGGTGCAACATTAACTCAACGCTAGACTAGCTTCAACTGCAGGCGCATGGTAGGGCAGCAAACTTTCACTTTATCGGTCACGAACACTAGGATGGCCTGGGCGTTGTGAATGCTCAGTTCGGGTTCGCAGCGGCTTCGTGTTGCAAGTTATGATCCTTAATTCGTATTCTTCGTCGTAATGCTGCCCGACACAATGGTTTATTATACATGAATTTCAAGCACGCGATGAGACTATACAGCAGTTCTACCTCCCTGAACTGAGCAATTAGTGCCCTCGTGCAGCGGTTGCACCGCTGGCTTGCAAAATGACTATGCTGGCGTTGTGAAAGGTCCTACAACTGTTCTCCAACAACTTCTTTCCACTCCACGGACCAGCGCCATAAAGAGTGTGTTACAAAGGCACAACCATGCATGGCTCCGGGCACTCACTCAGCCCACATCCAGTTGTGGTGTCTGCACCAGCCACACAAGAGCCCACCCCACACCTGCTGCAGCCTGAATATGGCCTGCTACCCATGCCTATTGCTGCTACCCGCTGGCCATGCCCACTGCTGCTACCTCCTGGCCATGACAGTCTGCTGCAGCGGTTGCAGCCCTGCATCATCCCACCCCAGCTACATCTCAAGCACTCTTCTTCAACTTGTTGTAGGCGGTACGGATTGCCCGGCTCTTCTTGGACTTCTCCACAGCTGCCTTGTACCTGTCGAAGTCGCTTGTGGCTGCCTTGGCTGACCGTGCAGCCAACTTCTTGCCCCAAGAAGTGGCAGCAAACTTGGCCAGCACATCTGCACAGCAGCCAACATCACCAAGTTCAGTGGTCCATGTCACATAGAAATGCGGCCGTCAAGGCACAAAACGCCAGTCTATATGTCAGAGGCACGTCCCCGCAAAGCAGTCCTGCCTACCCTATGTGTCCTCTGGATTTCGTACCATCTGCAATCTATACCATTTCACCCCTACATGGGAGATAAGCATAAGAAATGATGCGAATTCTTTCCTTATTGCCTCAACGAGCCACCGCTACACCCTCCCACCTCCCCACCAAACACTAGCTATGCCACTCTATTGCGACTCGACATTCGTCCCTTCCTAGCGTCGTGTATAGTATCCCAAGTCTGCTACTCCTCCCCCGCACTGAACAATTGGTTCAGCACAGCCACGCCCTGCCGGCTCTTTTTCCCACTGTCAGCCTCCCACTGGGACTGAGAAATCACCAAAGAGACTGGCTCCCTTTCAAGTAGCCATCCGCCTCCTCCCAAGCAACTACTGCTCTCGCTTGCCCCGTTAAGTGGATCCGGAGCTTAGCCAGTAAATTCACCCCTTGACGCAATCAAGTCGTCTCATTGATACTAGTTGTTCTTCATGCATGCACTTACTGGACATGCGCCGCAAAAATGCCCCAAAAGACCCCAGTCCAGTTGCAGTTCCCGGTACCTTCCCACTACTAATGGGCCTATGGCACTTATTGCTATGGCATATCTTGAAATGTAATTATAATACTAATACCCCTTCCTACACTGCCTACATTGGCCCACCACCCTAGCATCAACTTGCTAGCTGCTTCCCCAAATACTGCGTACGGTACGCAATAGGCTTGTCTGCTTGCTCCTTCGCCTACTGCTGTTCCTATTGCTATCCAGAGCTGTGTAAATAGTCAGCAAGAGGAATGACCCTCCCAAGCTCGGCTGCAGTTACCTGTTGAGCTGAAAGCCTCTGCAACAACCTTCTTCTGAGCCAAACGAGGGATATCCAGCTTGTAGTCAGTCAGGGTCAGGCGCTTGAAGTTAACCACCTTGCGGATCTCTGTAGGGGAGTCCACAAGGGCCTGCATGATCCAACATAAACCTCAGCTACAGCAGTTGGGTAGCAGAGGTTGATACTATGAAAAACTTCAAAATCTTCTGAAGATCATGCTGTCTCCTTACTGCAACAACTCGACCTCCAAGCGTAAGCTTTAGAAGGGGAAAACAAGGCTGCCTGGGCTGCGTCGGTTCTGCGCCAAAATGAGCCGCCAACTCGCACTGTCCCGCATGGCAAGGTCACTCGACAAGCAAGCTGAAGCATACCAAGTTCCATGTCTACATTTCGAGGCTCCGGCCCTTAACCTACCCTGTTCTGATCTACAACGTCAGAGATGACTACGAGCTTGCCATAGTCTTCGCCAAAGTTCACCATGGCCACACGGCCGATTTCTACATAGCGCTTGAAAGGCATCTTTGCGAGCTGGAACGTCTACCAGCGCACATGCCCTGTCGGATCGAAGAGGAAGCACACCAGGGAGCAGCGAGCACTAGTAGCCTGGCTTGAATTCTATCCAAGCAGCCTCCCTTGAAGTATGAGGGCCCAAGAGCAGAACCCCCGAGGCTGGGCAAGAGCAGAACCCCCGGCCTATCAGGGGAAGACCCCGGCCAATTCGGCCAAAGCCATCACTACCCAGGAGGTAATAACGCGGGGCAGGCGACAGCCCTTACACAAGCTGATATCCTAAAGAGTTTCTGTTGATGCATTCTGTTGCAAAAGGTGTCAGGGAGCCATCTTGATATTTGCTGCCCGGCCTCCTACAGGGTGTGGAGGCAAATTACAGAAGCCCTTTCGTTGGTATGCTGAGCTCTGCATTGTTGTAGCCTGGTGTCTATCTCAAAAGGTATCCGGCGAAGCTATCGGCCCTGAAAGCCCTACTCTAGGCGGGGTCACGGTCAGTGGCTAGAATCAGGGTGAGTGGCTATGTGGGGCTTGATTAGCAGCAAAGCGTTCAGCAACGCAGGGATGTCATCTCGCGCTGTTGATCCTTTTAGCGTCCAAAAGGCGCGAAAGATGAACGGGCGGGCGAAAGCAGCGTGCTGTTGGGCGTGCTTGTGCCTTGTGTCGCGTCAGCATTTGGACCTTTTCCCTGTTTTCCCTGCGTCTGGTGGAATGCACTTAACATTTTCATATGCATTATATATACCCTTTGTATGCCTGAGCCCACGTTGCTACTGATTGGGCGACAAGCTCCCAGGCGCCAACGATCTTGCTGACACAACTGCCGTTCACACAGCTTTCAACTGTGCATGCAGAGCCTTGTACCATCGTCGTACATCCAGCGGGCTTCTGCTCTTTGAGGATGCAGGGCACAAAACGGGTGCGGACGGTCACAGGCTACTTGCCTTCTCTTAACCCGGAACCTTTTCTAACCTCAGCCATGGAACGCAGAATTTTACCTTTATGGCAGAGGCCCACCCTAAGCCTATGAGCTTCAGAAGCCAGGTATGTTTATGCAGGCAGCAGGTGTCCGTGCAGTTTTTTTGGGTTTATGAAACGTAATAAATCTCCCTGCAGGAGATCAAGCGGTGGACTAAGGAGGAAAGTGATATGTTGATGGCTCTGGTTGAGATTCACGGCTGTAACTGGAAAAAGGTCAGCTCTTTTCTTCCAGGCAGAACATCACGACGATGCAGCGAGCGGTACCATGCCATCAAGAGGTGAGTGACTGCCACTCATTTGCTGTAGAGCTGAACGTTGGTGTTGAGTTTCATTATCGAGTATATGCAGGCATGATTACTATGTTTACTGACATGTAATTGCCAGGCAGGGACAAGATGTAAGTGACCCCCGGCGTTGCTTCGAGTCGTCCTAATTGGCACGGCTGCACGTGCATTGCTGTTGCAGGGTGGCCACATACAAGGCCAGCCCCTGGTCCGTAGCAGAAGAGCTGATCATGATCAAGTGGTACAGCGTCTTTGGCCCAACGTGGTCAACCATCTCGAAGCACCTTCCTGGCAGGCCTGGGACTGCCATCAGCAACCACTGGCTGAGTACAGCACGCAGCAAGGTAGGGGTGATCTGGGGGCTGTTGGTAGCTGTCTTTGCATCTCCACCCGTCCGTACAAGCCAGGATAGCAGGAGAGCCAACGCTTTATGCAGCAACCATGTGACCATGGTTGTAATACCGGTATGTGGGCGAGTATGGATTATGGAAAGCATCTCGTGGTGAGATGCCATGTGCGGAAATAGCGGCTGCGTAGTCAGCAATTCCTGGTAGTAAGACTGCTTTGTGAAGCGCATGGAGTGCTCCTCAGTCTCTCTGCTTATCCTGGCCTGTCATGGCTGCACTCCTGCTTGCTTCTATCCTCCCAAGTGTTCATACGTGGTGTTGTCTATGCAGAAGCTGGAGAATCAGAGCACGCCGTTGGCCATGTTCATGGCTCAGGTGGTCGCTGGCAAAGCTTTAGGGGCTGCCTATGAGGTCGTGGCTGCAGCTGCTGCATTGGGTGCTTTTGGTAGCATCTTGCCCAATGCGACACAGGCAACAGCCTCGTCCACCTGTGCTCCAGCAGAGCCTGCAGCTGCAGCAGCAACAGCAGCAGGTGCCGGCCCTGCAGCTATCAGCCCTGGGACTGGCATGGCAGCCATCATTCCGTTGGTGCAGAGTGCCCTGCAGGCTGGGAACCTTGACAGACCGTCTCTTTTGTTAATCACTCAGCAGTTGGTGCATCTCGCAAAGACAACAGATTGCTTGCCTCCAGCGGCACTGCAGACCTTGCTGCTGCAGCTTCTGAGTGGACTGAATGAGCCAGCAGAAAAGCAGGCATTTTCCTGCATGGGCCCTCCCACAGCAGCCACGCCTGCAGCAGGTGCAGGGGCTACAGCTGCAGAGACAGGCAGCTGCTCCGGTTCGCTTGTATACAACGTGCAGTACAGGCGCGTTGGTTCGCCGAATCGCAACAAGAGGGGGCGCATGGCATCGGATACCGGTTCCTTGTCGATCAACAAGCGGCCCGCAAACGAACTGCAGATGAATTCGATCATGGCAGCAGGCACAGCAGCTACGGCAGCAGAAGACTTCCTCCAGCATGTCCAGGGTCGTGACTTGCAGCGTGGGTCTTCTCGCACATTGCAGAGCTGGGGGAGTGATGTGAGCACCTCGAGTTCCTTCACCTGCAGCAATAGCAACTCTGCTGGGCCTTACCTGGGGGCCACACAGACCACCTGCATTCAGCAGCAACAGCAGCAGTACGTAAACACGCCTGCATCTTCTCTTGCCCCTGCTCAGCTGCCTATGCTGAAGAGGGAGGAGTACATGCCCTCTTGTGAAGCAGAGGAAATGGCCTTGGAGGAGAGGCTCACAAGTGCCTTTTTGGAGGCTGTTTCAGGTAGCCTTATGCCTCCTCAGCAGCACCAGCAGCAGTTGATGGCAGGCAGCCATGCGTGCTTCCCAGTCCCAGCAGCAACGAGTTCAGGTGCAAACGTGGTTGGGTGTGCAGTTGCTGGCCCCTGCCTGCAGCCTGCGTTGCTGCAGCCCCCGCAGCAGTACATTCCATGGCCTCTGCCAGGGATTAAGGCTGAGCCTGTGGTACAGCCCGTCTGGGCAGCGGAGCCATCCTCGCAACATGGCTCAGGTGAGAAGCTCCCGGAGTTGCTGCAGAGCCAGCTGGAGCAGGAGTTGGATCTGGAGCTGGACACCCTGCAGAGAGAACTTGGGTTGGAGGGTGGGCAGGAGTTGTATCAGATGCTTTCCAGCTTGGCTGCAGACATGGATGCACCTCTTTGTGCTCCTGCTGGGGGAAGCATAGCTGACAATGCTCTTGGGGCAGCAACAGCTGCGATGCCAAAAGATGCTGAAGGTTTTTGGTGGGATATGGATTCTGTTACTCAGGTCTGCCTGGAGGCCTTGCTGATGCCTTGAAGCCATAGGGAGCTAGATATCTCTTGCCTGATGTATGCATATTTCTCTACATGCTTATGCAGCTTGTTGTTATCAGAAGTTGCCTATGTAGCACTCCAATGTGTGCAACTAAGAAAAGGGATGTATCCATAGCTATTGCTTCGACCCTTTGTTAGGCGCCTAGCAGTGTTGAGGAGACGCAAGCTCTTTCTGCAACCCCGAGCCATTTTGAGCTTGAGCTCTTAGATTGCAACATGGCCATTTAAAAGATATGGCGTCAGGGTGGCGAAGAATATGAGCTAGGGCCCATTAGTCTGAATAGGGCTTTCATGCATTTGGACTGCCACATTACTGCACTTGGCAGGCGGCAGTATTAGGTGGCAAAGCTGGAGTCAAGGCTTCGTGGTCTGCTTGAATAGTAGGCTGCCTGGCAACCTGCTAGGCTAACATCCATATGTGGGGGTGCACACGTCGTTTGGGTATGCATGGATCTTGAGCTCATTATCTGATCTGATCAGCAACAGTTTTGTTTCATGTGAGTCAGATGGGATAATGTTTGACTCGTAGCAAGTCTTGCGCAGCATACCAATGCGCTTTGCACACAGGGACTGTAATGCACGCCAGGGCTAAGCGGCAATGGGCGATGCCTCACAGACTATGGAATGTTGATCCTCGTTTAAATTAACAGGCGGTGTATCAAATGCATTTCAAGCCACACCTTTGAAATGTGTGAAACTCTAGTGTTAGAAGATAGCTGTTTGAAAGGTCAATTGATCACCATATCTTCGGATCCCCTTCTGTGGCTTGTCATCTTGTTGTATCTCATCGCGTTGGAGACCTTAATAGCTAAAGCAAGTGCAGGGTTGGTAAGCCTTTCTCCTGTCGGGGACTTGACCTAGTAAAGCTACCCCTCAATGAACTCTACAGAGGCACAGGAGTCCGTGAAGCTTATTGCCCAGCTGTGATTGTTGTTGGAAGCCAACAGTGTGGCACAGGGGTGTGGGGGGCCTACATATAACAGGAGCTTTGCAGTGTTTGATGCACAAAAGATGGCTTTTAACTTCATTGGGTGCCACAAGCAAACCATTGCTTCCATCCTGCAGGCAGATTGGCTTGGTAGGGTATGCACCGAATTATTTGCTTTTTTTTTCAAAGTGGGAAGTCTCCACCATGCAATAGCTGGCATCTGTTACATTGGGGAAGTGTTCATGTTTTTGTGGAGATCAAGTTAGAATGTTGGGTACTGCTGCAGTTGGTTGTCGCACGCATTCGACTTCGAGGTGTCAAAGCCGTTTTTTCTTTTAGGTGATGTATCAGTATTGCATATAACAGTCTATATGGGTTGGTATGAAGAGGCTGCATTTTGGGAAGATTGGGAGCTACATGGGTGGACAGTTGTGTTATCATTGTGCTTATGCCTGGTTCGTATTCCAATACCGTATATCCCAGAATACATCCCTGTTTGCCTTGTGACAGGCTGGCTACCGTATGTGCCCAGCTGTTTAACACTTGTACATATTCTTTTCTACCACCCCGTACATAATTAGAAGGACCTCTCAGGGACTGGATGCATGCGGTTGTTATTTGCATGGGTTTAAGGGTAAAGTGACACATTCTAGGCTATTACATTGGGTTATTCCACGGGTATCCTTGTTTGGTTTGTCTTGTATGATGTTACGTTGTGTTTGTGGACATCAATTGGGCATTCATCATCAGATCCTGTGGTTTTAGGCCTGATGAACGTGTTGGTGCAAGCTGATAAGGAACAGAGATGTGGTGCAACCATCTCGTTGGGATTTGCATCATTTGAGAATATTCCCTCCCCATCCTCTTGCATGTGAAAGTATATCACACGCTGACGCTTCCAAGTGAGCTTGTCTTCCCCTTGCACCTGCGTCTGCCCTCCCTGCATCATTGTGTAACCCAGTCGCCTTTGGGGTGTATGCGTGAGCTTGGCAACACAATTTGAAGTTACATCCTGCTTTAGTTATGCAGGAGCATTGATACTCACCTGCTTTAATATGTGTTTTTGCTAGCAGTTATATGGCTTGTATGTCATGGCTATTAGTTGCTTACATCTGTGCACATTGGAGGCTCCAACCCTTTGTACAGTCGCCCCGTGCGCGTCCAGTGCAGTGCAAGCAGGCCGGGAGGAGCTTTGTGGGAGCAGCACTATGCGGATTCATTATAATTGGCATCTAGCTCATTGGTGATTGGTTTTTCCAATCTCCCTGTGCTGGCCTTCCCTTTATAAGTTATGTGTGTTTGTCTTACTTCAAATAAGCCTTCAAATGTGTGTGTAAATGACCTCGGCTGGCACGCATGGCTCGTATTGTGCTTGTGGAAGTTAACCTTGGCATGTTCTGACTTGTGTCGGGTATCCATGGAGGGGCCTGTCGGAAGGTATCTCTGCAAGCCAGGGTGCATATCTTGGGGTGGGGGAATGGGTGTGCTTTGATAGCTATACGGGCAAAGGTGGAGCCATGAGATATTATTTGAAACCACATTTGAAGCTCATTCAAAGCTGCCAGAGAGAGATCAGCATGGTTGGAGCGAGAGAGGCTCAAGTCGTATCATTAGCTTTGAGAGACATAACTTGTTGCATAGATATGATGTTTTTAATAGTGGCAGCTTGTCCAATGGTTGAAGTATTAACGCCTTAGACATTGTTTGTGAGTTGGACCAGTTTGCCATGGGTATTGGCAACTTGCATCCATTGGCAGTAATCAAAGCATTGTTATTATATGTACTATGCTACTCTGGAGGAGCCTATCATAGGCCCCAGTGCTCCTAGCTTGTGCTCACTCTGCTGAAGCCTTTTCCCAGGCACACAATTGCTTATTATGAGGTGGGCACTACAGTGCAGCCCAGCAGGCTCTTTTATCCAATGATCTGCCGCATGTGTGAAAATCAATCCTCGGTTGCAGGGTTCGGGAATATGGTGATGTACAGTCGTGTTGCATCCATGGCATGAAATACACTCACTGCAAAGTTGATTGCAGGTCTCTGTTGCAGGGCTCGGTGACCAGACTGATGCCATAGTTCAAAGTTGGCCATCCCTTGAAAGATGCACATGGGTTCTCCTGCACTCTCCATCTGTTTTTTATGTCTGCCTTGTATAGGTTTGCATGCTGGCTTGTCATGTATGCACCCCAGGTGCAGCACTCTGTGAGTGTGGTTTAGATATCATGCACGGGCGTTCCTTCCCGTCTGCCCATTCAGCTGCAGCAGGAATTCAATGTGTTTTGGAGTTTGTCTGTGGCAGGCTTGCAGTTTGGCAGCTTGCCTGGATGTATGCTCTCGTAGTAACATAGCGCGATCCACATCGCCAGAAGTTGTCCATGCCTGAACCCACATCGCACTTTCCTTCATCACCAAGGGATGCATGAGTGCTCACATGTGAAATGGAACTTGCTGTTGTGAAAGTGTGTTTTGGGGCCTGTTAGCCAGAGCCTTGGCAAAGTGGGCTTGGCCGGTCGTATGTGGATTGGAGTGCTATGTGTCATGGTATATTTCCATGGTCTCTATGGACTGTGGTGGGGAAACTTGCCAGGACTGACTTGGCTAGGTGGGATGGACAGGCTTGACGAGCACATGTTGAATTTGAGCTGACTTTATACTTATGTGCGACCGGAGTGTGTTCCCCTACAGAGTACCTGTGTGGTTGGGTGAGCGGGAAAGGTGATGTGGTGAGATGTGAACGGGTGATGGTAGCTGCTGGCCTGGCAGTGGCAGTGTTTGGCAGTGCTGGCCTGGCAGTGTTTTTGGCCACTTGTAGCAGATATGTGTGTGGTGTTGGTATCTGATCAAGGACGGGCGTCATGTAGATCCAGGCAGTCCACAACAGCGCATATGACAGGTGTGTCAGCTAATATCAGCCTCCTCACACTTGTGACAGCATGTTAGGGTACATATGTAGTCGTGATGTGGCCCTACCCTGGGCATATGATATGGGTATGTCTCCCCACCTACGTGATGAGGTGTCCAGCAAAATATACTTGCATGCATGATTTATCAGGCGCTTGCTGAAACTTTGCATTTTCCAAGCAACATTGGCAGAGAATGGTCAGCTTATTTTCCGTTCCACTAAGTCTTCGTCCACTGTTTATCCATACTTTCATCAAGCAAGGAGTCATCTGGCATTGAGTCTGAGGAAATGTGGCCTTTGTCAACTTGCAGACGTTGCCTACACTGTTGTGAGGGCACTGCGGGCGGGTCTAGGTGTGTTGCAAATCTGTGTGATGGCATTAATGAATTTGCTGAGTTGAGTTTCGGGTGTACTGGTTGTCTCGCAAAGGGGAGAATCCAGCAGTCAGAAGTACTGCTAACGGTGTTATTGTCAGGGTGTGTGTGTCTCAACAGCTGTTGTGCGGCTGCAAGCTGTGCTGCCATATACTATCTAATGCTCTTGTGGTTTGTGCGTGGAAACATATCATTGGACCCTCTGATGTGATGGGGGCACAGATATGCACGGGAGTGCTCAAAGTTTTCAGAAAGCATGCTTCCGTGGGCCATCCAGTAGTGCTGCCAGCAAGAAATTTACCAGCTTCTCTTAAAAGGGCTGTGGATGCAAGCTGACTAAAGGAAAGTGAGGCACTGCTGACACTAGCAATTTGTGACTGTGTGAAAAGTGTTTGGCTCATCTGCAGGCCGATGTAGTTTGTTTTGTAAAAAAAAATTGATGTGCATGGGTTGATGATTGCAATGTCCAAAGGACAGGTCAACCTGTTATGCACGCTTTTTTAGTCTGGTTGCATGGCATCATGCTCGTTTTGGATTTTGATTGGCACATGTCTGCGTTTGTGATGGGGATGCTAGCAGTTGTAGAGGCTTATGACCCTGCATCAGGGGTCGCTGTTTGCTGCACTTTCTGTCCACGCTGCACTGCAAGGACAAAAGGGGGGCATCTGCATGCTTGTTTGAAATGTTTGTGAAGGCAGTCGTCAGCTATTGGAGCTAGCCTTGATGACATCTGGTATGGTATCGTAGGGCTTGATCTACCCTCTTATGGGTGCCACATGTTCAAGGTATTCTGTTGTGGCTCTTATATTTTCAGGTGCACAGTTGGCGATCTGCATGTATGCATGTGAGTGGCCTGGAGGTACTTGTTCGTGTATTTCACACGCAGTTGACTGCATCATGACATGGAACAGCTGAGGTACAGATCACAACCCAGTCCACAAGGTTGCAGCAGAATTTCCTGGGTATGTGACACACTCTGTGTGTGTGTGTGTTTGCCACACTCTGGTGGTACTGATCTGGTGGACTTACCAGACATCTTGCTGCTGGGAGGTCAATTCATGGATCTGATTGATACGGAGTAAGATCACTTCGGTGATCTGTCTGATGAAGAACTGGTTGAGGTTTCCTAATGGATCTTTGCGTGGGTACCCATAACAAACAAACAAAAATTTAAGGTGCGGCAACCGCAAAGGGCTGCTAATATTGGGTGGTGTTTTGGAATTCATTGTCTTTGGATGCATCCGATGGTTTGGTTGGTCCGACCTGGGTAATGTATCTAACATGAATGGTGACTGAAGAGGTGAAATTGGAACGTGAGCTAAAGTGACTTGCTGCTGATGCATAGTTGTTGAGGTCACGCCTCGTCTCAACCTAGCAGCCCTCTTGCGGTTGTCACACCTTATTGGCTGGCCCTTAGGGCCGGACCTTAGCGGTAAGTCAAATTCCAACCGGAATATGGGCAAATGGGTCTCGGTAACTTAGTCATTTTCCCGCCGATTCGACTTCCCAAACCGCCTGGGATCCGTAGCAGCGGCCAGCAGGTCTCCTTGCGTGCTTGTTGAGGCTTCCAACGCACATATTCGGCTGGCCCCAGGTGGCGCCTATGCACTTGCAAAAATCCCGCTTCGCGAAGGGCCTGTTGGTCACTAGAGCGACGATGTTCCGAGGGTCCAGGACCAGAACGTCTAAAAACTCGTTTCATCCAGCAGCTCCAGGCCCATCTCCGCAAGCTGCGCGTCCTGGAGACTTGCCTGCACATTTTGCCCCTAATGATGCAAAGAGCCGTGAAAATGACGATGCCGGACGAGTTGTCGCCCAGGAGCATGGCCCAAACTGTGATAAAGTCGGGGCGCTCAGCAGCTCCAACCAGATCGCACCCACTTGCAGGCTTGTTCAACCCTAATGCACGTGCTAGTCCTAATCATGTAAGCAGCCCGTGAAGAAAATGGTACCGGAGAGCTCCTGGCGAAGGACATGGCTGAACTGCGAAAGAGATGCCAAAGAGGCGGCTGTTCGGCGACAAAGGAGGTGACAAAAGCATGCTGTTGAGATGTTTATATCCGTTAGCTTCGCACTCTATGCACCTTGCGGTTTGTCATCTCTCCAGCAGATGTCGACTCATAGCCTGCATATTCGTGTCGCTTGGCATAGGTCCTGAGTACTTCTGCTACTGCACAATGCTGCATATTCTAAATGTGTCATACATCCATACAAGCGTGACCACCGGCCATACAAGTGCTTCTGCCACGCGTCCTAGCAGTCAGATGGCAGAACGGGCACAAGGCTGCACTCAGTAGTCGCATTAATATCAACTGAAGCAGGCACCTTACAGTTTTTGTCACCAGCATTTCATGATTTGCCATAGCACTGGGCCCAGCACGTCAACCTGTCACATAACAAACAGTTCATATGGGCTCCGGATTCATCAGCAGCTATGGTATTAGCTGCATGCCGTGTGTCCATGCATACAATGTTCATACCAGTCAAGCATCATGTCCTGCTTTAATTAAGGGCCAGCCCTATAGGAGCGTAGCGCATTATTATTACATTTCATGATATGCCATAGCAATAAGTGCCATAGGCCCCGCACCTCAAGCTGTCACACCTTATATGTTTGTTTGCTGTTTGTATGTGGGCCTGCTGTTGTGCATGCCTTACTTGAGTGACAACAACAACAACAAACATTTAAGGTGTGGCAACCGCAAAGGGCTGCTAGGTCGAAACGACCAAACACACCATCGGATGGATCCAAACCCAGTGGCTTCCAGACCACCAACCAAGCAGTAAAACAAACAAACAAAAAGTTAAGGTGCGGCAACCGCAAAGGGCTGCTAGGTCGAAACGACCAAACACACCATCGGATGGGTCCAAAAACAATGGTACTGATACCGAAACATGTATCCAGGCAAGACAGAGCCCATGATCAAGAACACCACCCACTCCTCCATCGGTTGCAATGGCATGGCAAACAATGACGATTACCACGGGCTGGAGATGTACAAGAACCATGCAAAGGACTCAACCACAGAGGGATATATGCAACCAGACCCAACCACCATGGAATGTGGCCACCATGGAATGTGGCCGAATCAATCCCTCAAAATTAAGGCAACGCTCCTATCGACACAGAGCCCAAAATCAAGAACACCACCCACTCCTCCATAGGTTGCAATGGCATGGCAAACAATGACCGGACGATTACCACGGGCTGGAGATGTACAAGAAGCATGCAAAGGACTCAACCACAGAGGGATATATGCAACCAGACCCAACCAACATGGGATGCATGTGGCTGAATCAATCCCTGAAAGGTCAAGGCAACGCTCCTAGTGGTTGCAGGCAGGTGCGGATGATGGGACACAGCAGTCCTCCAATGCCAGTCCACAAATAGCATCAATGAAAGAGAAAGTTGCATCAACCATAATGGCTGGCCACAAGCATAGAGTGCTATAGACCAGCCCAGCAACAGCTGGCCCCCCTCCATAGGCAAGCTGCTGCTGCGCACCACGGGACACAACGTATCGCACAGCTGTCTGAAGAGGCTAATCATCAGGTTGTCAAAGCATAGAGCCCAATGGCTGCCACCAGCCCACCCTGATCCCGTGCTGGCCAATGTATGTCAGGCCAGCCCATTTCGACTTGCTGTGCGCTGACCGGTGGACCCAGGTCTGACCGGTGGACCCAGGTCTGACCGGTGGACCCAGGTCTGACCGGTGGACCCAGGACTACTTGGCCAGTGCTGGAGTGGCCTTGCTTTGTACAGTGTTGACTAGTGAGTGCAAATTGCAGCTGCTGTGGTATGACTCATTACCTCGTGTGTGTGGTCGCTTCACTGCGTGCCGCAGCTAGACCTTCAAAACTTGTTCGTTTGGTTGGATGTCTGCTTGGGTATTCCTCTTGCTTGGTGGTATGGATTCCATTGTTTTTGGACCCATCCGCTGGTGCGTTTGGTCGTTTCGACTTAGCAGCCCTTTGCGGTTGCCGCACCTTAAATTTTTGTTTACCAATTACCAATTACCAAATGACCCCGTCAAAGCGGGGCGCCGGTGGGGGCAGCGCCACCCACAAGGAGCCAACTTAGGCTCCAACGGCATACTCAATTTCCTGTCCAAGCTCAAACAATGGCTGCCACCAGCCCACCTTAAATCCCTTGCTAGCCAATGTATGTCAGGCCAGCCCATTTCGACTTGCCATGCGCTAACCAGTTGACCCAGTCAACAGCAAGCCAAGCAGTTTTCTGCCTTGCTCGGGGCCTTGTTTGTTTGTTTTGTTTGGTTACCTCAGGAGCATATTTGGCTGGCACTTGCTTTATTAGTTGCTTGATATGTCTGTCACCCTGAAGGTTCAATGAAGAAATGAGATGTACGCTGGTGTGCAGTGCTGCCCTTAGGCCTTGGCGGGAGCGGGGCCGACTGGTGGAACTGCATGGCACTCCGGACACAAACCTGGATGCGATCTGCTTGGAGATGATCACATGGTTCAAACCATGTGGTATGGTGTCCATAACTCCCTGGTTCTATAACAAACAAACCAAAATTTATATTGTGTCAGTGGCTTTGCCACCCTCATTTGTAGTGAGCTCGGGCTGCAAGCGTGCCAACGGCTGGGTTTCCTTTCACACACATGGCACTTGGCGAGGAGTTTGATTCTAGAGCACTTCCGTCATCTCATCGGCTGCTCGTCCTTCATTATGTACGCCACGGCCCACACATGCCACCAGTTGTGTTTGGCATGCAAAGATATACGCGGAGACTGTTCTTATCCAAAAAAGAAACAATCACATGTGTTGGATCGGTTGGACCTCTCACGCGGTTGCCACACCTGCCGGTGGTCGATTGTTTGTTTCTGTCGCTGGAAAAACAGCTAGAATAGAATGAAGCTCTCAAGCGTGATGAGTGAGAGCCGAGAGCTTGCAGTGAAAGCAGTCTAGCGCCACGGACATGTATGAGTTGGCGCAATACGGCAAGTTGCTAAGGGGTGGCATACAAGGAGCAATCAAAATTACAAAGTAAATTCCAGATAGGTGGCAGCGCACTGTTCTGGGTCATTGGTTTCGACGACCTTAGCACGGTTGCCAAACCGAAAGGGACCTGTGATGGCCGCCTTCACTGGCCCGTGCTGAGTTGAGACACTTGAAGTAAGTTAAGGTCCGGTGTAAGTAGGCCCTACAGCTAGTACCTGTGGTCAGATTACCGGTAGTCGGAACTGAGGGTCGAAGTGCAGTAGTACCGACATGCATGAAGAGAAGAGACGAAAAGGTTGTTGCACGCATATCCGTGCATCTCCAAGGCCCAGCAAATATGGATGGTGTGATTGTGATTGCAAATTCGTCAAGTCGCTAGGCACCAGAATGATGATATCTCCAGTGTACTTCACAAATATCGCTTCGTAACCAACGATGACATCTTTCACTCAGATGCTCTAGATGCTGAGGAGCTCCCGCACATGAACAGCCTAACCACCTGCAGTACACGTCCCTGGCAATGGTGTAATTGCGGCTCCTTCTTAAATTCCCGCCCGTTAACACAGTGGCCCGTGTCGGTTGCAGGTCAGCTGGATGGGCCGTTTGCTTTGCCGTTTGTGGTCACACTCGTGTGGTACTTGTGAAGTTGTGACTGCCATAGAGCCATTCAGCCATTGCCAAGGGTTTTCCCCCTTTGCTTGGCTCTGCGTAGTTCTCACTGCCTGTAGTGTGTGATTGCAATAGAACTGTCCACCTGCTTTCTTGAGCTGAGGGCTGCTGCTGGTAACAAAGTTATCATATGGTAGCAAAGTTCAAATATATACAGTGTA
This sequence comes from Pseudopediastrum boryanum, assembly GCA_963556185.1. Taxonomy (NCBI): domain Eukaryota; kingdom Viridiplantae; phylum Chlorophyta; class Chlorophyceae; order Sphaeropleales; family Hydrodictyaceae; genus Pseudopediastrum; species Pseudopediastrum boryanum. The sequence continues at coordinate 1,137,489 of OY744509.1, read as the reverse complement.
GGAATGAGTGGCAGGGGTCGCCGGCTTGATTTTGAGCAAGGGTGGCTGGTGTGGTTGCTGCACATGCATTTTCCTACTGCCATGGTGTGCATGCGCTGGTCAGAGGTATCGACTGGAACTGATCTATGCAACATATCGCCTGCATTACATACGTTTGATATGCTTCTGTACGGCACCGATGGAACCATGTGATGAGCGAAGACAAGGCAGACACCGCGGCTGCATGGTGCTTGGTGGCGGGACAGCAATAAGTCAATAACTGAGCAGAGGTATCAACATAAAGGGCCATCATGCAAGCCACTGCCTACTGCCACACGTGTGCCTTCTGATTGCTGCAGTGCTTGCTGACCTGTCACACGGGAGTAAGGGACCGGGCAGGGCAGGGCAGGGCCGATCCGAGACATGTATACTATACTGCCCATTCCATGCAGCTTTTGGATTGCAGCTCCTGCAGTTGTACCTTCAACTCTCCAATTTTTGCCCTTTAATTCCTGTGTAGCGCTTCCGGTGCAAGTCCTTACGAGCTCAGAATTCACGATGGCCGTTGTACTTGACTGCCAAGGCAGAAAGCAGTGACTGTGATATGTAACATAGTATAGCAAGGCTGCGCGGATCATGGACGCATTATCTCAGCGGATAGTCTTAATAATGTTGTAGAGGCAGCTTGCGGCACCAGCAACTGACATGCCGCCGGTGACCAGCGATGCCGCACGCGATCGAAACCCTCCAAAGCATCCCCACCGCCTTGTCAATACTCTCAAGTCTCTCTGTTCAGGCTGAGGCGGCAATAACAAGGCTGGATCTCCTGCGCTCACTTTACTAAGGCTGCTTTTTCCTGAGCTTCCGGCTCCGCGCCTTCCAGTAACCCCTTGCCCGCCGAGGTATTACAGGGACGTGTAACAATGGTGGCAAAGCCGCTAGGAGCGTCGTTCAGTTGCCAGTTGCATCCTTGTGTTTCAGTGCATGACCGTCCCTGGCCACTGGCAACGTAAGGGGGTTGAAATCCAGGTTTCCTTGTGTAGTACGATCATCACCTCTTCTACAAAGGTCTACCTGCTTCTTACTACTGGCTTAGTAGACGATGTAGGTAAGGGTCGATGTGCCAACAGCTGGCCCTGTTCCACCGACAAGATGAGAAACACCGCTGACACCTACTGAACCACTTAATCAGCAAGGAGTAGAAGTGATGGTTGGGGGAATCCAACCTCAGTCCTGATGCAGCGTCCAAGCAGCCGCGTCGGTAGTCTTAGGCACTTGCTAACAGGTTGGGCCTTTCCAGGTACCGTGGGGAGTGTTCATTCACTGAGCCAAAGACAATACGCAGAGGAAAGGCCCAGCAACTCGGGACGCGTCCGTGCACATGCTTTGGCCCCTGGATGCAAAGTGACAAGGTTGGAGGCTTGGAGCGGAGGGTGGGTGGCAAGCCCAGAGCTCATGTGAGTGCAGATGATGCAGTGGAAGTGCTTCATCATGTTACCGCAAACTTGTTTGCTGGTACGGACACTGAATGGAAAATTCCTGCTCCTGCTGCAGACAAATCGCTGGACTCAAGAGGAGAGTGACCTGCTGTCGTCTCTTGTGGGCACATATGGGTGCAACTGGAAGACAGTTAGCACCTTCCTGCCTGGAAGGCCAGCAAGGAGATGCAGTGAGAGGTGGCATGCTATGCACAAGTAAGCTCTCGCATGACACATAGCACGTGACCCAGTTTGAGTGCAAGGATGTTGTCAGCATTCAGCACGTGTGCATCTCCTGATTCAAGTAATCATGTGACTTATCAGCTTCGCTGTCTGTAATGCTCTTTTCAGCCACATCTGCAACAGTGGAAACTGCTGTCACTGACCACCATGCAGATGCACTTACCATGGTTGCTGGATGACGTAGTTATGTGGGACATAAGCACACCGTCAATGCATCCTCTGGGACATGCCTTTTCGCAACAAGTGCTCTGCTGCAGCTCTGCAGTGCCTGCATGCAAGCAGGCCGAAGAGGGCCTCACACGTATAGCGTCACCTGCATGTCTGCCTTGGCTAGCTTTGCTTCACTCAGCGAGAAGACACAGGCCAAATCAGACCACCAGCTGCTCATCAGCGCTTTTCGCCTGCAATAACCTCCACTGTTGCTCCTTTGTTAGCAAACTCACTTCTTGCTTCATAGGCCATCGCATCTTGCTGTAGTTACCCTGCCATATAAGCGGCCGTGGGGGGATTAGCAGAACCTGAATGACCCTTTCCCTCACGTCCCTGCAGCAGGGCTGCAACCTGCAGAGCCAGCCCCTGGTCCCCTGCAGAGGAAATGTTGATGGTGAAGTGGTACAGCATGGTGGGCCCTGCTTGGTCAGCAATATCTAAAGTCCTTCCAGACCGCCATGGTGCTGCCATAAGCGACCACTGGCTCAACACAGCACGCAGCAAAGTAAGCCAAAAAGATATCTGCTATCTTGCCCATTTTTGTCATGTAGTGGTATGCATGGGCCAACGTTCACGGCCAGTTGTCCACACTGGGTGGTATGTTATGGTGGCTAAATTACTGCATACAACATACACGCTGGTTAGGCTTCCAGGGGCGGCTGGAAGTGGCAGGACATGCTGGATAGGTTGGCATCTTCTGCATTCACGACTTCTCTGATAGGTGCAATGGTGCCTGCCTGCAGAGGGTTGAGGATCAGAGCTCGCCGTTGGGCATGTTCATGGCGCAGCTTGCAACGGGCCAAGACCCATGTGGTGCTTATCAGCTGGTTGCAGCAGCAGCCAGTCTGGGAGCATTTGGTGATGTGGGGCCATGTCTGGGCAATGTGCCTGAAGCAGCAGCAGCAGCAGCCAATCCTGCAGCAGCAGCAGCAGCACCACCACAAGGGCAAGCAGTTCCAGGGGCAGCTGTGCCTGCTGCAGCAACTCCTGTGGAAGAGGTTGCAGCTGCAGCTGCGGCAGCTGCTGCCGCACCAGACCTTGCCTCCTTGCTGAAGTGCCTGGTGCGGGGTGGCATCATCGACAGGCCTGCCCTCCTGGCCCTGGCACAGCAGTTGGTGACACTAGCTGGAAAGTCGGACAGCGTGCCCCCGGCTGTCCTGCAGCAAGTGCTGCTGCAGATGCTGGCAAATCGTCTGCATCAGCAGCCACCTAGCGGGGCAGCAACCGCACCAGCAGCTGGAGCAGCAGGTGCAGGGTCTGCCCTCAAACTGCAGCCAGCAGCATTTCTAGCAGGAACGACAAGCACACACCCCCCTGCTTCTGCTGGATGGCCGGAACCTGGCCGACAGACACACATGGCTGCATCGGCAGGTTTAGGGGCCCGTGCTGCAGGGTTCGCAGGCGAGCTTAGTACTCAGGCAGGGCTACCAACACAGCAGCAGCAGCAGCAACCCAGATGCAACGGCGCCGGATCGGACCTCATGCAGACACTGGATCAGCAGTTAGGCATGGCAGCCAAGGCCAGAGCCATGTTCCTAGGTCCCGCCACTGCGGCGAGCGCTTATCCTGCATCGCAGCCACGGTGTAGGTCACCAGAGGATCTTGGGTTGCAGCTACTTCAGCAGCAGGAGCAAAGGGGGCTCGGCAAACGGAGGAACATGGAGACGGGGGACACCTTGCTGCAGCCTGGTGAGAGGGCGGAAAAGCACACTCGATTGGACGACGGCAGCAATATTCATCTGCAACAGCAGCAGCAGCAGCTAAGCCAGCAACTGGTTCAGCAGCAGACTATGAGAGCGGCTGTGGCTGCTCCTGTTGGTGTTGCTCGGTCCGCCGCCGGCTCCCATCCTGCCACGCCCTCAGCTGCAACTGCTCCCTCAGCTCCCTCCTCACCTCACGCTGTGAGCAGCCCTGGCAGCCGTGGCAGTGCTATCGGTCTCCCTGTTGGACCCAGCAACTTGGGGAACTGCGATGCTGCCTCGCAGTTTCCAACTCAGCAGCAGCAGTATGATGGGTTCTTGGTTGCAACAGCTGCTGCTGCTGATGCCGTCTCTGGTGGGTTAGCGGACTCTGTGAAGATCTTGCAGTCATCTGGAGGAAGTGACATGGGGCTGCTTGAGAGCAAGATTACAAGTGCCTTCCTTGAGGCAGTTGGGTCGGCCACCCAGCAGCAACAGCAGCATCTATCAAAGTCCTCCAAGCTGCCAGCTGGGTCATGCCAGACGCACCAATTGCAGCAAGGGGAGTCTGCAGCAAGGGCTCCTTACAGAACAGCACGCCTGCAGCAAGGGACCCAGCAGCAGCAGCAACAGGCCCTTCCACACCCGCTGCTACAAGGCTCTGTAATGAACGTTCTGAGCCTTGTGAATTCTCTGCAGCAGCAACAGGGCCCACAGCAGCAACAGGCGGGGGAGCAGCAGCAGCAAAGCTTTGGGATACCGCCATTGCAAGGGACTCTGCTTAAGCACTTGCAGCAAGAAGCAGAAGCAAGACTGCAGCAATCAGCTAGACTGCAGCGGATGTCAGCGACAGGCTCAGACGACGCTGGTTGTTGTTCAGTCAGGGCGCCAGCTTGCGCCATTGCAGGTTCTTTCACCCTCTGTCCCCCCTTCACCTTGCGACCCGAGCAGCGGACAACCTCATTTGGGCCCCCAGTCAGCGGCCCTGAGGACCTTGCCCTCCAGCAGCGGGCTTTGGCTACAAATGCGCTGCTGGCCCGGCTACTACAGCAGCAACAGGCTGTTCAGCAACAGCTGCGGGATGTTCTGAATCAGCAGCAACAGCAGCATGTTTCTTTGCTGCAAGAGGAGCAGTTACCTGCAGCGAGTATTCGAGGATTAGCTTCGCTCCAAACGCAGCCACAGCCACAGGGGGGGCAAGGCGACGCAGCAGCAGCGGGTGGCTTCCCGCTGGAGATTGTGGAAATGGAGTTGGATATGATGCAAGCAGGGGGAGGTTCAAATGATGAGCTGGATATGTATGACTTTATGGGGAAACTGTTGGATGAGACAGACACTGGGATCCCTGCTGGTGGTGCAGGTGCAGGTCCTGTAGCTGCTCCCTTCAGCAGCTCTGGAGCTGGTGTTGCAGCTGCAGGCAACACTGGGGCTGGGACATCTTTGCAGCCAGCAGCAGCAGCATTAGGCGGGTTTCAGATCTACCGCCAGGACAATGACATGCACCCGCTCTCCAAGGTATGTTTGGAGGCCCTGTTGACGCCATCAGGGCCTCAGATGAAGGATGTGACCATCTGTACTGCTGGCAGCTAGCTGTGCCCTGATGCCACGCGCAGCTGGGTGAACCTGAGTGTGGGGGTGCAGTAAATCAAGGGTGAGCTTTAGTTTAGCAGGCCAGGCCTATCCACAGCTTCGACATTGCACTCCCTCTCCTCTATCGACCATCTTTATACACAATGCTTCCTGCATTGGACATATCGTCTGTGCTCTACTATCAGGGGTTCAAATACAGGAGTAGGTCCACTTGTGCCCGGCGACAGTAAGTTTGCATGTGTGAAGTCAGCTCAGTTGGATGACACCTGCTCCAGAATGGTTGCTCTCCTGCATCTTGTGTGTTTTGTTGAATCTTGGCAGGTAGTGCATTACCATGACAGAGGCCCCATGGGAGTATTGGTACGCCCCAATGGGTTTGGTGTGGGCATTCTATAGCATGGTGTCTGAGGCAGGTTGTTCTCTGCCTCACTTCAATCGGCATTGGGGGGAGTATTTGCATGACTGTAAGTTTTACTTCGTCCTTGTTTTAACTTGCATTTCTAGAAAAAACCAGAGGTTTTGTATACCTTATACCTTGAGGCTCAGTTGGGGTACTTGAGATCTTTTCCTTGTCCATTATGTGCCCTCACGTGAAGCTCATTACGGTAGTTTCAGGTACGCACTGATGTTGTTCTCCATCGCACTTCAGTGCCAGGTTGGTTGCAATACGGTTGAAGACAGACCTTGGTTTGATAGTTGTATTGTACTTCTTAGCTATGTCTGATTGTTGACCTTCTCCTTCCATGGGTAATTTTACTGTTATTAGTAGTTTATGATCATTATGTCCTGTTTTTTTGGCAGCTGAGTTGTCGCTAATTATGTGTCGTTTGATGTTGGCGCGGATCTGGAGGTGGAGATTAAGTGGGGTTGATGTGGGCACGAGGTAAGGGTAGGCACCTACCCAGCCTGCAAAATGGCACCTGGAATTGAAGGTCAGCTGTCAGCCGCCTCCGCCCATTGTGCTGCACATATGCATCCCTGTATCTTGTGCTGTAGGCTATTTCTTGTGGAATTGAAGTGAGTTGTAGTGAAGCTTCACTTCTGTTGGCCAGACCATGTCTTATGTGGTGTCAGGGTCTGAATTCATTGCACTGCTTTCCAATGCTTTCAGTAAAGCTGCCCTTATAGGCTTTAAGCGCTGAGGAAGGGGCTTTGGACTTCCAATTGGATGCGGATCCGCTTTTTTTGCGGACTGCTAAAGGATGACAAGGGCCTTGTTAAAGGTGATGGTGCTTTGTATACAGGTTGCTAGGGGAAGATATGCATCCTTCTTGTCTGTTGATGTCTCCAATGTGGCGGGTCGACAGCAACGGTTCTGACCTGAAGATGCAATCAATTTTGGCAATTGCTTGATGGTGTGTTGTAGAAGCACATTTGTACAACTGCCTGGGTCGAACTCCTTGGAAGGGGTTGATCGCCACTTGTTTGAAGGTGGTCTGGTAATAGCTTAAAACTGCAAGCCACGGCACGGCCCAGCAGGCTAAGCCCTTTTTCTGTTGCATGTATGCAATGCGTCTTTGGCATGTTGGCAACTTTGGGTGTAGCAGCAGATTCATTTTTGGTGGCCATGAGCAGCTGTATATTGAGAGTTGCTCATGCCTGATGACAGGCAACATAGTAGTAGTTTGCAGTGCAAGTGGGACCAAAGGCTGCTAATGTGGCCTGCTCTGGCCGCAAGCCGTTCCCCATTTTGGCAAAATATATATTTGCTTCCCTTTGGGTGGAGTAGGCACAGTCGTGTAATTTCTTGTGTGTTTACCCGATGAAATGGCTGGGAAGGATGTCTTGAGGTCCCTGAAGTTCTTGCTGTCAACATGGGTAGTTTTTGGTCATCCATTCTGGCCATAAAGCAGGTTTCTGGTCAAATGTTAATAGCTTACTTATGCATCCCTTGGGAGCGAGTCTTTCTGCATCTTGCAGCATTAGTGTTGGATCCATTTGATGGTTTATTTGGTCGGTTTGGCCTAGCAGCCCTCTTGCGGTTGCCACACATTTCTGTTCATTTGTTGTAGGCATGCAGGACAGGGAGCTGCAAGTGCAATTCTTATGCTGCTGCAGTTGCAGTAGGGTTTGTGGGAGGCAGAGCGCGTGGTGCTGAACAAGAAGAATCCTACTAGCAGTTTCTAGTAGATGTTCCTAGTATACCGGTAGTGCTGATAGCCATTACAGTGCTGGATGGCGTATTTCATGTCAGTGGAATACACTAGGTCCTATTGAGTAAAGAGCCAGGCAGGGTGCCGTGGGCTGGCTCCACTGTGCTCTAGAATACATGGCATTAGACCTGCCTTTGTTGTGGCACACCAGTGCAGCTGTGGCCGCACTGCACTAATGCAAAAACTACTTGGTTGACTAGGGCCTCTATTTAGGTGCTTGTCTAGTACTCAATGTTGAAAGCCTCCTTACAAGCACATGTAAGCGTGGCACGCACGTGCGTGTCACTCCTGGGTATGGGCGCATGGTCATTGGTGACCGATTGTCTACATTGTGGCTGCATACAGTGCTGAGGCTGGTTCACCTGGAGGTATGACAAGCAGCGTTTCTATTGCAAGAGTAGAATTACTACTAACTACTATTCATATCACTGTGATCAGGTTGTTGCTCGGCTGTGCATGGGGAAGCGGGACAAGTGGTGGGAACCTTAATTGGGCACACTAAGTGCAATTTTCTACTTCCATGGCGTGAGACTTTTCCCAGGGCAAAGTACTGGCACTCAACGGTGAGCGGAACCAGTATAAGGTCTGAAGCCACATGCATTGATGAACTAGCAGCGATGTGATGGGGATGGTTTTTGATTGAGCTGAATGCATCTGTTTGCCTGGACATGCGCATGGCCATGTGCATGCGCTGTGCTTTTGATCACAAGCTGAGCAAGGAATTTGGTATGTACATGCAGTTGCCGATGGAGTTTATGGCTTGCCTGGTGTGTTCCATCTAGTACAGTTCCCTGATTAACCAAAAGTTTGGGTGTGCCGATGCATACCTCTGTTGTACATGTAACCCCTTGAGTTCCATGATCCTGCCAGAGCTGCTCTGGAAGCAGCCACATCTATGGTGTAGCCGTTGTTGGGTTGCTTGAGCTGGAGGAGCTTAGGGTCCTTTATTGTGTGAAGGCTGTGATTAGTCTTCTTGGCAGCTTTGTCATGAAATCACACATATGCTGTGTGTTGCGGAAAGGGACTTGCCACAAGTGCACAATGGTAGTGCAGCTACCATCGTCCATGGTATGTAGGAGTTTGATGCTATGTCTGGCATGTATGTCCACAGGGTTGTGCGTTCTGGAGGTTGTTTGTAGCCAGTTGTAAAGTCCTGGCTGTCTTTCGTCACGTGTGCGACCGCTGTCCATGTGTGCGCCTGCTTGGTTGGAGCTGTACAGCAGTGAGGTACGAATCCTTGCTTTTTTGGGTTCTGTGATATCACTTGTGGTTGATGCATGCTCCCTTGTGTGCAGCAGCTTTGCTGTTGGCAACTCGGCCTTCAGGAACCATCAGGGAGTTCTAACCTTTGCTTTAGTGTACAAATGCTGGCGCCTTTAAATGACAGGTGGGAGGTTGTGCTGGATGGTAGTGGCACAATTCACGTATTAGGACTTGGTTGAACCATATGATGGCCTTTGAACTGTGCCTAATGAAAGGTGTTTATGCTGTTCTGTAGTAGGCTCTTGGCAGGTGGTGTGCTGTTGTGTAGTAGCCTGCCCTGGCGTTTTCATTTCAGGCAAATAAACCCAGCTGTTGGATTCCTGAATGTCAGTGGCTGTCATGGGTGCTGCACGGCTGTACCAACTGGCTGTGGTACATACAGCTATCATATATATTTACACAAAGTTATGTAGGCCGGTATTACCAATGCATGTCAGTGTGCTTGTGATCTAAGCATGCTTAACACTGGTGATTTACATGTGTTGGCTGTTGATCTACAAGTGGGTGCACGTGGTTGCTTTGAGTATTATTAAATTGTTTCCGTTTGACAGTGGCTTTTGTATGCATGTTGCCCACATTGAGCCACTGACTTTGCATGTGCTTTGCTGGTGTGTCTGGACCTGCTTCTGGACGGGCTCGATTGTGGGAAAGCTGGAGGAGGGAGGAATCATTCAGTTAGTAATTGCTGATAATGGTAAATGAGCAGCCTTGGAAGTTTGCCATGCAGCTGGGCACGATGTGACCTGGATCCATGAGTACAATTGGGCATAAGCCTGATGTATGGGCTGCCGGTGACTGTATCAATGCAGGAACCTTAATTCAATTGTATGTTTGTTTTGTATGTATGCTACACGTGGGTGGATGCTCAATGGGGCTGGGGTCACCTTTCATAATGTAGGGCTTCCCAGTGAATGAATGGACCCATTTAAAAGTTTGAAGTCAGATCGTTCTGGTGACTTGTGGTGTGATGAGGAACTGGTTGAAGTCTTTGATGGATACAGACCATTTGGGTTTTGCTCCTGGGTGGTGGTTGTGTCCTTTGCATGGTTCTTGTACATCTCCAGCCCGTGGTAATCGTCATTGTTTGCCATGCCATTGCAACCAATGGAGGAGTGGGCGGTGTTCTTGATCATGGACTCTGTCTTGCCTGGATACATGTTTCGGTATCAGTACTGCTTGGTTGGTGGTCTGGAAGCCATTGTGTTTGGATCCATCCGATGGTGTGTTTGGTCGTTTCGACCTAGCAGCCCTTTGCGGTTGCCACACCTTAAATGTTTGTTGTTGTTGTTGTGTTAGGATCCATCCGATGGTGTCTTTGCTAGGTCCAACCTAGCAGCGCTCTTGCGATGCCACACTTCAAATGTTTGTTTGTTTCTCAGGCACTGCATGTTGCACTGGTGGAGGGGGGGCGGGGGCCCATGTGCTGGAGTGGTGATTTGTGCAGTCCGATGGAGCAGAACATGCATGCGAGTCTCCTTTAACAAGCATCGTGTGCACCTGCATATCGTTGTTCTGCGAGGGATATAAGGGCTTTGCGAGCATTGTTGTGGCCCTGTATGGAATGCGTGTGGCTGTGTATTTGCGCTAGACGAGAGTGCCTGGCACGGATGAGCACCATCAACGTGCCCTGGCCAAGCCACTGCCCGCGGCAGCATGCCGGTGGCCCGCTATGACACACGCACTTGTTGCGCAAATTGCATGAGCCAACAGTTTCAGTGCGTTCAGTCTTTGTTGGCACTGCTTGACAGCGAACTGATGGTCCAGAAGGCCTTCTGCAGCCCCTATCTACACAGCCCCTATCAACAATCCGCAATGGCAACCGGGAGGGAGACCGGCATCATCAACTGCTGCTTGTCCACCAAGCCAGTGTCAGAGCAGCAATCTGAGAGCAGTTAAACACAAACAAACACTTAACGTGTGGCAACCGCAAAGGGCTGGTTGGTCGAAACGACCAAACACCATGGCAATAGAAATTCCTTTTACACCCAAACATGTATCCAGCTAGGAGAAGACAGAGCCAAACAAACAAAAAAAAAGTTTAAGGCCCATGATCAAGAACATCACCCACCCCGCTCCTCCATCCAGGTAACAAGTAAACTCTAGTGGAAGTGCCACTGATCTCTAAACCAAGCCAAGGCTAAAATGAGTCCCATCGTCGCGAAACTGCCAGAAGGAGCACATGCTGATGTAGCACCTTCTATTGCACATCCTACGCATAAAAAGCACGATCCCTAAGTTCTGCCAAATCACTTGACACTACATATCCTGTGAGGTCAGCAGGACGCCTGAGTGCCTTTAGCCCTCCCGCGCTTTACGATTACGATTACGATTACATCATGGCCCCTCAAAGGGCCATGATATGTCAGCAGGAACACTGATGCTTGTTGCCATCAGCTCCCACCCTTCATTGCAAATGCAGCAAAGCACCCCAGAAGGCATGCCCGCAACGCTACAGCAATAGCCAATTTGTTGGGTCCTCAAATATGCAGTCATCATACAGATTAGATAATACCATCACACAAGACCCTATGTGGCAGACTGTTCCAGCAGTAGAGACTAAGCAATTCTGCCCTCCTTCCATGCTCCAACTGGTTGCATTCCTTCAAATATGGTATGCCTGCTGCCACAATGGCAAGCAGCAGAGAAGAAATCCCAGCACGATGACCCAGACAGGACTGAGAGAAGCACCACCCCCAACTTACTGAAACAACATGCCCCCTGGTGGCCTGTGCTAACAGGCAGACTACCACCCAAATGGCCCCACTAGAGTGAGGCGCCGGTGGGGGCAGCGCCACCCATAAGGAGCCAACTTAGGCTCCAATGGCATACTCAAAGTTCCTGTCCAACAGTCTGTCTTAAGAGAACCATATCTAGTAGCACGGGCATAAATCCCACAGAGAACGGAATGCCTGGAGCATCTGTTGCTAACATTACCCAATCTTAGACCTTAAATACTCCATGCCGGCAGCATCCCCGCTACAAGGACACAGCCTTAGCGGTGTGGCGACCAGAAGGACCCGCCAGAAGAGGAAAACCCATTAGTACGGGCCGGAGGCATGCCCCCCTTGCTGCCACTTTCATACCTATTGTACTGCCTGCCATTGTCCATGCCTGCATAGCCACCCATCTGCCCACCCCCTATGCTACCACCATCCCTGCCGCCCCATTGCTGCTGCTGCTGCTGATGGTGCTGCGGCTGCTGCTGATGCTGGTGGTGCTGCTGCTGCTGGCTCCGGTGGTGGTAGTGCTGCTGCTCCTGCTGCTGTTGGTCTTCTTCTTCGTGATACTGCTCCTCTTCCTCCCCTTCAACCTGCTTCTGCCCTGAGATATGATACACTAGCTTATTCAGCGCCACCAACTGATCCCTCAGCTCCTCTATCTCTGCTTTCTGTGCCCGAGCTACCCCCCTCAACTCGTTCACAAACTCTGTCTGCCCTCTTGAGAGCTCCCGCAACTCACTGATGTACCGCCCCTGCTCACGCACTGTCTCCTGCAGCTCACTGATGTACTGCCCCTGACTCCGCACCGTCTCTCGCAGTGTCTCAATTGCCCCTACCTGGCCCCGTGTCATATCCCGGACTTCGTTGATATACTCCGTCTGCCCATGCGTCAGATCCCGCAGCTCGTCCAGCTGGTCCTTCTCTCCTAAGGCTAAGTCCTCAAGCTGCTTTATCCGGAACACAAAGGCCTGGTTCTGATCTCCTAGTGACCGCACCTGCCCCCGCAACCCATCCATCTCCCCTAAAACACCATCCCGCGTCTGCTGCAGTGCTACATGCATGGTAGCAGCTGAAACAAATTCTGTCGCATGGGGTGGCATAGAGCCTTGCCGCCCCATACCAGGTGCACCCATACCCCCAACACTAGACTTTGAAGGGCTGCTGCTCAAGCTGCCGCCCCCGCCACCACCCCCAGCACCCCCCATAGACGGCCCGCCAACTGCGCTACGTGGACCATTGCTGTAGCCATTGTTGCTGCTGCCAGCTGGCAACTGCGGCCCCGGGCTCCTGCTACTGCTCATGCCTCCACCTGCTGCTGCTGGTGCTCCTGCCATGCTAGATGAGGCAAGCATGCCACCACCTCTGCTGTTGCTGCTGCTCCTACCATTTTCACTCATCCCCCTGCCTGCCACCCCCGGGGCCCCTGCTGCCCCTGATGACAGAGGCGGTGGTCCTTGCTGTGCTACTGCTGCCACTGGCGGCGGCAAGGATGCTTCCCGTGAAGGGGAGGCCTCCCTCACCTCCTTGCCAGGACTGTTCCCGTTCCCAGTCACAGTACCAGCTACTGACCCAGCCTTGCTAGTGAGCACATCAAAGAACGCCTGCAGCTGCTTCTGAGCTCCAGAAGGCTGCCGTTGGGGTCCAGCACCACCTGATGAGGCCCCTGGTCCAGCTGCTGATGAGTTACCGCCTCCATCAGCACCACCACCAGGCACTGCTGCTGCTGCTGCGGCTCCCCCGATGCCGCCCCCAGCATACGACTGTGAAGGCGCCCGCCTCCCCGGCGAAAGCTGCTTCTCACTGGTGCTAGCACTCATCATCCCTCCTGCCATTGATGCACGGCCGCCCCTAGGGCCCACCCCATTGGCACCTGCTGCTGCTGCTGCTGCTGTCCCGCTCTGTGGAGGGAAGTCTGCCCACTGGACCTCCCCGCTCTTAGCCCTGTACGTGGTCTGCTGCGGCGTTTTCAGATCATGGAAGTCAGCCCCTTCCTTGATCATGCTGACATCACTCTCATCAGTGCTACTGCGCTTTGGTGGGCCTCCACCACCATTCTCCTGCCCATCCCTCACCCCAAAGAACGCCCCTGCGACTGCTGCTGCTGCCGCTGCTAACGGCCGGGCTGCTGCTGCTGCTGCTGAGCCTGCTACCCCCGCAACCCCTCCTTGCTGCGGCTGCTGTGCTGGACCCGACTGTTGCTGTGCCCCAGCCATAGATGGCCTTGCTGCCCTCATGCCATTCCCTGCTGCTGCACCTCCCTGCGAAGCTGACATGGGCCGAGCACCAGCAGCTGCCCCGCCTGAGCTCATTGACTGGCTGCTGCGCCCATTTGCTGCTGCTGCTGCTGCTGCACCTCCCTTCTGCTGTGATGAGTGCATAGGACCCGTGGGACCCCCTGCCACCCCTGCTGCTGCTGCAACTGCTTTATGGAACGTCTGGGGCATAGGGCACTCCAGAGTTTCACACAGAGGGGACACTGCTAGCAGCACCTCCTTGATGTCTGGCCGTTCCAGGGGGTTGACGGTGAGCATGCAGCGGATGAGGCTGCGCATCTGCGGGTGGCGGCCGGGTGGCATCTCATACTTGCCGTACAGGATCTGAAGCTTGGAGTCGCCCGCAAAGGGCAAGCGCCCGAAGCTCAGCACAAACAGCAGCACACCCAAGGCCTGCAAGGAATGGGTCACTAGGACTCAGCCACCGGCGTGAAACAAAGTACGCCAACTTCACTACATCAAAATTAACATAATTATCTAGGACAAGGGATAAGTGCTACTCATAAGCCCCTCCTAACAAAGGCCTTGTGCAAGCAGTTACCGTACTGCTCATATGCCTTGGCCCAGGAAGCAAGCCTTGAGATGCAACCAAGCTGGACACTAATGGGCTAAAAGCTGCTGCCAGATAAGTAGGGAAAGCTCTATTTACTGACCACTGCATCAGTGACTGCTGTATGCCAGTATAAGACTGCATGTAAGGTCTGTAAGTTGCTATCGCGCTTGGCTCCTCCATGCTTGTTCCCTCCCTCGACTCACCCAGATGTCGACCTTGGTGTCAATGGGGTGCCGCTGCATGAGGTCCCACATCTACAAGCAGCAGACAGGGCTCTGTCAGAGTTGCAAGCAAGCGAACTTGAAAAAGGCAGATTTTCTAGAAGACATTTACTTGCAGCATCTTTGGTAGGAATACATGGTTGCTGCTGTTTAGAGGTTGCTGCTGTTTAGTGGTCAAATCAAGCACCAATAAACCCTGACCACAGGGCTGGCAGGTAAAGACATCTCGAAGATCCACATATTAAGTGCTGCTGCTGTCTGCTGCTGCAAATTAAAGGACGCTGCAATTCGAGTCTGCACTGGATGGTAATCACGTGCTCGCTGCAGTTTGCTAGTTTAGCTGTCCAAGCCCACTGCCCCCATTGCTTGTGCATACCTCTGGAGACCTGTATGCTGGTGTAGTGTGCTTTCTGATGTTCTCCTCCTCCTCTGCAATCTCCCTAGAAGTGTCATATACTTGTGCCCGGGTGGTGGTGCTGCCAAAGTCACAGAGCACCCAGGACCCATCAGGAAGCTGCAATATATTCTCAGCCTTCAGGTCCCTGTAGCATTGCAGTGGATGTTGTGAGCAAGACAGAAGGAAGTGACAAGAAGCTGCAGGGAGCTGGTTATGGGAGGCGAGATAGAACTTTGCTGGAGCATGCGTCCATGTTGCTGTGTTACCTGTGAGCCATTGGTGGGTTGTGTGCGTGCATGTGAGCCACGGCCAAGCACATGCTGCTGAAGACCTGCAGTACTGTCCTGTCACTGAGCTGGAAGTTCCTAGCTTGCATAAGCTCCAGCAGCGTGCTTGGGCAGAAGTCCAGCAGAAAGAAGCCATCTGTTTCGCTGCCTTTTGGCCCAGCGAACGATGCTGCATGCAGTCGGAGAATGTTCGGGTGCCCCCTAAGCTTCGCCATGGTCTTAGCTTCGCGCTGGACATCTCGGATAAGCTCTTGCTCAGCTGACAGACGCAAGTGCTTGAGCGCGTAAAGCTGACCAGTGTTAACCTCTCTAACGCGGTATATCTCAGCGAAGCCACCTTGTCCAAGCAAAGCTTCCACTCGCACTTGGAACTGCCCAACTTGCACTGTCTTGTTCACCAGCGGCCCACTTCCACTCTTTCCGCCCTTTGAGAAAATCTTCTTCATGGCTATACCTAATGCTCACAAGCCTTATTCCACATGGGCTATCCCGGGTTATGAACCGAAGCTATTTAGGGAAGGCATCCTGGACCATCCCCAGTTTGGCGACAGAACAGGACCCTTGCAAAACGTGCATCACTTTAGTAGACCCGGACATGGTCTGCGCATCTTCACCAAAGCGCCAAGAGACATCTGCCGGAAGCCGTTTGCCTTTAACGCAAAGGGCAGTCCGTGCTCCAGTCGACTGAAGCTCCGGAACCAGGTTGAAGGTCCAAAGTTTCAGCTCCTGCAGCAGGGGCACGTCAGTGCTCATGTATTTGTCGTGCCGTACTGTTTGCCTATTACATTCTGGCGATGGAGATGCGCAAACAGCACGACGCAGCGTCTAGCAGGCACCATAGCACGGAGATACCATGGACGTCTGAGCCGGTTTAACTATTCTATAGAGCAGCCATCCTGATATTTCAAACATCTAAATCAGGCAGCTGGAACCCTAACAACATATTTATATCATTGGGTTTGTAGCTTACATCCCTGTCTCGCCAATGCAGGTGCCTGCCATAAGATGGCTTTCTGTGTTGGCTCGTTGACCTCTATGATGGTTGCAACTGGACCTAGATGAGAACATGCAGGGCCTGTGCACTGAAATAAACATTATGGTAGCCAAAATCCAGCCATACACCACGAAGGACAAGAACCAGAACCAGAAACCAGAACCAGAAACCCGAAACCAAAACCTGTGTCATTGCGGTTGATCAATCCTGGAGGTTGGGACAGGTGATAAAAGCAGTGGAGAGTGCGGACGAGAATAGCAGGGTCTGTCATGCAATCCAGCTGTCAGTGATGCAAGAGAAGCTTATAATTGGACAATTATCGAAGCAGTGGACCGTCCAACAAAACTGAATGCAAATGGAATACATAGTTGCTTGTCATGCAGAGGGGGTTAGCTCATCTTAACGGAATGCTTGCTCCTAGGTACGACTGTATGACGCAGGCTTGAGTTGTTGACTTGGTTCTTACCCAATTTGACTCATCAGTAGCTAACTTAGTGAATGACTCACTCAGTGAATGGCTTTTTTGGCTTGAGGAACATCATGTGAGACAGCCACCCTGGCTTCAAGCTCCATGCAGCATTTCTGATTCGTCTTGTCAAGAGCGCTGCAAGACCCAGAAATCATGCAGAAAGGGCATTATTGGTACACTGTTTCTGCCAGTGCCGGCGAGTTAGCAGACCATGCACTTCACCATGCCCTCCCGCTGGCTGCCTTGTGACCACAGGCTAATTCTGTGGTTAAGCAATGCCCTCGGAGATGGCAGTGCTTCATGTATGCTGCGTCTTATCAGGGCCATACACAACCCTCATTGATCGCATGCAAGCAAGCAAGCAGTTAGCAAGCCCTGGCGTCTGGTTCTGCAGTGATGTAACCATCCTTCCAGGCCATCAATGGAACATGCTGGCGGTTTACTTTCCTTCCGTTCGTTCCTGGTTGGAAGATGACGGTCTAGGCATGTCTTCTGCTGTGGTTGCGCCAGTCAGCCACTATTGTCATGGAAATGTCCAAGGTGGCAGCGGTCCCAGCAGCTCCCATGTATGCTTATTGTTATGATCACCACATTTCATGATATGCCATAGCAAAAAGTGCCATAGGCTCCGCATGTACCCCTGGTCCGTCCACAAACACGGCTGCAACCGAACCATCTATACATACCGAGTCTGGCTTGCTGCATATCGGCTTGCACAACACATGGCATTTAGGGTACGCCCGTGCCTGGGACCCATCACCTATGACTGCAGCTGTTGAGGACATGATGGAATGGATTAGGACAACGTGCTTTATCAATGCTTGTTGAGGAGGCTCAATCTCATCATGAAGCTCAGCAATCCTGTCGGCAAATGAAGCAGCAGCAGCTGCTGGAGGAGGAGCCTGTGTCTGCCTACACATGTTTGCCTTGATGTGTTTTGGTCAGGTGAGCTAGCCTGAGCTTGCTGAAGGGGGCAAAGCAAGGACGTTCCATCTGCTGATTTTGGTCCCGACAGGGTTCCCTGTCGTGGTCAAGTCGGTCTTGATGCAAACAAAGTGTGTGGCATGTTTGGACAGTCTCTTTGTATAATAGGAGAGGGCATGGTGTGGATCAGTCAGATTAGTGCCACCGGGATGAAACCAGATCAGACCTTTGGCCACACAAAATGCCTATTTTATTTGGACCAGATTGCCCGTGGATGCGATTCTTGGCAACGTTTGTTATACCAGAACCAAGCAATGGATTACTACTCTTTGCGCTGCGGCCCTCCCTGTGAAAAGCGGACCAAAATGAAGAGCAGTAGGCCGAGGCGCCGGGGGGGCATGGGCGGCTTTGCCGAGGACGCCGGCAGGGTGCAGAGGGAGTTACTAAGGGTCCTTATCCTTTGCTTCTGCAGACGTGCCGAGCTTGACACTTCGTTCGCATGCTCTGTGGTCTACTGCTGTGGGTGTGCCAGGAAGAAGTCTCTGCTTTGCCAAAGTTAAACAAGGTGCCAGCGCCCTACCTAGGACCGATACATGATACACGTGTTTCCTCGGCGGCCTGCTCACTCCTTGCAGTATTCTAGTTGCATGAGAAAATTCCCAGGAAAGGCGTGCAATTTGTCCGTTGCCCTGCTGCCCGCAAACAACTGGAGCAAACGGTGAGCCAGCCTCCAAGCAGACCGAATACTCTTCTAGCTAGAGATCCTGCGGAGCAATAACGACCTCTGCCTAGCCCTTCTTCAAAAGCATTCCTTTTTTGCTACGCAGTCCGCTTTTGCCATCAGTTTACCCAGTAGAACCGGAAGCCGTCGGCCTGCAAGGAGGCATTGGGCAGGGTACTCCTCTTTCTCCGTTTGGTCCCAAGGGCCTGCAGTCCGAGGAAAGCTAAGCATCATGCCACAGCCCCATCAGAGTACCACCAAGACCCAGCCACATCAGAACACCCCAAAGCCCCGCAGCTCAGCAGGCAAGTTGCTGCTGCTGCTGGCCTTGCTGGTACTGTTGGCAGCTTCAGCAGCACCTGCTTCTGGTGCCCGCACGTTGCACCCTGTAGCAGCCCCCAAGCAGAATGCAGCCAGGGCTGGATACCAAGCCATAGCTCATCTTCACCAGGGACAGGCAGCAGCAGCAACGGCTGAGAACAGTATCAGGCAGCAAGAGGGTCCTTGTGGGGTACCTGAAGGATGTCACAGCATTACAGCACGCAGCCGACAGATAGCAGCAGCAGCAGCAACAGCACGCAGAACACTACATGAGGACCGTAACAGCACTGGTTCTTTCACTTCTCTACCATCCTTCTCATCCTCTAAGACCACTCGATACACACTCTCCGACCTCTTGAGCAGTACGGATCTTCAGCAGGCTGGCCTGGCGGCTGCCCGCTGCCGCTTTTTGATGGACCTGTCTGTTCAGGCGGGCAGGGTACTTACAGGAAACTGCTGTACCTCTGCTTCTTGGAACACCAGTGAACTGGATGGTTGTACTGCCCTAGTGCAAACCCTTGTAGAAGGTGAACCATCACCTCCGCAAGGGATGCAAAACTGGTCGCAGAGCTTACCTTCTGATCTACAAGCTCTGGACCTAGCAGGCATGAAGCTCATGGGACCACTGCCTGAAACCTTCGCCCCAAATGCCTCACAAAACTTGGGTGCACTGGTACTCTCAGGCAACAGCTTTTCATGGACCTTGCCTGGTGCTGCTTGGGCTGAGTTATCACAGCTGTGGCTGCTGGATTTGTCCAGTAACTATGCCAGAATGGGTGTGGATTATTCAGAAGGGTTTAACAACTCGTTTTCTGGGGAGTTGCCTGAGGTATGGAACACATCTTTGAAAAACTTGACATTTTTCTGGTGTAATGATGGTGCATGTGATGGGCTTAAGGGTACAATACCAGCTAGCTGGTCAGAGCTCTGCAACCTTAAGCACTTTTCACTGAAAGGCCATGAGGGGAAGAGTAAGCTGTCTGGAAGGCTGCCTTGGGGGTGGTTGTATATGAGGCCCGTTGACTGGGAAAAGAAGTTTGACCCTAACAAGACTTACCCGTGCACGCCAGATGTGGTCATAGTTGGAAATGAAGTGCAATTGCCGTTTGAGGTGTGTTTGCTAAGGGGTCGAGATGAGATCCAGTCTGACAAATTATTCTACAGTAATAATGGCACTTGGGCCATAATTGAGAATCGTGTCAACGTTAGGCAGGCAAAACAGGAGGACCAGTATTATCCTCTTGAGTTTACATCCAGCAAATTGCGCCTGCCGCCTCAAAACTACATATGTGCTAGCGATGAGCGGTTCTGGTACATCGCAGGTGTGTACACGTTTATTGGGTTGCTTGTGCTGTGCGCTGTGGCAGATCTGCTGAGGCCGAGAAAGGCCAGCTGCTTTGACTGCTTGGATCGTGAGGGAGCTAGAGCAGCGGATTCGGAGGTGGAGCAGCAGCACCCGGCAATAGCAACGGCAATGGCACGTAGTGTGCCCATTGCCTTTGTCACTAGCAAAGTGATCATAGTGGTAACTGATTTAGCTTCTGATGCTTGGGCCACTTTGACGATTAGGGAGACACCATGGGTCTGGGGCTTCTTGGTGATGTTGCTTGTGCCCAATATCCTTGCTGCTCTGGTGCTGCACCTGCGCTTGTGTCATATAACATGCCGGCAGCAGAAGTGGCACTTGCTGTTTGTACCTGCTACTTATAAGATGTATCAATGGCTGTACAGCAAAGGGGGCTTGGCACTGCTGCATGCAAGCCTGCCCATCCTATGGCCCTACTGGCTGCTGCTGGAAGCACCCATTTTGTTCGCCGCTGCTTTTGGCCGTATCTTGAAGACCGGCCAACAGTCTCGGTGGGCTATGCAGTGGCTCAACGTTGCTCGCTTCTTTTCTCTGCTGAGTTTTATCATGTCATGTACCGAGTCCCCTTTTTCAGCTGTGGTGTTCACATATTTCTATGCATATGGGTCCACAGCTCAGTTTCCTACGGCGATTGGGGACGGGGTTTTTGTGTTTACAGTGGGCACTGCTCTGCTGCATATGGTAATGGAGTTCTGGAGGCTGGTGCCGTTTATAAAGCAACGCAAGTTCAAGGCAAGGATGTGGTCTCTATTCATTGAGGTGGTGGTGGCAGTACGAGTGGAAGGCACAGCAAAAGTAGCAGTAGCAGCAGGTGCAAATGATGGTGGCGAGCACCTAGGGGGGAAGAGTGTGAATGGGGAGGTCCAGGTGACTGCTGAGGAGACTGAGGGTGCTCCTGCACAGGGCAGCATGTCTCCTGAGGAGCCTCGGGGTAGTGGGTCTATGGAAGTTAACTGTGCCATAGACCCTGTGGAGCAGCAGGGCAAGGATGTGGTTTACTATTACCCAGGAGAGGTTCCAGGGCTTGGTGGCATGAGCACGTCCCCTGATGCAGCTGTGGTTGAAGAGGAGGGGGGTGCTGGTGGGGAAGGTGGTGGTCAAGTAGGTAGTGCAGGGCGAGGGGCAGGGCGGGGTGCACCACCACGGGCGGGGCGGGGTGCACCACCACGGGCGGGGCGGGTTGCCGGGCATGTTGGTGTGAGTGTTGCCGCCAGTGGTGTTGGAAAGCAGTGAGCAAGGAGGAAAAGACATGGACGGTAGAGGAGGGTGCTAAAATTCTGATGAGAAAGTTGATTAATGGTGTTCAAATGGGAAAAATTGATGGGCACCGTGGTTTTATTGTCGATTGATTGGTTTCATGGCCAGGGCTTTACATTGCATGCAGTCCATAAGTAGATGTCATATTAACTGCAAGGGAATGGTAGCCCATGGACAGAGCGAATGCAGGAACCCTTGAACGAGGTCATATAGTGCTCCAGTGGGGTGTGTGGTTGGTGGTGGCAGTATGAGTAGAAGGCACAGCAGAAACAGGTAGCAGCAGGTAGCAGCAGGTGCCAATGATTATGATGCCAAGCACCAAGGGGGAAAGAGTGTGGATGGACTAGGTTCAGGGCAGGGCTGAGGTCACTGAGGGTCATTTCACACATGGCAGCATGTCTCCTGAGCAGCCTCAAGGTGAACTATAAGTCATTTGAAGCTAATAAGCATGCCAGGAACCCTGTGGAGGAGCATTCTATCTCTGCCTAGAAGAAGAGGCAGCCAGGGTGCCCAAGCGATTGATGCAGAGGGCTTTGCTAATGTGTTAAAGCAGAGTTCATCAGACGTCTTGCCCGTTTGCTGTATGCCTTTTAGGTATTTTCATCACAGTTTTGACCTTAGCAACTTTGCCCTGATTGCAAAGGGTGAGAAGTGTAGAGCTGTGAGTGCAAAAACCGAGAAAAGGGATGTGGACTGCAGTTGAGGGAACAAAAGCAGAGAGGAGTAGCTGAAAAGCAAGGATGTGATTGGTGCTATTGCCATTGGGTCTATTTGAGTGAGCCGGCCAGGTTGGCCTCCCGCTCAGCAGCATTGAGGCATTTTGTTGGTGGGCGCTGCAGCATGTTGTAACAGCCGCTTTAATTTGTATAACATATGCCTCATATGTGCTTTTTCCAACCTCTAACAAGGGTACTGTTGGTTGGCAGTGTCCGGCTCCTCGTAAAACTTCTGTTGGATGCTATGACTTCTGCTTGAGTGCGGTTTCAGCACATGCTTGTGCACTAGTCCAACCTTGAGCGGTAGGTAGGCCCTTCTCCATACATGACAGTCTGCTCCTGGCCGGTATGCGGAAATTCAGCGGTGCCAAGGCAAACTTTTACAAGGCCCACCCACAAGCATGAGTCCTAATCAATCCGAGTGGGTGAACCTGGGGCGGATGTGGCAAGGGGTCCCTAGCGTTTTTGTAAAAAAATCCAGGGGGGGCGTAGACAGGTAGACCGGGTAGACAGACGAAAGTGCGGCTCGCCGGGGGTAGTTGCGTCGCCGGTAGACACTGTAACCGCGACGCCGGAGAATTGTCCACCCCGTAGACGGTGCAGACACGGTAGACAAGGGCGCGGCTGGCCGGCCAGGTGGTAGACTCTGTAGACAGTGCAGACACGGTAGACAAGGGCGCGGCCGCCCGGTGGCCGGCCAGCCGGTCCAGGCCCGAAGGTATAGCAAGAGCATATTTTTTTACAAACAAGGCTTACTCTAAAGCCACTTCTCAGCCCATGTTTGCAACCGTACGCTCCACCCTAGCCTAGCCTCCTCCGAGAGGACTTCTGCTGGAAGCCGCACCCACTTTCCACATGCCAAACACGATTCACTCCTGCACAGTGCCCTCCATGCCTTTATCCTGAAACACACTTCAACCTTAATCGTGTTGTTGCTGTGCATTTTTGTCGGACATTGTTTGCAAGTTGTGTATAAATACAAGCTTGCACTGCTAGCACCATAACTGGTATGCAGTGTAGCATTCTCATAAACTGTGCATGGCCCCAAACAGCTTCTGATGTAATGCGCTAGCGATGGACAGCACAGTTTGTCAGTCACAGTTTGTCAGTCAGTTTGCTTGCCAGTCACTGCAGCCATGAGTGAGCCTACGTTGAAAGAGGTGTATGATCGGGAGAAACGTCCTATATCTGCACAGTGCATGCTTGGCCATGCAAAAGGCAAGGACAGCCCGTTCTACCGGATTTTGGATAGGCCCGTGCCTATGGGACATCCACGAGTAGTGGCATATAAACACTGCATTGTTGCTCCCAGAGTACCTCCAGGATGCGTTTCCAGCAGCGGCAAAAGCAGCTCACGCAGCATCTGCCAGTCTACTGCTAAGCCCAAAGCACAAATCCTGTCCAACTTCAGCATCCAGTTCGTGCAACCAGCCTATCAGCTCCACAAGGACAGCGACATGGAGACCAACGTGGGCGATTATGCTTACATTGCCAAGGCCCAAGGGGGGGAAATCCTGTCAGCCTTTGCCATTGTCAATGAGCAGCATGTAAGTGTAAAGATAGAGTTGTGCAGTCCAGCTATGCTGCAATTAATGGTTAATGTTTCCTCAAAGCATCTTGATACAACGTAAAGATTGTATCCATTTGGCTAATGTTTTTCCTTTGATGTTGATGCAGCGGAATCAAACCAGCAAGTTCCTAGCAACTATCAACCAGCAGTGTGGAATCAGTGGTTTGAGCACGCCTGGCTTGAAGTCTTCCCACATTGAGGCCATCTACTGCAATGATGTTGAAAGTTATGTAGACAGCACAGATAAGCGCTACATCACTGGCTGGATTGGGTATACCGCCGTGCCTACAGATAATGGGTCGCCAGAGTAAGTAACGGTCAATGTTGATGGGATCATTTTAGCAGTGGGTTGCAGCAGGAACTGCCGTCTAAGATAGCCAATCAGTTGATACGTTTATACATCTGCCCTAATAATGTTATGTTACTGTGTCATTGTATCTGACTGCTGCTGCTGCATCTCACTGCTTGTGACTGCTGCTTTTACTTGTTACTCCTTGTCTTGGCGTCTTTGTTAGTATCTGCACTCGGCACTGCTTGTCAGTGCTTGCCACTGCTACTTTTGTTTGTCACTAATTATTATGATTATTTTGCTTGTTGCCCGATAGGTATGTGTGGGTGTTGTCACCGTCTGTCATCTTGATGCCAGATGGTACTCAGGCAGCGGCTTCCATCCGAGAGCGCCTTCATGTTGCCAACGGTGATCAGATGGCGCAAGTGTTTCCAGAGCTGGAGCGTCACATCGTGAAATGCTTGCATCCCAGCCCCTACCCATACACAGCCATTGCTGAAGGGAGGCAGCATGCTGCAGCACTACTGACTACAGTAGCTAAGGTGAGCTTGGTAATGACTGCAGAATGGAACATCCCAATTAGACTGACTTCTGTCATGTGTTGATAGCTTTTCCTGCAAGTACTAACTAGACTTGCGTCTATTATGTGTGTGATTGTTATGCTGCAGCGGCAATCTACCGTATATCTGTTTTGGTTGCTAAGCTGGTCGACGCGTCACATAAGCTGCTGTATTTTTGGCTGCCAACATTATCTGCTTACAGCCATGGAAGATGCTAGGTCTACATGTACCAACAGCAGGTTTTTATGGCTTAATTCACCATACCCTAATCTTAATGTTGTGCTGTTTCCTTGCAGGCGTACAAGAATGATCCTTATCCAGCTGGACTGGTGTACAGCACTGCACTGCTACCTGCCCTTACCAGTCACCTCTTCACCAACAGCACCATGACCAATCGTGCTATCGCTGTCATCCATGGAGAACCAGCATCCGGCAAGAGCTTGGCCTCCCACGCCATCTGCATGGCCAACGGCAGGCCCATTGGCAGTATCATTACTGACTTCACTCCGGCATACGTGTTTGCTCGGGCAGAACTGGTGCACCACGGTGCTATGGTGTTTGATGATCCATCGGTTAATATGAAGAACACCAATGTCCTGGCTCTACTCCAGTGCTTCTTTGACGGGTCATCCAGAGGCACAAGCAGCAAAGGCAGTAGCAGTTTGACTGCGCAAGCGCTGTTTACTACCAACTACTACAACCTTGGCATTGCGGGCAAAGAGGCAAGAACACTGTCCCGTCTGCTCAACATCCCTATGGACATGCCTGTCACCATGGATGTCACATGGCAGGAGCTGTCAGAGGCCATCAATGAGCATGCACCGCACCTGTTCCCGTACCTTCTTTACTTGGCATCTCAGGTGAGCTTGCGGCAACAAATAGCTGTGGTTAATGTATGATACTGAAGTGGGGGTAGGCAAAGTATATCTGGGTATACCAAGGGAAGCACTTATGTAGTATGTTTCTATCAGCTTGCTTGCACTTATCTGAGTTGTGCCGTTAGTTTTGCTGCATTTCCAAGTTGCCACACCTGCAAGGGGTGGGGGGGAAGAGGAGGGGGGGGGGGGCTGCAGCCTGCCCACTGACTTAAATTCTGTGTTCCTTCCTGTTAGATTTGCTGCATTTCAAAGTTGCCACACCTGCAAGGGGTGGGGGGGGGGGTGACTGCAGCCTGCCGCCTGACTTAAATTCTGTGTACCTTCCTGTTAGATTTGCTGCATTTCAAAGTTGCCACACCTGCAAGGGGTGGGGGGGGGGGACTGCAGCCTGCCACTTGCTGCAGATGGGTGTGTTCTCAATATTGATAACTAAAGACAATTGTTTGTTTGCTTGTATTTGCAGGTGTCAGCAGCTGACATTGAGGCTGCTGCCCCCAAGTTCACCAAGCACTTTGGTCCACAGAACAACCGCCGGTCACAGGGTGCTGCTGTTGTCGCTGTCGGGGCCACGCTGCTGTACACGGATGCGCTAGGCGAAGAGGAAGGCAAGCTGATCGAAGCACACTGTTTCAGCGTTGCCAAGGGCGGGTGGGCGGCGCATTTGTGCGGCAACCGGGAAGCACCAGTGTACTTGGGTGTTGTGAATGATCTGGTGACTGTGGCAGGCCACATGCTGCCTTCACCTTTCACCATGTCTCCTCTGAAGCGTGACGGCGTCTGCTTCTGCTAGAAAGATGACAAGGAGGCTATTGCAGTGCATCCAGATACTCTGCGTGCAACTGCCAAAGCATTGACTGGGGTGGAGAGGCTGTGGGGTGCATCGCAGCTGAAGGAGTTTGTGGAGCAGTCGCCTGAGTATGGGGTGTGGGTGCGCCAGAAGCGTATTGCCTTGTACTTTCTGGATGAGGAAGCTGGGATCGTGAAGAAGAGGGCCACCAAGCAGAGTGGGATGATCCTGCTGTTTACATCAAAGCTCCCAGAGACTGTGATTGACCAAGTAAGGAAGGCTGTTGCAGACAGTCCTCCCCAGCAACCAGCAGGAGGTATGGGAGATCCAGGCAGTGGAGGGGAGGAGCCAGGGGAAGGGGATGGTGATGATGGGTTGGAGGGAGGCAGGCAGCAACTGATGGCTACACTGAATGTGCGTGTACAAGGTGGCTTGCCTAGCGGGCTGCCACTGAGCTCACAGTGAAGATGGAAGGGTTGCAGCCTTTTTCTGAGTGGGCTTACCCAAGTAAAGTGCTCTGTTTGCATAGGCGTTGGAAAAATGAGTATGGGGAAATGGAAGAAAGTGATGAGAATGGGTGGATACCTGACGGGTGTGCATGTGGAGGCACCGAAGATATGGAGGATGGAGAGGAATGTGACATAGGGATATGGCAGAAGAAGCGTGCTGGGTGGCTGTTGGATGTTTCTAAGCCTTCTCCATTATATGTGCAGTGGTACTACTGTCGGACGCACGGTCATTACTTTTCGTGCATGCGTCCTGAGTTTCTGGAATGGTTGTATGGTGGCACGTCAGGGCACAGTTGGGAAGAAGTACAGCCAAACCCAATGGTTGTGAAGCATGGTGAAACTTACATGACAAGTGAATTCCTGAGCAGCCTTGTATGTAAGTTTGAGCAGCGGGTTACAGTATACCAGATAGTTGAGATCGTGCAGCAGCAATGGCTGGAAAACCACAAACAGGCTCTGGCAGATTATAAGCGGTGTTTGAGTGTAAAGCAAAGAGCTGAGTTGATTGGCTGTGAAGAGCCTCAATGGGTTCAAGAGCGTGGAACCCAGCTGTTTACTGATCGCCGGACACTGGCAATGATTATACGGGCGTATTTCAATACATTTCTGCGGGATGATTTTGAGAGGGATTTGCAAACAGCACGTGAGAAGTTCTGTTTGGGTATTTCAGCAGACGAGACTTTCAAGGTGGCTTTGAAGTGCTCATATCATGTCAGGGGGGAAGATGGCAAGGTTAACAAGTACATGCAAGCGCCTTTTTGCTTGCAAACCGTACACTCCACTGTAACGCAGATGGCTGTACATTGTTCTTTTTTGCCTGGTAAGGCAGCTAGGGACAAGCAAGCTGGGTTGCGGGTTGTGATGGAAGCTCAAAAGAGGTGTAGGCGGAGTGTGAAAACAAAGTACGTGGCCACTGACAATGCACATGGTGACCAAAGCATGGTGCGGGATTTGTATGCTGACGTTTTTGGGGCATCATCAGTGAGTAATGTTGACCCAGTGATTGTGGGAGATGATCAGTGGCATGGATTTGATCGCATCTACAAGCACTTGAGTAAGCGGCAGAAGTTCAAGCACAAGAGGAGGCTGCAGAAAGTGTTCAAGCTGGTGTACCAATTTGCAGATGAAGTTGAGCCAGCCTTAGGAAATGGGATGTCTGTGGAAGAAGTGCAAGCGTTTGGATGTGGGCTGTTTGTTGCGGAGTTGCAGAAGTGGGCTGATGGTGTGGAAGATGGGTCAGCACAGGTGGGCAGTGCAGTGCAAGCATGCAAGCAGCATGCTCACTACCTGTTCAACTTTGTGCCTGTGTATCCAGAAATGCAAGTCATAGGAACCACAGCCAATGAGAATGGTCACTTTGTGTTGAATCGTCGCACGAAGTTCACAACACACATGAGGCCTGACCATACCATTGAGCTGGTTGAGTATGTTATGTGGTTATACAATCAGAAGTGTGCATTGCAAGCAGCAGAATGCAGGAAACTCACTGCACGGCAACAAGCAGCAGTGAGGGGTTTATTCCAAAGGCCATCAATACTGCCCTTTGCGCGTAGAGCTGCACAGGGGGTTGTCCCTTTTGTTCTGTTGTACTCACAAGATGCAAGGGAGTATAGCTTGGAAGATTACAACTTGCAGTTTGGGGCAAGCTGCAATCAGGCACAACTGGAGGGAGATGGCCCATTGAGTGTGTCCAGTGCAGAAAGTGATGGAGCAATTAGCATGTAACATATCTGGCTGGTTCCTCGTCTATCTGAGTGTGTGCCAAGTCGTATAATCAGAGTTTCGTCTACCGTCTCGTATCTTCAATCGGGCCAACATAGGCTGTTATGTGATTTTGTCTACCATGTCTACCCTGTCTCCTAGGTACCATAGCTGAGATGTGCCTACTTTGTCTACCTTGTCTACCCTGTCTACACTGTCTGATAGGTAACGTCGCTGAGGTGTGTCTACTTTGTCTACCTTGTCTACCCTGTCTACACTGTCTTATAGGTAACGTAGCTGAGGTGTGTCTATTTTGTCTACCTTGTCTACCCTGTCTACACTGTCTTATAGGTAACGTAGCTGAGGTGTGTCTACTTTGTCACTTTGTCTACCTTGTCTACCCTGTCTACACTGTCTTATAGGTAACGTAGCTGAGGTGTGTCTATTTTGTCTACCTTGTCTACCCTGTCTACACTGTCTTATAGGTAACGTAGCTGAGGTGTGTCTTTTTTGTCTACCTTGTCTACCCTGTCTACACTGTCTCATAAGTAACGTAGCTGAGGTGTGCCTACTTTGTCTACATTGGCTACCCTGTCGCATAGGTATCACAGCTGATATGTGTCTACACTGTCTACCTTGTCTACCCTGTCTCATATGTGCTATAGATGTGTCTCCTTTGACTGCTATGTCTACCCTGTCTACAATGTCCTAGGCATATAAGGCATAGGGTAAAGTGTGTCTACTGCGTCCACTGCGTCTACCCATCTCTTAGGTTCCATGTTGGTCATATCGGGGTTGTGTCTACCCGGTCTACTTTGTCTACGCCCCCCTGGATTATTTCACAAAAACGCTAGGGACCCCTTGCCACATCTACCGAACCTGGAGGCTGGTGGAATGCTTGGGCGGGGCCCGCACTCATGAGGGGTCAGGGGATTTGCTTACAGTGCAACTGGCTGGCGATCAGTCTGTCTATAGGGCTGTAACCCATTGCAGCCCATGCACAGAAGGGTTTTTTGGCTGCCCAACTAAATTTTAGGCATGAGAGTGCTCTGTGTTTAAGAGTAGGTTTCTTGCTCTTGTGACTGGCCGCACCTACCTGCAACTGGCCTCTCTACTTACTTACATTGATATCATAACAAGCAACAAGTGTTTGCATTACAGCTATCTAGTGCACTGCATGTATGCATCAGCAGATAAGGCAAACTATAAGAGCCACATCAAGCTAGATGTCTCTCTTCAAGAGGTGCGGGTCCCGCTGGGCACTACAAAGCGACATGAGCCCCTGCGTCCTTCGCCAACTGCCTGCTGCGGCTCCGTAAGCTTGGGCCATGGCCAAGGTGACAATCTCAGGTTCTGGGCCGCCTGAATGGATTGTCTAAGGCTAAGATTCTCGCTCGCAGACCCTCCGATTCATCCTTTGGGCCAACAGGCTTGGTATCAAAATATGTATCACAAGTATCACCCGCCAAGTCATTGGTCCTCGGCCGAGCAAAGGCCGTGAGCACTATGGCTAGAGCAACGCTCATAAGCTCTTTTCTAACGGGGAACCATGAAGCCAAATACATGTTGCGTTTCTTGGCCGAATGTTCAGACTGGTGATGTTTATTGGGGCACATGGACTGCCGCGTCTGCTAGAAACCGCACCCTTGGCCTGATACCCAAAGCCAGTTGCCTGGCACAGCCATTGCACGCAATTGACAGCCATCTGCCTACGGTCGCTTGCATAGGTGAGACTCACGAAGCTTGTCAGAGCTCGGATGAGCTGCATCTGTCGTGGCTGGAGCTGCGCTGAACCAGTAATATGCGTTCAGCAGCAGAAACCTTATGGGCAATCTGCAGGCTCTGCACAAATGCTAAGATGCAGTGCATGGTGTCCGCTGGTGTGAGGATACCTCATATGCACCCACTTGATTGCTCTGGTGGCTAGTAACGGCTACCACGGATACCAGGATACTGCTGAACGCAAGCAATGATAGCTGCTGCATAATATCCTCCGTATGCCTTCTTCATGTGCAACTGTTCACGCCAAACATTGCCTGCTTGTGTCTCGCATCAAAGTGGATGGATCGACTTCATGCTTTATGCCCACCAGCACTATCCCAGGCTTCATCTCCCTGCAACGTTGTTCCATGTCTAAGTACGATGGTATTGCTTTGCACATGCAGGAGTGCACCTTGCTCTGCAGTAGCTGCTATTTGGTGCTGTGTCAACTTGCTTCT
Source organism: Pseudopediastrum boryanum (assembly GCA_963556185.1). Taxonomy (NCBI): domain Eukaryota; kingdom Viridiplantae; phylum Chlorophyta; class Chlorophyceae; order Sphaeropleales; family Hydrodictyaceae; genus Pseudopediastrum; species Pseudopediastrum boryanum. The sequence goes on along the minus strand of OY744509.1, from coordinate 1,107,162 downwards.
AGCCTCGGCTCTTGAAAACAACCGGGCAACCCGAGACCATCCCAGCTGAGGCTGCATGTCACAGACAAGGAGATCCCTAGCAGCAAGCTCTGCCCTGCTGCTACTAGGGGTGGTGGCAGCCCTTTTGTCATCTGGGGCACCTGTCCTTGCTGCCAGGCTGCTGCAACCAACAGAGCAAGCTGAGCTCCAGGGTTCTTTGACCCTTGTGGCTGATGCCAAGACTGGCCCCTTGGCTCAAGAAGCAGCATCAGCAGTGGTGCTGAGCAACAGGAGGAGTAAGAGTAAGGAGGTCTTGGGGAAGGCGTGGCGCAGCAAGGGTAAGAGCGTGCCCTTCAGGCTAAGCAAGTCTGAGAATGTCACTGGTGGCCCATACAGTACTCTTGATGGCTTACGCGCAGCAGAGAGGTCGCTGCAACAATCTGACCCACCAGCAGCAGCTGAGGCCGACCTTGGTGTGATCAGGTATGACCTCACTAAAAAGCTCGTGGATGACGGGGAGAGCATGGGCCTTGGCAGTTGCATACACTTGCAACTTTGGGGGGGGCTGACTGAGGGGCAATGCTGCGTGTTCCAAACCTGGGAGCTCACTTCTTTAGCAGATTTTAAAGGATGTACGGCTGTTTTGCAGTACACTTTTGAAAATGTCCCAGTGAAACCCCAAACACTGCAAATCTGGCTGGACAGCTTGCCTCCTAATGTTAAGGCTCTGGATTTATCATTAATGGACCTCACAGGGACATTGCCTGAGAGTTTTGGAGCCAACTCTGCTTTGGAGGTGCTGTGGCTTGAAAACAATCTCTTCACAGGGAGTTTACCAGGGAAATGGGCCGAGCTGACCGGGTTAAGATCCCTGGATCTGTCGAACTATCCTGTCGACGATAATAAGACCATCTGGGGTAACAACTCTTTTTCAGGATCATTGCCAGAGGGGTGGGGCAGTTCATTGAAGTCTTTGGAGAGCATTGGGTGTACTGGGGGTGCCTGTGATGGCCTGGAAGGCACAATACCTGCCAGTTGGTCTGCGTTATGCAACTTAAGTGAGCTGGCTTTTGATAGTTCCCGGGAGGGATGGGGGAACAATAAGATGCACGGCAAGCTGCCTTGGTCATGGATATATGACAAGCCCACAGATTGGAATGATACTGACAAACCAAGGGCTGATCTGAGCTGCATCCCAGACAAGATTTCAGTTGGAGGCGCCATTGAGCTACCACAGATGTTCTGCTTGGCAAGGGGTAATCCTGCAGTAACATCAGATAAGTTCTTTGTTCATAATAATGGTGCCTGGGGTGCAGTTGTAGCAGCGGGTGATATGGTGCCGGCTAAGTTAGAGGCGGTGAGTTTTTCAGATAAACTGAATATGACACTTGACCCAGCTCGCAACCTGTGTGTCAGCCACCACAGGTTTACGTTCATAGGTGCTGTGTACGGGGTGTTTGGGTTCTTGGTGTTGTGTGCTGTGTTAGACCTGTTGTGGCCCAAGAAGGCAAGCTGTTGCGCATGTCTGGATCCAGAAGGGGCCAAGGAAGCAGGGCAAGATGTCCCATTGCAGCAGCACCCTGCCATAGCCAAGGCAGTGCCCATCGTATTTGCAGGCAGTAAGCTGCTGCTGGTGGTAATTGATCTGGCTTCTGATATCTTGGCAACCTGGGCCATCAGAAGGACTGACTTTGTTTGGGTGTTTGCAGCCATGTTGCTTGTGCCTAATGTCCTTGCTGCCCTGGTGCTGCACCTTCGCTTATGCCACATTAACCATCATTCTGATAAGTGGAAAATGCTGTTTGTACCTACCACATACAGGATGTACGAATCACTGTACAGAAAGGGCGGCTTGGCACTGCTGCATGCAAGTATCGTGTTTCTGTGGCCATACTGGGTGTTCTTACAGGTTCCCATCTTGTTTGCTGCTTCCTTTGGCCGCATGATTGGAAGGTGTCGGCAGTCCAATTGGAGCATGCAGTGGCTCAATCTACCTCACTTCTGCTCTCTGTTGAGTTTGATCATGGCATGCACAGAGTCGCCTTTCTCAGCTGTGGTGTTCACTTACTTCTATGCACATGGCATGACAGCACAGTTCCCTACCCTTATCAAGGATTGGAACTTTGTGCTGACAGTGTTCACTGCTCTGCTGCATATGGTGATGGAGTTCTGGAGGATGGTGCCTTATATAAAGGCAGGGAGGTTCAAGCAGAGGATGAGGTCATTGTTTCTAGATGTGGTGGTGGCAAAGCAAGTAGCAGGTGGCACATCAGCACTTGAGAAGAGTGTTGATCTTGCCTGTGATATGGGTTCTAATAACCAGCACGGCAACAAGAGTGTGGAATACTATTACCCAGGAGAGGTTCCAGAGGTTCAGAGCATGGGCAAAGCTCCTGTCATAGTAGCTGTGGATGAAGGGGGGCAGGTGGAGAGGCCGGGTCTAGGTGGGCAAGGTGTTGGTGCAGGGAGGGAAGCAGCAGTAACTGTACCAGCAGGTGGTGCAGGAGTTGCTGGTGATACACAGCAAAAGCACGGGGACGGTCCTGCCAACCAGGCAGGAGCTTTAAGCACTGGTGGCCAGCAGCTGGGCAAAGGCGTGGTTTACTATTACCCAGCAGAGGTTCCAGGGTTTGGTGGCATGAGCACGTCCCCTGATGCAGCTGTGGGTGAAGAGCGGCATGTGGAGGGGGGTGTTGGCTGGGGAGAAAATAGTTCCCTGGGTAATGCAGGGCGGGGTGCAGGGCGAGGTGCGGGGCGTAGTGCACCGCGGCGGGGTGGAGGGCGTGGTGCACGGGGTGCTTGGCGTGGTGCCAGGAGTGGTGCTGGTGGGGGAAAGCAGCAAGAGGGGAGAGGCTTAGACGATAGAGCAGGGGCTTTGGCTGCTAATGACCAGAAAGTTGAGTATTACTATCCAGCATAGGTTCCAGGGGTTGAGACTAAAAGCAAGTCTCCTGAGTGATGTGTGTGCAGAGGGCTAATGGGGCGATCAGGGAAAGAGGCCATTCCTGCGGTGTATTGAGTGGCAGGAGGGGCTGATTACAGTTTGAAAATGGTGTTGCTTTCCTCTCAGTTGTGGGCGGGTTAAATACCCAGGGCTGTACAGCGGTAGCAAACCTAATGTAAAGGTATGGTAGCTGTACCTGTGTACCTGTGTAGCTGTGTAGCTGTACCTGGGTAGCTGTACCTGTGTTGTTTTAGGGTAGAGTGGTGTGAAGAATGTGTTTTCATCTGACAAATTGTTAGGGCGCTTTGTGGCAGGTTGTTGTACCTTGTGCCCATTCATGGCCATGTTGGTCCCATGCAAATTCTGTTGGGCAATTCGTCGTGAAGCGAAGGCTTCACTTTTTGAGCGCCGAGATGGGATTTGGAACTGTTAAAGGGCGGCTAAAAGGAGTCCTGGGTGTGACATTTTTGTTCCTATCAGAAGTTTAAATCAAATAAGAAGATACAATGTCCCTGGCAAGCTCCTAGCGAACGGTCTGCTCGTGCCAGCAATTAAGCAGAACGATTTGGCCCTAGTGGGCTGCAACTATCTCAAATCACACGCATGCTTGGGTGCTGCATGGCCGGGATGGAGGGCTGTGCAGTGGTCTCTCTTAACAAATCACACGCAGAACGGACGCCTTGAAGAAGTACATGCATGATTCCCTTCTTGGCAGGTAGGTACGGTTCGTGTGCCGTCCTTGGTTGAGTAGAAAGGCCCATTGCTAATGAGCAGTGACCGCCAGTAGTTATCGGGATGATACCACAGGGTCAATTCCAGTTGAAGATCTTGTCCACTTCATGTTGGACTGTAGGGTGCTTCACCCTGTCCGGGACAATTTCCCCCTCTTTTTCAAGCCCACCTCCTTACCAGGGCAATCCAAGGATAGTCATGTTAAGTTTATTCTCAATCATAGTGATCATGTGCAAGTTGTGAGGTGCATTTCAGCTCTGAAGGGAAGGCGGGAAAATTGTTTACAGCTGTTTGATGATGGTAGAGAGGGTGAAATTATGCCCGAAGGTTATCTTCCTTTTGATTACAACCTATGGAGGATTATGGGACATTATATAGATTAATTACCTATGACTTACATGTTACTGGGGACCGGTTACTGGGCACTGGTTCATAGTCTGTGTTAGTTCTGGAACTGCTGCTGCTCAGTGATTCTCCACATCTGGGTGAGAATGTTTTTGGCATAAATTGTATGCAAAGTTCTGGTATATATGCTGTTGGGTTGCTGTTTGTTTGCTGGGGGTAAACCCAAAAAATCAAAAAACCAAAAAACCAAAAAACCAAAAAATTAAAAAATTAAATTGTGTGTGCACTCTTCCAGGGCCAGTATTCTACATCATTGTATCTGCTTGGACATGCATGATCATGGAGTTCAACTGGTGGATGGTGTTCAGTTTTTTCCTGGTTCTATCTGTGTTAGTGGCTTTGCCACCCCTGTGGTGAACTGTGGCACCGCACGCGTGCCGATGGGTTTGCCCATGTAAGATTCACACACACACACACACACAGTTAGCCGGGGAGTCTATCTGGTCTGCATTTCGCTGCTCATGGTGCGGCCCGTGACCACTGGCCCTGAGTACATATGCCATCCACTGAACTGCTTGGCTTGCTGTTAACTGGGTCAGTGGGTCAGCACAAGGCAAGTCGAACTGTGTTGACCTGACATTGGCTAGCAAACGAGCAGCGGGTGGAGTAGTGGTGGCAGCCAGTGTGAGACTCAGTCTCTTAATCAGGAACTTTATTTGAGTATGCCGCTGCCGGCAGGTCACGCAACCTGGCTCCTTAGTGGATGGCGCTGGGGCCATTTAAGTATACTGTAACCATTTGCATATATGTAGTTAACAATAGTAACAGGTGAGATTGAGGGCGTCTGCCTGCCCAATGGCAGCCTGTTTTTACCATCTCATCATGCAAAGTGGTCTGCTTCATCTCAATGGGCCCTCGGCGTGCTGCACTCGGCTAGCCCTATGTGGTACTCTTCTGACAATTTGCCAAGCTACGAGGTCTGCCCAATCCGCTGTATAGCTATCTATGCGACACATGCATGCATCAGCAAGCAAGGCAAATAAATTGCATAATCCCTTCTCAGAAAAGGCAAAATCAAACATCAAAGCAAGGGAAAACCACCCAAGCAGTAGTGAGTGAGATAGAGACGGCTCAGTGAGTTAGCCAAGGCCAAGGTGACAATAATCTGGGGCGCCGGAGTGAGTCGGACATGGCGCCGGCGGGCTCTCATAGAAGCTTCCTGCTCCGCAGACAACCAGATTCAGCTTGGGCAAGCTGATAGTTGCCAAGTCGTCAATGCTCCAGATTGAGCAAGCGAAGGTCAGGAGCACTATAGTAAAAGGAGCAGCATTGATCAGCCAACAATGAGGCACAGTACGTAGCCAAGGACCTAGTGCGTTTCTCGACCCTAGTCTATCAGTTCTATCTGTTGTATTGAAGTTCGCGGATATCGTCGTGCCGACTGCGGCGACTGCTAGAACCGTATCCTTGGACTGACAACCCCCAGAGCCAAGTGCCGGTGCACAGGCCTTACACCAGTTTGACGGTTATCTGCTACGGTCCTTCACGAAGGTGAGGATAAGCAAGCCTCCGGTTGGCAGCAAACCAGGTGCAATCGTGGCTGGAGCAGCTCTCGTGCAGCAGCAGCAGAGAAACCTTCTTGACACTCCGCAGGTTTGGCTCCTTTTGCATACATGCCCTGTATGTTGATTGATTGCTGGCCGTGCTAGTACCACCTTTTGGTCGCTCTGGTGACTGTGTAGTGCCTAGTACCATTTTGCAATAGCTGCTGCACAAGTACCTTTACATACCTTCATCATGTCCCATTTTCTATGCCAGGCATTGCCTGCTCCTGTCTAATGTTAAAGTGGATGGACCAACTCCATGGGCTTGCTTGATGCCCACCAGAACCGGCTATTCATGTTTCATTCAAAGTCTCACACTCTATGCGGCATCCGATCGTTTTGGACATGCAGGAACCCCCAGACCATCCCAGCTGAGACTGCATGTCACAGACACTACTATCCCCGGCCAGGAGGTCCCTAGCAGCAAGCTCCGCACTGCTGCTGCTGGGGGCGCTGATAACCCTTCTGTGTTCTCCAGCTCCTGTCCTTGCTGCTCGACTGCTACAACCAACGAACCAAGCTGAGCTCCAACCCCCTATCAATCTCGCGTCTGGTACCCATTGTGACCTCTTGGCGCAAGCAGCAGCAGCAGCAGGGGTCCTGAGCAGCAGGAGGAACAAGAGCAAGGAGTCCTTGGGTGGGGCTTGGCAAAGGAAGGGTGGTAGCCTGTCCCTGAGGTCACCCAAGCCATACAATCCTGCTGATGGCCCAGTCACAGCAAGGAGGTCTTTGCAACAATTGAAAATGGGGCCAGCATCTGAGGAGGACCTTGGCTCTTCTTATGTGCACAGGCACGATCTTGCGGATGGGCTGGCGGAGAATGGGACATGGGCCATGGGCCGCTGCGTACTGATGCAAAGCGATGGGCTGACCAAGGGAGACTGCTGTGTGCTCTCGACCTGGGGGGTGATTTCTCCGCCATTGCTTGATGGATGTACTGCTATTGTGCAGCTCATGGATGAACGTGACCTGGCCCCTGGGCAGGGGTTGCAGACTTGGCTCCAAACCTTGCCCCCTGGAGTAGTAGGCCTGGATTTGGCACAGCTGAACCTCACAGGGCCCCTGCCTGAAAGCTTTGAGCCCAATACTGCCTTGGAGGTCTTGTACCTGGATGATAACCACTTCACAGGGACACTGCCTGACAAGTGGTCTCAGCTGACAAAGTTGAGGTCCCTGGATCTGTCCAACTACGAGGACACTTCAGAGGATAATCTCAGTACAGTCTGGGGGAACAACTCCTTTTCTGGGCGCTTACCAGAGAAGTGGGGTTCCTCTCTTGTGTCCTTAGAGTACTTTGTGTGTAACGGGGGTGCCTGTGACATGTTAGAAGGGTCAATTCCATTCACATGGGACAAACTATGCAACCTTAAGTGGCTGCTTTTTATCAACGGTCGCGATGGATGGTGGAATAATAAGATGTCTGGGAAGCTGCCTTGGTTGTGGATGTATAAGAAGCCCACAGACTGGAAGGAGTTTGGTGCCAACTTTAGTTGTATCCCAGATGTGGTCTGGGTGGGAGGCTCCATCCAGCTGCCACAACGGTTGTGCTTAGCAAGGGGTCATGCAGAGATTGAATCAGAGAAGTTTGTTGCCCATAATGATGGTAGGTGGGCGGCAATTGTGACAAAGGATGACCTTACAACCGGGGACTTAGAGGCCCTCCGTGTTTCTACAAGGTTTGACATGAAATTACATGTGTCTGGCAACCTGTGCATCAGCTCCCACAGGTTCAAAATCATAGGTGCTGTGTACGGGGTGTTTGGTTTCTTGGCGTTGTGTGCTGTTGTAGACCTGTTGTGGCCCAAGAAGGCAAGCTGCTGTGCATGTCTGGATCCAGAAGGGGCCAAGGAAGCAGGGGAAGATGTCCCACTGCAGCAGCACCCTGCTATAGCAACTGCAGTCCCCATTGCTGTTGCAGGCAGTAAGCTGCTGCTGGTAATGTCTGATCTGGCTTCTGATATCTTGGCAACCTGGGCCATTAGGGAGACCAACTTTGTTTGGGTGTTTGCAGCCATGTTGCTTGTGCCCAAGATCCTTGCTGCTCTGGTGCTGCACCTGCGCTTATGTCATATCACAGATCACCAGGACAAATGGCAGCTGCTGTTTGCACCTACCACATATAGGATGTATAAATCACTGTACAGAAGGGGCGGCTTGGCGCTGTTGCATGCAAGCATCGTGTTTCTGTGGCCATATTGGGTGTTCTTACAGGTACCCATCTTGTTTGGTGCTTCCTTTGGCCGCATGATAGAAAGCTGTCAGCGGTCCAAGTGGGGCATGCAGTGGCTCAATCTAGCTCGCTTCTGCTCCCTTCTAAGTTTGCTTATGGCATGCACAGAGTCCCCTTTTTCAGCTGTGGTGTTCACATACTTCTATGCACATGGCATGACAGCACAGTTCCCTACCCTTATCAAGGACTGGAACTTTGTGCTGACAGTGTTCACTGCTCTGCTGCATATGGTGACGGAGTTCTGGAGGATGGTGCCTTTCATCAAGGCAGGGAGGTTCAAGCAGAGAGTGAGGTCTTTGTTCTTAGATGTGGTGGTGGCAAAGCAAGCAGCAGATGGCACGGTAGCAGTTGAGAAGAGTGTTGATGTTGCAGGAGGCATGGGCACTGCTGCCCAGCAAGGGAACAAGAGTGTGGAATATTATTACCCAGGAGAGGTTCCAGGGGTTCAGAGCATGGGCAAAACCCCTGTCGTAGTAGCTGTGGATGAAGGGGGGCAGGTGGAGAGGCCGGGTCTAGGTGGGGAAAGTGCTGATGCAGGGAGGAGAGCAGCAGTAGCAGGGGAGGTAGATGGTACGATAGAAGTTGCTGGTGATAGAAAGCAGCAGCAGGGCAATGGTGTGGTTTACTATTACCCAGGAGAGGTTCCAGGGTTTGGTGGCATGAGCACCTCCTCTGATGCAGCTGTGGTTGAAGAGGAGGAGGTTGCTCGTGGGGTGGGGGGTGGTCCAGTAGGTAATGCGGGGCGAGGTGCAGGGCGGAGTGCACCTCCACGGGCAGGGCGGGGCACACCACCACGGGCGGGGCAAGTTGCAGGGCGGGGTGCACCGCCACGGGCAGGGCGGGATGCAGCGCGGGGTGGTGAGTGTGGTTCCGCTGAGTGATGTATTAATGGTGGTGTGGAGAGAACCAGTTGGAATGATGAGTGGAAGACGGCAATACTATATACCTATAAAAGGGCTAAGGTCACAATGCTGATGTGGCTTTTAAAGGGTTGGTGGTCGTTTTGTTGTCAGTTGGGGGGCTTTATGGCCAGGATCCTGCATGGCCTGCCAAGTATACATGCGAGGCTAACCGCAAGGGAGTGGTTGGACTTGTCCAGAGCAAGCAGATGGCAAATACTTTTGAATAAGATCAGTAGAATGATGAGGTATGACTCTTGTGCTTTACGTGGGAGTGGGGGCCTTGTCAGACTTATTAGCTGCTGTTGCTGCTTCTGGTTGCCCCATGTTTAGCCCCATCCAGAAGGGTTGCAACTCATCTGAAGGACTTCACGTGTGCACACGAGTGCTGGCACGGAGGATTGTGCCGTTGTTAGTTTGGTTTTTGTTGGGCATGTAGTTGGAGATCTGGCCACTATTGTATGGTCCCGTAGATCTCTCAGAGACAGTAGCACTTGCCTGTGGGATGGACAGATACTGTCCTCCCAATGTGATTTATGGGATGGTTGTGTTGTTTTGGCCCTAGGTCTGGTACAAACAGTGATACCGAGTTGATTGGATGCCAAGATGTGCTTTGCTTTGTCTGAGGCATCGACAGGGCAGTGTTGGGGCAGTATGTGGCTCGTCTGATATACGGGGAATAATGCTCTTGTATTGTAGCATATTGCTGGCCTTGCTAATGCCAGTTTATTGTCTGCATATTATCATGTGCTTTTCCTTAGCTTTCTTGGTAATCACGCATATTGATTTGTGTGCCCTCTGGATTGTACGTAGTATATCTGCTTTCTATTCAGCTTGTATCTTCCCTGAAGTAGTCCCTGTGGGGTTTCCAAGTGCGCCAATTGAACAGCCTCCTGGTCTCAAGTATACATTTGTATTGTAGAGTACACTCTCCTAGCTGCCCCTCTCCCCTCCCCCCTCAGTCTAGGAGTACCTAGCAGCTTGGTTTTGCTTGGGATTGCCTGTCGCTGTGTGTCGTAGTGGATGTTTGCATTTTGTGTGGGACTGCAGCGGGGTCATTAACTGGGGCCGTACAGCACTGCCAACTTTAAGTATAGTGTAAATGCCTGCAGGGCGTTTTTTAAAGATTGAGCGATGTGATGAACTCATTTTTGCTTGACTGCTTGACTGGGGGGTTTTGCAGGAGGTCCCTCTTCCTTTGCCCGTTTGTGGCCATGTTGGTCCCATCTAGAATTCTGTGTAAGATCGGGAAGATTTCACTGAAAGCATTGAAATGGGACATGGGAGTAGAGAGGGGCTAGAAGTGCTCTGCATGCGATGTTTTGGTGTTTCTTCGACTTGTAGAGTTGAGTAATTAAATAGCCTGACAAGCTCCCTGGCGCTTTATCTGCTGCTGCCAGAAAGAAAGGAGAACCGTTAGGGCCTAATGGACTGTTGATGTCTCAATCACATGCAGATTGGTTGAGAGAGAGAGAGAAAGCTACGTAAGGAGGAGCGTGAGGTACCCTCCCGCGTAAGATTAAGGGAGGGCCCATTGGTATAAGGATCACACTGGGCCAGCCTGCCATAGGGTTTTATCCGTGGGTGGGCTTCCGCCCACCCGCCTTTGTTAACTTACTTTATTGTAGTTCAGCCTGTGCCATTGAGGTTCTTTGGGCTTTTCTAGTTTCCTTTTGGTTGTGTCTATGCTGTGTAGGGACTTGACTGCTGCAGTATGTACTACTGCAATGCATATCTTTAGAGTTTGCCCGTGCAGATTGGTTGAGCTGGTTGGAGTGCAATCACATGTATGCTTCCCTTCTTGGCAGGAACAGTTGAAAGTGTCAGTGGTGGTCGTTCCTTCATAAATGGGAAGATCTTGTTTCCACTAAGCAGGAAACTAGATGATCCGCGGGGTGCGTTTGGTCGCTTCGATCTAGGAGCAGTAGCACTCTGTGTAACCGCACGGTAACAGATTGGTTTGTTTGCTTGTATTGTGAACTACCAGTCTTGCTTGAGTAGATACGCCATCCTTGGACCAATTTAGAGTCCGAGGAGTGTAAATGGTCTGCATATTCTCTGCTGGCGCTAGCAGCATGGGCCCTGAGCATGCCATTAACCTGCTTGGCTTGCTGTTGACTGGGTGAACTGGTCAACACAAGGCGAGTCAAACTGGGCTGGCCTGACATACGTTGGCCAGCAAACGATCATAGGTGGAGTGGTGGCAGTCAGTTTCAGACTCTTCGACATCACGTCTGAAAGTGGTATGTCATTGGCCCAACGCTGAGCGAGCTCAAGTTGGCTGCAGTTGAGTGTGGGTGGCGCTGGCTGGGCCTGGGGGGGGAGGCATTTCCAAATCTGTAATCCACTGTGTATCATGAAGTAAACAGTCATTAGCAGGCGAAAGGCGGTCAGCCTAGCACGTGGCCTGGCAGCCTGTTCCCTAGCATTTATCTTGAAATGCAAAGTGGTCTGCTTCGGTGGACCCACGGCATGCTGCACTGCTAGATGTATGTGGTATCCGACAGCTTGCCTTGACTGTTTGTTTGTTGTTTGTTTGTTTGGCAGAGGTCTGCCCCAATCCGCTGGTATAGCTATCTATTTGAAGGCGGCATTGGTTGTATGCATCAGCAAGCAAGGCAAATTTCAGCAGCCCCAAAAACCCTATCTAAACATCTAACCATATATATATGCATGATGCAAGCAATGAGCGAACCTGCCCCCTCTATCCGGCCCGGAGTGACAGCTCAGTGGATTTGGGCCATGGCCAAGGTGACAATCTCATGTTCTAGGCGCCGGAGTGAGTCGGACCGATAGATGGCGCCGGCGGGCCATCATAAAAGCTTCCCCATAGAAGCTTCCCGCTCCGCAGACGTTCATTTGGGCAAGGTTGGTAGTCAGGTAACCAAGTCATTATTGCTCCGGATTCAGCAAGCAAAGGCCCGGAGCACTTTAAGAGCAGTAACATTCATCAGCCCGTTGTTATCAGTGAGGTATATACGTAACCGAGCCGACCTAGTGCGTTTTTCAACCCTATGTCATGTTCTGTGTAGTGAACCCTTTGTCATGCCGACTGCCCCGACTGCTAAAACCGCACCTTGGACTGACAACAGCCAGCCAGCTGCCTGTGCACAGCCCTTATACCAGCTTGGGAGCTACCTGCTAAGGTCTTTTTAGAAGGTGAGGATCAGCAGAGTGCAGCAGCAGATACCGCTTACTGGCAGTGCGGATCCTGCTCGTTTTCTTAACCTGCAGTGCACGCTGTCTGCTGGCTGTGCTGCCACCTTTGGTTGCTGTGGTGACTATGTAACTTTGCCTAGTAGCAGTAGCCAGTAGCTGCTGCACAAGTATCTTCACATGCCATGATCATGTGCCATCTTTCCTGCCAGGCATTGCCTGCTTCTGTCTCAGATCAAAGTGGAGGCAACAACTTCATGTGCTTGCTTGATGCCCACCAACGCTGGCCCTATCTACATCTTCCTGCAAAGTCTCACAGTCTCTGTGGCTGTTGTTTTACACATGCAGGAACTACACCTTTCCTGGCAACAACTGCCGTTGATTTTGCATCAACTCCCTTTGAGGTCCAACCTTCCTTGCCAACAGGGAACCCCCAGACCATCCCAGCTGAGCCAGAATGTCACAGCCACTACTGTTCCAGGGCAGGAGGTCCCTACCAGCAAGCTCCGCACTGCTGCTGCTGGGGTTGCTGGTACTCATTCTGTCATCTGGAAAACCTGTCCTTGCTGCCAGGCTGCTGCAACCAACAGACCAGGCTGATCTCCAGGGTTCTGTTGCCCTTGTGGCTGATGGCAAAACTGATCCCGTGGCGGAAGCAAGCACAGCAGCAGCAGCGGTACAGATCAACAGGACGAGTAAGAGCAAGGCCTCCTTGGGAAAGGGTTGGCGCAGCAAGGATGGAAGCCTGTCTGCAAGGCCGCTGAAGCCTGAAGATGACATTCCTGGCTCAGACAGCACGAACAAGGGCCTGACCGCGACAAAGAGGGTTTTGCAACAATCGAACCCGGCGGCAGCATCTGTGGATGGCCTTGGCTGCTCAGGTGTGGACAGGCATAACTTTGCGGAAGAGCTCGTGGAAAATGAAGAAGATGACGGCCTTCTCCGTTGTATTTACCTGCAAGAGGAGGGGCTCACCAATGGCTGCTGCTGTGTGATAGATACATGGGACATATCCTCTCAAGCAGATATCAGTGGATTTACTGCTATTTCACAGTTTGCTTCTGGAGATGACCTAGTGGGAACCCAAGGGTTGCAGACCTGGTTGGAAAGCTTGCCTCCTACTGTGAAGGCTGTGGATTTGGGACAGCTGAACCTCACAGGCGCATTGCCCGAGAGTTTTGGACCCAGCTCTGCTTTATTAGAGGTGCTGTGGCTTGAGAGCAATCGCTTCACAGGGAGCTTACCTGAGAAGTGGGCCGATGAGCTGACCAGTTTGAGATCCCTGGATTTGTCTAACTACAATCATACGGACGATGCGAACACGACCATCTGGGGCAACAACTCTTTCTCAGGGCGGTTGCCAGAGAGGTGGGGCTCTTTGTTGAAGTCCTTAGAGTTTCTATGGTGTACTGGGGGTGCATGTGATGGCCTAGAAGGCACAATACCTGCCAGTTGGTCTCAGTTATGCAACTTAAGCGAGCTAACTTTTGATAGTTCCCGGGAGGGATGGGGCAACAATAAGATGCGGGGTCAGCTGCCTTGGTTATGGATGTATGACAAGCCCACCAGATGGAATGATATTGATTTCACCTGCATCCCAGACAAGATTGTGGTGGGAGGCCAGATTGAGCTACCGCATATGTTTTGCCTGGCAAGGGGCCATCCCGCAGTAATGTCAGATAAGTTCTTTGTTCATAACAATGGTGGCTGGGGTGCAGTCGTGGCAGCGGGTGACATTGCACCTGCTAACACAGAGGCTGTCAGTGTTTCTGAAAAGCTGGACATATGGCTTGATCCAGCCCGCAACATGTGCATCAGCTACCACAGGTTCACGTTCATAGGTGTTGTGTATGGGGTGTTTGGTTTCTTGTTCTTGTGTACGGTTGTAGATTTGCTGTGGCGAAGGAAGGCAAGCTGCTTTGCATGTCTGGATCCAGAAGCAGCCAAAGAAGCAGGGCACGATGAGCAGCAGCCCCAGCACCCTGCCATAGCCAGTGCAGTGCCCATTGCCTTCGCAGGCAGTAAGCTGCTGCTGGTTCTGACTGATTTGGCTTCTGACATCATAGCAACCTGGGCCATTAGGGACACGAACTTTGTTTGGGTGTTTGCAGCCATGTTGGTTGTGCCCAATGTGCTTGCTGCTTTGGTGCTGCACCTGCGCTTGTGTCACATAACGCATCGCGCGCACAAATGGAAGATGCTGTTTGTGCCAGCTACCTACAAGATGTACCAGTGGCTGTACAGCAAAGGAGGCTTGGCGCTGCTGCATGCAAGCCTTGTGTTTCTGTGGCCCTACTGGCTGTTTTTGCAAGTCCCCATCCTGTTTGCTGCTTCTTTTGGCCGCATGATAGGAAGCTGTGGGCAGTCCAAGTGGAGCATGCAGTGGCTCAATCTACCTCGCTTCTGCTCTCTGCTGAGCTTGATTATGTCATGCACAGAGTCCCCTTTCTCAGCTGTGGTGTTCACATACTTCTATGCACTGGGCGCCTCCTATCAGTTCCCTACCCTTATCAAGGATTGGAACTTTGTGCTTACAGTGGGCACGGCTCTGCTGCATATGCTGATGGAGTTGTGGAGGTTGATGCCTTTTATCAAGGGAGGCAGGTTCAAGCAGAGGATGAAGTCTCTGTTCCTAGATGTGGTGGTGGCAAAGCAAGCAGCAGCAGATGGAACAGTAGCAGTTGAGAAGAGTGTTGATGTTGCTGGTGGTATGGGCACTGCTGCCCAGCAAGGGAACAAGAGTGTAGAGTACTATTACCCAGCAGAAATTGCAGGTGCTCAAGGCATGTGCAAGTCCCCTGATATGGCTGTAGCGTGTGAAGGTGGCAAGGTGGAGAGGGGTATAGGTGGGGAAAGTGCTGATGCAGGGAGGGCAACAGCAGTAGCAGGGGGATTAGATGGTAATATAGAAGTTGCTGGTGATGGAAAGCAGCAGCTGGGCAAAGGTGTGGTTTACTATTACCCAGGAGAGGTTCCAGGGTTTGGTGGCATGAGCACGTCCCCTGATGCAGCTGTTGTTGAAGAAGAGGGGGTTGCTGGGGGAGGTGGTAGTGGTCCAGTAGGTAGTGCAGGGCGGGGTGCAGGGCGGAGTGCACCGCCACGTGCGGGGCGGGGCGCACTACCACGGGCGGGGCAAGCTGCAGGGCGGGGTGCAGGGAGGGGGGCCCCGCCACGGGCAGGGCGGGGTGCAGCGCGTAGTGGTGGGTGTGGTTCCGCTGAGTGATAGTATGAATGGTGTGTAGAGAGCCAGTTGGGGAGATGAGTGGAAGACGGCAATACTATATACCTTTAAAAGAGCTAAAATTCGGAAGGTGACAATGCTGATGTGGCTTTTAAAGGGTTGGTGGTCGTTTTGTTGTCAGTTGGGGGGCTTTATGGCCAGGATCCTGCATGGGCTGCCAAGTCTACATGCGAGGCTAACTGCAAGGGAGTGGTTGGACTTGTTTAGAGCAAGCAGATGGCAAAATCTTTGAATAAGATCAGTAAAATGATGAGGTATGACTCTTGTGCTTTACGTGGGAGTGGGGGCCTTGTAAGACTTATTAGTTGCTGTTGCTGCCCCTGGCTGCCCCACGTTTAGCCCCATCCAGAAGGGTTGCAACTCATCTGAAGGACTTCACTTGTGCACACGAGTGCTGGCACGGAGGATTGTGCCGTTGTTAGTTTGGTTTTTGTTGGGCATGTAGCTGGAGATCTGGCCACTATTGTATGGTCCCGTAGATCTCTCAGAGACAGTAGCACTTGCCTGTGGGATGGACAGATACTGTCCTCCCAATCTGATTTATGGGATGGTTGTGTGGTTTTGGCCCTAGGTCTGGTGCAAACAGTGATACCGAGTTGATTGATTGGATGCCAAGATGTGTTTTGCTTTGTCTGAGGTATAGACAGGGCAGTGTTGGGGCAGTATGTGGCTCGTCTGATGTGGGGAATCTTGCTCTTGTAATTGAGCATTTTGCTGGCCTTGCTGTCTAATAGCAGTTTATCGTCCGCACATTATCATGTACTTTGCATTAGCTTTCTTGGTAGTCACGCATATTGATTTGTGTGCGCTCTAAATTGTATGTCTTGGTATATCTGCTTTCTATTCACCAGCTTGTGTCTTCCCTGAGGTAGTCCCTGTGGGGTTTCTAAGTGCGCCAATTCAACAGCCTCCTGGTCTCAAGTGTACTTGTGTATTGTAGAGTACACTCTCCTAGCTCCTCCTCTCCCCTCTCCCCTCAGTATAGGAGTACCTATCGGCTTGTTTTTGCTTGGATTTGCCGGTCGCTCTGTGGCATATATAGTGGATGTTTGCATTTGTGTGGGACTGCAGCGGGGTGTCATTGACTGGGGCCGTACAGCAGTGCCAACTTTAAGTATAGTGCAAATGCCTGTAGGGCATTTTGAAATGAAGATAGAGCGATGTGTTTAACTCATTTTTGCTAGACAAGTTGACTGGAGTAGGTCCCTTTTCCTTCACCCGTTCATGGCCATGTGGTTTCATCTAGCATTCTGTGCTGGGCAAGATCGGGAAGGTTTCACTTTCTAAGCTTTGAAATGGGACATGGCAGCAGAGAGAGGCTAGAAGTAGAAGACCCTGACAAGCTCCCTGGCATTTTGTCTGCTAGTGCCAGAAAGGAAGGAGAAGGGTTAGGGCCTAATGGAGTGTTGCTATCTCAATCACATGCAGAATGGTTGAGCTGGTTGGAGTAATTTTATTGCTCACCCGAACTGCTTCCCTTCTTGGCAGGAACAGTTGAAAGTGTCAGACGGGTGGTCCTTCCTGCATAAATGTGAGGATGTTGCTTCCACTAAGCAGGAAAGGCGCATTGATGACCTGGATGCTTTTGGTCGCTTCGATCTAGGGGCAGTAGTACTTTGTGTAACCGCATTGTAACATATTGCTTTGCTTGCTCTATTGCGAACTGCCATCCTTGACTGAATAGATGCGCTACTTGGACACACTTAGGGTCCGGGGAGTGTAAATGGTCTGCATATTCTCTGCTGGCACTAGCAGCACTTGCCCTGAGCAGGCCATTCAACTGCTTGGCTTGCTCTTGACCGGGTCAACTGGTCAACGCAAGGTAATTCAAAGTGGGCTGGCCTGACATAGGTTGGCTAGCAACTCGATCGTAGGTGGAGTCGTGGCAGTCAGTGTGTGGACTTTTCGACATCAACTCTGAAAATAGTATGTCATTGGCCCAACACTAGTGAGCTCAAGTTGGCTGCAGTTGAGTGTGGGTGGCACTGGCTGGGCCTGTGGGGGAGGCATTTTAAAATCTGTACTTCACTGTATAATACTGAGTAAACAGTCATTAACAGGTGATAGGCCTGGCAGCCTGTTCCCTAGCATTTATCTTTGGATGCAAAGTGGTCTGCTTTGGTGGACCCACGGCATGCTGCACTGCTAGATGTATGTGGTATCCGACAGTTTGCCTTTAATGTTTGTTTGTTGTTTGTTTGTTTGTAAGAGGTCTGACACAATCCGCTGGTATAGCTATCTATTGCCAGGCATTGGTTGTATGCATCAGCAAGCAAGGCAAATCGCAACAGCCCGAGGAACCTACTGACATCAAACCAAGGGCTACAGATGATGCAGGCAATGAGCGAACCTGCCCCCTCTATCCGCCCCAAGTATAGCGGTCTGCGACCGCTGCGGTTGAGGGTTCTAGCAGGTTTCAGCTCAAGCTCTGATCATATCAGAGGGGTGTGACACCTAGTGCTGAGCAAGTGTCCGAGTGATTAGCTGCCAGCAATACTGAGTGACTGCTCGCTGCGGCCCCTTAAGCATCCACGGAGCCACTTTAGGAGCGCATTATGACGAATGCAAGACCGGATCCATCGCTGTAAGACTCGACGGTGCTCGGTACATCCCTGGATCTAGCTGGCACCATAGCTATGTGCGTGGGAGCTTTGCAGGGAATCGTTAGCGCTCTATAAAAGGCATTTAGCATGCATAGAAACGTACCTGAGCAGCCCTGGTAGGCGGCTGGGGGCCCCTGGGTGCCTCGCGAGATGCCATTGCTCAGCAAGAACAGGCCAGGCAACAGAGGTCAGCGATGCCTTCTGGGCCCCCAACGCGATCCCTGAGAGCTTAACAGACTTTAACAAGCCCATCGCGCTGTGCCTGTGCAGTCTTCGCGTCCTTTGTTGGCGATGCCAGAGACAAGGGAGATGTCAATGCGGCAAAGCGTAGGGGTGTGCTGGGCTTCTGGTTCCTGCTGCCAATACTTGGGATCGATGCAGAGCCTGTGGATCCCTTGCCTCCTGGCAAGATTGAGCTCAGCACCAAGGAGTCAGCTGCTTTACACCGCCTGATACAGAGGCTCAAGCAGCAGCAGGGGAGCACTGATTCAGCAGCCTTGCTCAAGCTGCTCACATGTCCAGAAGCTCAGCAGCTGGAAGACATGTACACCAGCTGTCTGCAGCAGCGTGGAGAGAAAGAGCTCAAGGGAACCACCGTCCAGGACCAGGTGAGTGAGGAGGTTGACACACCTTGGGGCTCAATCTTCAATTATGTAGGGCACTGGCACCCTTTCCTGGCATATACAGGCAGATCCTTATATTTGCAGCCTGATGAAAGGGAACTCTTGGGCTTCTATTGGTAGGCTGTAGTCATCCGACTGACTGTGATGATTCCATAGATTGTTTGGGGCACCGCTCTGCTGCTTGCTGTACAGCAGCCTCGTTCCCCTTTTGGCCAGGACAGACGTGTGTTTCCCCTGTGCCCCGTCTAACCGAAGCCTCTGATGAGAGGCCACAGCAGGGTGAGGAAGCATACCGCCTAGACACCTCAGGGGTTGGGCAACCGTATGCAAGCAGAGGTTGGCCTTGATGTAGACAAGGCTTAACTAATGGGAGGCATGGGCTTACATAGGTGGTTTTCAGGAGGAGGCGCAAGGGGGCCAAGGGGAGAAGGGAAGCTGCAGGGAGCTGCAGGAGGCTACAGGAAGCTAGCTGGCTGGAAGAGTAATCAGATTCACCAGTTTCCCCCTGCTGCTCTCCCAGCAAAGGTTTCAACTGTGTGCTTTGCAGGTCATTCAGGAGTATGTGGCTTGGCTCAAGCTTGGACACATGCTGGTCTTTGAAACTCCAGATGGCGGCAAGAGCCCCTCCGCTGGTGATGTGGACTGCAGCCTAACCACTGAGGTCCGCTACCGGTTGCCGGATGGCACGGTCAAGACCGCCACTGTCAGCTTGATGTTCCCGGCGTCATCAGGCAGCGTGAGCCGGATCATGGACAGCTGGTATGCCGCCCGAGGTGAGTTACCGTGGTTACGCAGGGGTTGAAGATTGGTTACCTTCATGGTTACGGGTCAGGGCAGCTCTTTCTGCTGCTTGCCGGTGCTGCATCTGAGGACAGATGGTTGAAGTAACTGGCAGCCAAGCAAAGTAAAGCAAAGTAAAGCAAAATAAAGGAAAGTAAAGTAAAACAAAATAAAGCAAAGTAAAGCAAAGCAAAGTAAAGCAAAGTAAAGTAAAGCAAAGTAAAGCAAAGCAAAGTGGCTGTGCTGATGCCCGCTCATAATGCTCCCTGCTGCATGACCAGGTGGAAGACCCAGCAAGACCCAGAAAGCTGCTGCAAAAGAGCAGGCAAACCACAGGGGGACGCCCATTCGTTGGAACACGGCTGTGCTACTGCTGCTGTTCTGGCAGGCCGAGCTGCTCCAGGCGCTGGTTGCCGTAAAGTAAGTAGGGCGGCATATTCACAGTGCCGCCGGCGTTCTAGTAGTGCTTTGTTCACTAGACCCTTACACGACCCATGTGCAAGGCTGGTCCCATTCAGCTATGGACTGACATGTTAGTTTCGCTGGCATGTGAGCTTGCAGCTAGGGGATGCTAAACCCCTGAAGACACATGGCAGTAACTGAAGACACATGGCAGTAACCTTGGGTGTTACTGCCATGGCTAGTGCTGAGGGTGGCTGCCCACCTCCTGCTGAGTGCAATCGAGCCGATTGAAGAGCCTAGACTGGCAGCCTTATCCACCAACTGACTCTCTGTGCCTTTTGACTGCCAATTTGCAGCTCCCTCATGATCAGGAACGGATGGACGCACCCTGCACAACTTACCAGTGGAAACGTGTTTTCCAGCACTAGCCCGGCAAAGCGTGCCAGGAGAGCAGCTTACGGCCTTGTGGCAGTAATCTTCCAGCTGTACAGCGGCGGGAGAGGGGCAGAGCTTTTCCGCTGGCAGTGGCGGCATACTTCCGTGGTGCTTGCCAGTGGTGCCAAAATTCCTGTCTGGGCTCTGGGCCTGAGCGGCATATTACCGCTGTTTCAGAAGGCTCCTACTGGCTTTTGGATGCAGGTGGGTGACAATGATCCTCGTAACCTTGGGTGACTGGGATGGAGAGCTGTCCTTGTTTGCTTCATGGGTCACCGCTGCACAGCTGCTGCGATGGTTGGCAAGGGTGCATAGCTCTCTCTTTTGGGCATACCTCTTCCTGCTGCATGCCATGGACAGTACCTTCTGCAACACAATGCCACACCTGCCAGAATTGGGCCCTCCCTGGCAAGTATTCCAAGTATTTTCAAGTAACCTCCAAGTATTCTTGTCTACTAAGAAACTTGGTTCAAGTAAGGAAGTAAGCTGTTTTTGCAGTTAGTTCTATGGAGCACAGATGTGCACAGCTGTTTGCCTGACCGCAAG
Organism: Pseudopediastrum boryanum; assembly: GCA_963556185.1. Taxonomy (NCBI): domain Eukaryota; kingdom Viridiplantae; phylum Chlorophyta; class Chlorophyceae; order Sphaeropleales; family Hydrodictyaceae; genus Pseudopediastrum; species Pseudopediastrum boryanum. The sequence goes on along the minus strand of OY744509.1, from coordinate 1,086,643 downwards.
GGACAATAAGTGGAAAATAAGAATACTTGCTTACTTCCTTACTTGCTCTGCAATCCTCAAGGGTCACATCTGGGGAGCGAGAAAGGTTTGCTTACTTCCTTACTTGCTCTGCAATCCTCAAGGGTCCCATGCATCCGGGCAGCAAGAAAGGCTTGCTATAGGTTTTTTCAACCTGTGAAAACCAAACTTGCAGTTTTGCTCTGCTGCTGCTTCTGTAGGCTTACCACGCCAAGTACCAGCAGAGTTATAGTGCAAACGAGCCAGTGGACATCCTCCCAGGCAACTGCTCAGGCCTCTGCATGGCAGCCTGCCTCTCCCTGGCATTTGTTGTGCTCCAGTGGCTCCAACCAACTCCACCTGACAAACCCATTGTGGTCAAAGGCACGACGAACCGCACACGGAACAACGCATGCGGCTGGTGTCTGCCATATGGTAATCTGCAGCATCTGACCCCACAGCAGGTTGAGGAGCTGGCAAACACCAGGACGGCAACTGGCAGTGATGGCTTGGCAGACTATGTCAGCAGCGCAGAGAGCAGCGCTGGATTCCTGAAGGAGGCATGGGACCACATGAGAGCAGCTGGTGAGTGAGTTGGGGGCTTCTTCAGCGAAGTCTCATGTCTGGAAAGCTTACCCCAACTTTGGAAAAGCTGGGTGCTGGTTTAACTACCGGTATGTAGAAAACTAGGGGCACATAGTGTGTGCCCCTTGATTCTCAAGCGAGTACCTAGCAGGCTGATAACATGGGTTTAGTAGCTTACAACTGTGATGCTAAAGCCTGCGGTTGATATATTTAGTTGGATTAAGATCGTTGGTGCCCCTCTGGTCCCCTTTGCTGCGTGCAGGTGGAAAGACAGCACCACCTGCCAACAGCACTACAGGAGCCCTGCCCCGCCTGAGTCTCTACAGCTTTCGTTATCTGTGGGCGGGGGAGTACTACCTGCTGCACAGGCAGCTGAAGAGCTTGCCCAGCGACATCTGGCAGTTCTATATGGGAAAGGCAGGGCGAAGCGGGGCAAGCCACAGCTATCTCACGTATGTTGCGGCCTATACTGGGCTCTTTGCCACCAGGGTGCGGTATGTGACCGATGTGGGCCGCAGCATGCTTGCTGTTAGCTTCAAGGGGACCATGTTGGGCTGGTGAGTCACTGACCTGCCTGCTGCTGTTCACATTAGGTGCTAGGGACAGACTGAAGTGCTCATTGCTCTGCTCGATGCACTCGAAGAGGGAGGTGGCCTCTCCTTCTGCTCATAACAATTTTGAACAATTGAACATTTTGTGAAAACAGAAAAATGTTCAAAGATTTTGTGCATCTTAGTGTAGAATACAGAGGTAATTAGGTTTTTGAACATTTGAACATTTGAACATTTGAACATTGGCTTTTAGCCCTTCAGGAGAGGGTCTAAATGTCCTGCAGTGTAACTAGGACCAATGTTTGAGTGTAAGATGCATGCATCTGAGCCCATTTGTTGGTTGACAAAGGTGAATGGAAACAATATATGGAAGGTGTGTTGATTGTCATGGAAATCTATATGTAGTGTGCCCCACTAGCGGTTTTCGCATATGGATGGTTCCGGGTGGAATTTTGTGGGGTTTCAAATTGGGACATGTGACTAGTTGGCATGCCTACACTATATGGCTGGAGGTCTGTGGGGGTTGTCCCCGCTTCAGCTTTCAGACTAATGGCTTTTATCTCAGCAGACTCAGCTGCACACAATTTAACCCTAATAGTGGGCTGTGGGGGTTGTCCCCGCGCTATAAGGGTCACATATTCTATCTTGTATTGGGAGCAGCACCCATTCATCGTGCACTTACGAGGCACAAGGCTGCAACCCCTTTTTCCCCCCTCACGGGGTGGGCATGGTGCAGTGGCTGGAAGACTGAGTGGATGGGTTGGAGGTGGTTTCATGGGTTGGCAGGAGGTGGGCTCAGTGGTATCCCCCTGCTTCCTTAACTGTACGCCGCCAGACCCGGCGAGCGTAGATGTAAACATGTAAACATTGGGTTTTGTTCCAGCCAGGGAAAGGGTATCCGAAGTATTTAGAAAACTTCTTTTGCATGCAAGCTGGGCAAGGAGGCCCTTTGATGCCATGTTAGAATGTTCAAGTGTTCAAAGGGACTAATCCCTTAAAGCCAAAGTGACCTCAGCACCCGGGTTGCTTTTGTCAGCCCCACAGGTGCATTGCATGTCCCCTGTAACACCCTTTGAAACTGCAGCACCACCTTTGCAGGAACCCTGACCCCGGCAACAGCAAGGTCCTCTCCAGCCTGTCTGAAGGCCAGCAGCAGCACCTGGACAAGATCCAGCAGCTTGCTGAGGTGTACGGGCATAACGCGTGCACACCTGACATCCACAACTACCTAGTGGAGAGGGTGAAGGCCGTGGGGGTCTTTGGCATGCTGAGGGAGTGCACGGTACCCTTGATGCACGACGGTATCAAACTTGGCCCCTACCAAGCTGGCGCAGACCTGGAGAAACTCAGCATGTGCCCGGCAGATGCGGAGGCATACCTTCAGGAACTGCTTGGGAAGGTGCAGAACTGCAACGCAGCCATCTTTGGTCAGCTCCCTAGCTGCAACACGCCACCTCTGCTGCTGCAGTCTGTCGTAGACCTGATGTGCTGCAACTGGGACCGGGTGAAGCTGCTGCAGTCCGCTCCACCAGGGCAGCAAGCAGCAGCAGGACTAAGGTCAGCATGTGAGGCGGTCACCAGCGCCCTGCAGGCAGCAGCTGCAGTGGCAGCAGCCACGGCCAGGGGCGATACAGCAGCAGCAGAAGCAGCGGCTGTCACAGCACAACAAGCAGCAGCAGTAGCAGAGCAGCAAGCACAGCAGCTGGCTGCAGCAGAGCCTGATCCAGAGGTGTTAATGCCTGAGGAGCTTCCAAATGCTCCAGAGCTCCCCTTGCCACCGGTTGAAGATGACCAGCCTCTGGCAGAAGCTCATGGGATGCTTGGCAGGGGCACGGGGTTGGTGTACCTGCTGACCAGCAGCTGGGGCGGCAGGGCAAAGCTACTTCCAGCAGCTGTCAAAATTGGTGACAAGGTGTTCACTCATATCACCCTTGGCATGCTGACTGCTCGGAAGGGGCTCAACCTGGAGCACAAGCAGCAGGCTCCCATCAGGGTGGCACTCGACTTTGTCTGTGCCGGCAGCAGCAGCAGCTCCTGGGGCTCACAAGCGGTCAATGTGCCTCAGAACGCTCACCTTCTGCTTTGGGGGAAGCCTCTGAAGCCCATTCCAGGCCGAGTGAGCAGCACTGAGGTCCTCCCTGGCTATGAGGTGCTCTATGGAGATGCGCTGGGTTCTGCTGCAATTGCCAGTGAACTAGGTAAGGGGAGTTAGCCTCTCAGCAAGTGAATTCATACTAGGACCCCGCTGGTTCAGCTTGTTCAGCAGGGTTATAAAAGGAGCAACAGCTGCAGGATGGACTGCATGAACTGCAAGCAGTTTGTCTGCTGCACTCTTCTTGCCTCTCACCAGATCATAGTGTTCTATTTCTAGGTCTGTCAGGAGTGATTGCAGAGCTGCTTTCACTTTTGCCGTAGTGGTTGGTGGGCTGCTGTTACCGTTGCTGGCAGTGCGCCTCTTTTTTGGGCCAGCACTGGGCCCTGGGGTCCTCAGGGCGTCCTCTGCAGTTGTGTTATCCACCACGTTGCCATCAAGCAGAGCACCCCAACTCCTGTAATAAAAATACAAGCAGCCCATGAGAGCATCTGCCCGGTCGAAATCTTTGCCGTCCCATTCGGTATCCAGCTCATGCTCAGCCCTGGAGCTGAAGTCTGTTTGAAAGAGCTCTGTCACTTTTCTGGCTACGGCTTTTTTCCGGTCATGCCGTTTCATTTTCCTGAAGTCATGGATGCTTAAGAATGCATACCGTTGTGCTGGCTGGACGAGCCGCACCTCCTTGCCTTTCATAGTGAAGAAGGTGTTGCACACATACTCAAGTTGTGTATTGAAAATCATACCTTTTTTCCAACTTTCGTCATCCAGGGGCTGCCGCTCGCATAGCACAGACCATGGCTTGCCTCCTGCTCTCACCTCTGCTGTATCGTAAATCTCTTGTAGCAAGGCAAGGGTTGCTGGCACATCTTCAACTGTTTTGCCATGTTCAGGCATCATTTTTGTGGTCGTCCACCAAAGGATGCGTTGCTCCTGAGCTGAGAATAAGCAGATGCCTGCCCGTTGACTCCCGATATCTATGCTGAGGCAGAGAGGCGCTGGTGGGGCTGGCCTGGGGCGCAACATCTTACTCATACCCTTGTCTGCTGATTCCTTTTTTTGCTCTTCAGCCAAGCTGGAGAGGGCCTCTGGGTCTAGCAGCAGGCCAAAGCGCGGGAGGGTGGTAGCAGTAGTCCCTGCTGCTGAGGAGGCTGGTGGCCCCAGCAGCGGTGCAGGCCTTGCAGCAGCAGCAGGGGCAGCCCCTCAGGAGACTGGCGGCGGCAGCAGCACTGCAGAGTTGCTGGCAACAGCAATAGCAGCAGTCAACACTTTGGCCTTGTGCCTCACAGCAGAGGAAGCAGATGCAGCCAATGAGCAGGCGGTTAGAGCGGTATTGCCCCTCCTAAGGGCTGCCAGTTACTCTGGCCGGGTGCAAGTGGTGCGAGAGGGCCTGAAGCAGTTGCATGCAGCAGCAGTGAAGGGAGAGTTGGCAGAGGCCGGGTTGCAGCAGAAGGTGCAGGAGGCGCTCAGATGCTTAACATCAGATTCAAAGACATCAGCAGTAGCAGAAGCCGGCAAGCGGAAGGCACCGGAAAGCAGCAGCTGCAGCAGCAAAAAACAGCAGCGAACGGCAGTGGAGGCAGGGGATAGTGCACCGATGACAATTGATGACATTCCGTGTCATGTTTGCGGCATCTCTGAGGGCTCAGACATGCTTATATGCGACTGGTGCGCAGCTTCCGCTGGGCATCTTGGTTGCTTGGGGTTGACAGAGGTCCCAGCAGATGCATGGTTCTGCAGCAGCACTTGTGGATGTCATAGAGAGGCTGCAGTTGCTGCTGGTAAGCTGCATGCAAGATGGGTCTTGGGGACATTCAGTGGTGTGGAGGAACCCTTCTGGGGTCAGTTGTCGTACGTGGCTTATGGTGTTCTCAAGATCCGATATGTGGATGGTGCGGTTTATCAGGGTGTGAGGGTGGCCCACTTGATGGGGCAGGAGAGGCTGGTGGAACACCAGGGGTTGCTGCTGCAGCCTGAGGCTTGCACTGTACCTGCTGGTGTGATGAAAAAGTTTAAGGACAAGGGATGGTTGGTTTAAAACTGAGTATGATCAAGGTTGCTGACGCGCTGTGTGAACGGGCATCGACGAGTTCGGCAGTACAGCGATGTACAACCACCGAGGCCGTGATCGCAACTGGTCTCAAGCTCTTTTAGAGAGGCAGATTCTACTGCCACGCAGTCTAAATAGCGTTACTAGTTTACGGTCGGCCGTCAGCGACAAGCTACGATCGGTACCTATCGACAGTTGGTGCGCATGCGAACTTTCAAACTCAGCAACGAAAGCGCACAAATCATTCATAGGGCTCAGTGGGATTCGAACCCACATCCTGGACTCAATCGAGTCCTGCTCTGCCATTGAGCTATGAGCCCTTTAACGTCGCAACCAGCAGTGCAATTGCAAGCATAAGCAGATGGCCAGTCTGCTTATGCCCACAAGAACACTGGTGGTTGGTAGACGGGAGATTCCTCTCCATGCACACACGCACACTCACACGCACGCCCAGGCCTGGACACACAGAACAGACGCACACACAACGCTAGTTGGTTTCTAAGGCTTTCGTGACTAGTTAGTTTCTAGTTGTTTGACTAGTCAAGTCTATTTAGTTAGCCTAGTAGTGGGTTACTGGCTGATTTGTGGCGGGGTTCTGATCCCTGCGAGGCAGGATGAACGGAGTTAGGGAAAAGGCCAGGACAGCTACTTAAGCATGCAGCATCGCCTTGGTCTGTAAATTGATGCGTGCTGTAGAATGATGCTGCAATTAGGCCCTGAACAGCCACACCCCCATGTACCTTGAATCTTCTGAAGGCACCACTTCTGGAGACACCACGCAAGTAGAGCGGGCATGCCTGTATGTCACAGCCTGCAAAACAAGCAAGGCAGCTTGCAAGACCTTGTTAAAGTCAGTTGTTGGGCAGAGCCTAGTAACCTACAGTAGCTAACATCTGCAGGCCGCTGATGGCTGTTATACACTACTGACCATTAGCCTCCAAACCCTACAAACCCCCCACTTACCTTGAGTCTTCTCCAGACCTGATGCTTGAGACGTTCAGCCTTGGCTTGTAGTCTGTGGCTTCCCTGCAAGCCTACAAAACAAGCACAACAGCTTGCAAGAGCTGGTTTAAGTCAGTTGTGGGCAGAACAAAGACCTCTGTTCATGCAGTAGCTGGCTAGATATTGGAACGCTGCTGCTGGCTCTTAACCACTAGCCTGGCAAACACATGCATGCTTGAAGAAGGCAGGGAACCAAATTGAGCAAGAATCTGATAGTTATTGTTGCTTCCAATCTGATTTTCTGTTGGAAAGGCAGACCCCACCCTTCCCATTTTACCTGATTACCGTGGGCGTAGCAACCATTCCAGCAGCTAGCTGCGCCTCCACGGTGAAGCCTGCCTTTGTGGTTGGAACTCGTCTCGTCATGCAGCAGCAGCAGGAAGGTCAACAGGGAAATCGGTCAAGCCCCTATCTTACCAACTGTGCATGCAAGAGGACCAAGGTTGTGCATGTAAGCAAGGCAAATGAAATAATGCTATGTTAGATTCAGCATGTTCACTGCATCCTTTCACCTATGAACTATTTGTACTGCAGCATGCATACACAGTCGGACCAACGGTGCGCTTGTACACACACACAACCAGGTGGCCGGTCTGATTGCATGTGTGTGCAAGTATACCGTTGGGATTGTTTGTAAGCATGCTGCAGCCAAACCGGTGCGCTTGCCCACATACACAATCAGGTGGCCAGTCTGATTGCGTGTGTGTGCAAGTATACTGCTGGCTGATGCAGGTTCATGCATATGCAGTTCTTGTATGGCAGTCAGCTACCGACATAACAGCAAACCCCAAGTGCGCCCCAGCCGACCTTAGTTGACCGCCCAGTCATGAGTCCAGTTGCCGTGCTCTGGCCACACCTGCAGGGGGTACTTGCCGATCAGTGATGGAAGGGATATGCCGACTGGCATGGCACTATATGCGACATATCAAATGGTACTGTCAGCTGGTAAGTCAGCTAACAGGCAGGCCTCCTCAACCTACCTTGTATGTGTCCGACGAGCAGGTCTCTGGCGAAGCCCCAACCGCCGATGGGTGCTGCCTTGCTCCACTGGTGTAGTCAGTGTCTCATCAGAGCAAAGGTTACATGCAGCAACAGCAAACAGGAAGCCTGTCAGTAAGAGACTGAGAGAGCCAGATCATGTGCAACGCAAGAGGTGTGCTAGACTAATGTTCAATCCTCAGTAGCGGCCACCTGGTGCCTTTGCTGCCAATGAGATACCACACATGGGGCCCCTACCTCCCCTGGTACCTTTGCTGCCAATGAGATACCACACAGGGGGTCCCTACCTCCCCTGGTGCCTTTGCTGCCAATGAGATACCACACAGGGGGCCCCTACCTCCCCTGGTGCCTTTGCTGCCAATGAGATACCACACATTGGGCCCCTACCTCCCCTGGTGCCTTTGCTGCCAATGAGATACCACACAGGGGGTCCCTACCTCCCCTGGTGCCTTTGCTGCCAATGAGATACCACACAGGGGGTCCCTACCTCCCCTGGTGCCTTTGCTGCCAATGAGATACCACACAGGGGGCCCCTACCTTCCCTGGTGCCTTTGCAAATGACAAGTCACACAGGGGGCCCTACCTCCCCTGGTGCCTTTGCCAATAATAAGCCACACATGGGGCTCCTATCTCTGTCAGTAACCCCACCACACCTAGGCACCCATCCAGACATAAAGGCAAAAGCCACCACCCACCTCATTTTTTGGCTTCTCCTCCAGCAAGTCTTGGTTGGACCACGCTCAGCTGCCGCTTGTGCAGTTGAGGACAGTCCATGGTACATGCATGCAGCAGCAGCAAAGTTCACAATCGGTCAGATCAGGGAAGCGTTTACAGTAGTATGGCAAAGACCAAGCAAATCAGCCTTCCTGCAGCAGCATTCGCCTTGTTTGGGTTTGCAACCTACAAGGTGCCACGGCAAGGAAGCCTAAAAGCCCTACAGCACTGTCACACATGCTGAGTGACCTGTGCTTTACGGGAAAAATGGAACCAAGGGAAACAAGAATCCCTACAGCACAGCTACACGCGCCTGTGTTGTGTGCTGTAGGGGAAAATTGGAACCAAGGGGAGGAACTCCTACAGCACAGCTACACGCGCCTGTGTTGTGTGCTGTAGGGGAAAATTGGAACCAAGGGGAGGCACTCCTACAGCACAGCCACACGCGCCTGTGTTGTGTGCTGTAGGGGAAAATTGGAACCAAGGGGAGGAACTCCTACAGCACAGCTACACGCGCCTGTGTTGTGTGCTGTAGGGGAAAATTGGAACCAAGGGGAGGAACTCCTACAGCACAGCTACACGCGCCTGTGTTGTGTGCTGTAGGGGCCAGGCTGAGCACAATGCCTAGCAGAGCAATCTCTCTAGTCCATCCAGACAAGCCTCATCACCTTGTGAGGATTGACTCCTGATGTGCCCGGGTGTCGTGCAGATCTTCCAGGCAGATGCACCTGGTGTCTTGACTCCTTGCTTGGTTTCCTTCATAACTTAGCAGCAGGCACGCACTGGCAGAGTAGTCTCAGCAGCCGCCAGCACCACGTTCATGCAGCAAGCAAAAGCCTAGCACACGCTTAAACATGCAGCAAGACAGCGTTGGATCAAGCTGCCAGAATTGCCACAGCATGGCTGCTCAGGCCTTTAATCATGCAGCATGCCATTTTGAGTTCTCAATAAGGATGATGTTGTTGTCAGGCAACGAGGGTGCCTACAGAGGCATGTGAACGCTCATGATGCCACACACAAAGCAAGCTGCATAGGTGGCTGTCAGCATTACAAACTCAAGCAAATTGCATAGCCGTGCAAGTCAAAAAAGCGGCTGAGGTATACATATCAGGAGGGGAAGTGACGATGCTGGGCCTTGGGTTGCTTGCGTTGCCTGGGTGACACCTGCAAGCACAAGGGATGGAAAGTGAAGTTGGGTTGCTTGCGTTGCCAGGGTGACACCTGCAAGCACAAGGGATGGAAGTGAAGTTGGGTTCAGTTGCTTGCGTTGCCTGGGTGCACCTGCAAGCACAAGGGATGGAAGGTGAAGTTGGGTTGCTTGCGTTGCCTGGGTGACACCTGCAAGCACAAGGGATGGAAAGTGATGGCAGGTGCCTGGGTCTGGATGCATGGGACATACGGGAATAAGGGGGTTGCTTGCGTTGCCTGGATGCCACACACAGCACATACAAGCTGCATAGGTGCATGTCATCAAGTCAAGGGCATGCTAACAAATGAGGCTGCGCCAGTGAGGTAGATGCATGCTCACAGGCACCCCATGCGCATGCAAAGCCTAAGGGCCCACCACTCTGCCCAACAGCGCGCCAACCAGGAAGCAACGAAGGGGTCGCTGCTTGCTAGCCCTGCTTGCTTTGGCCACACATCAACCGCTACTGCTCCATGTAGCTGCTGCTTGAACCTCACGCGCATACTGCTCACTGTTCACGGCTCATGTTTCGGTCCAGACGCTGCATGTGCACTCACCGGAGGCAGGATAGCATAGATGCGAAAGCAGCAGCGACTTGGGGCCAGGCAAGCTTCAGGAGTTTGCAGACGGATTGAATTGGAGCTGCACTGATGTGCTCATTTATAGGTGACTGGTATGCCGATTTCTGTCCTCGCTCTCCACTCAGTAGTAGTGTCGAAGGGCGCATGTGAAACACGACTTGGTGGGCTCGGGGTAGGCACGCTTCCGATGTATGTAGAGCTAAGTCCCTCGTTGCCTTGATTGAAGTGTGCTACTGGTATAAATAGCCTTGGCATAGGTGCTTTGCGGGCAAGGGAGGGCGCAACCCGAACCGAGCGAGGGTGAGCAAGCTCGAGCGAGTAGTGCACGCAGCGGTGCGGCGGAGGATGAGTCATCCATCGTTGTGCGCTGCAGCCCGCAAAAAGCATGCTGTGAGCTTATTGATAGTGTACAAGTATGTCCGCGCGCTTGCGCGCACTTTGGTGCAGGTTCTGGTGCTTTGCGACTGACATGTATGCGTCGGCTTTGCTGTAAGCGGAGGACACCACTCAGGCACTTCAGATGCTTCTGTGGGCACAACCGCATGCATGGCTGGCACATAGACTCATCTAAAGCCAGCTGTGTTCTTCAGTTGCTGTTGAACACAGCTGAAGCGGCAATATTAGTCATGCTAGACATCTATAGGTCATTAGAGCGGTTCAGCGCAGGGTCTAGACATCATGATGTGAGTGGACGCTGGGCGGTTTGCAAAATTAAAGCTTATGCCAGCAAGACTCAATCAAGAGCATGCCAGTATTTAGCCAATCAACCGTTAAGTGCATCTCAAGTTATAGTGAATTCACTATCCAGTGATGAGAAGATCACCACCTCAGGCTCAGGCTCACATATAGTTTATGTCTGTCCATCTACCACTGCTGGCCTACCAAGGAGAGCCTGTTAGCTAACTGACCGTTGGCACGCACGAGGGACGGAATGCAAGGGCACTGATGTCATTACAAGTATTCCAAGTCCCTTCATGAGACCGTTGGCATAGATTGACTTGACCTGAAACCATCAGCATTGCCGAGCTGTAAACTTAGTGACCACAACACAGCCTTCCATCTGAGGATGCACCCAGGCTGGAACTACACGTTACAGTGCCAATCACAAAGTCAAACACCAGCCCTAGCAGCCCACACGTTCCTGCTGTGCTCAACGGTTAGCTCCATCCCTGGCCCATTCAACAGCCTGGGTGGCCTCCCAAAGAGCTTGCTTTCAATGCATGCCAACTCAACACAATCATCACAGAATACATTCCATGTCTGCTGGCTTCTTGCGTCTCCTCTCAAGAACCCAGCATACACATCATCAGTGTTGACAGATTGGGTTCGCCGCTTCAGAAAACGGTGGCGTTGTCGCAGCCATGCGGGGCCTCTTGCATTGCTCTGCACACATTGCACGAAGCGGGTGAGTTCTTGCAGGTCCACTTCAATCGTTGTGTCCTGGGCCACGCTGCTCTGAAGGTAATACTTGGTTGAAGTCATGTTGGTTGCTCTTGCTTTAGTCAGACCGTTGAGGTCTCATGGGTGGTTTTCAGGCAGTCTAAAGGCATACAACTGCGTACTACCTGCGCTTGTGTGTCAGCAGCTGCTCCATCAGCCAAAGCAGCCGCTCATTCGGCTCACCAATGGAATACTTAAAATCCTTGCAATTCATGCATTTGCGCCTGCCGCTGGAGACGACAGACCTGTCCAAACATTTTTGATAGATCTTTTGACCTGTTACTGTGAAATAAGTCGTGTGTTTTTGAGGGTGATGTATTACATCCCCCCTTATGTTCAAACATAGCGAGCTGTCAGTCTGAAGGACCAGCGTGGGAAGGATGGGCTTGCCCTTGAAGCGCCGACGCCTTCCTTCCGGAAGATAAACGGACAGCTCTGTTATCTTCAGGTCATTCCGGAAGCATGGGCATGCTATGCTTTCACGCACCGCCCTGAGCAGCTCTATGTGATCATTTATCTTTAAGGGGATCCGGCAGGTTGTGGTCATGTTACTCTTACAACTAGGGCGGGGAAACAAATCCAATTGTCCGGGACGCGTGATTAGGACCAGCATGCCCAAAATTGTTCTCGCATGGATGGCCCAGGCCCCTGAGTGGCACCCTCAGTCAGTTGCCAGCCACAATAAGCCTGCCCCAAGGCCTCAGTTGGCAGTTCACTTGGTGCTCATGTGATTTGCAGACTTGCAATGATGCGGTCAGTACTGGTTCAAGTGTTGTGTGCAGCTGTGCCGTGAGGTCCATGTAGTGCTTACAGCCTGCAATGGAGCCGGATTGGCAACTCCAGGGCATACAGTGAGAGCAGCTCAACAAGTATTTCAAGTATTTTCAAGTAATCTCCAAGTATTCTTGTATAGTGAGAATCCTGGTGCAAGTAAGGAAGTAAGCAGTTTTAGCATTTAGTTCTATGGAGCACAGAGGTGCACAGCTGTTGGCCCGATCCCAAGGGACAATAAGTGGAAAGTAAGAATACTTGCTTACTTCCTTACTTGCCCTGGAATCCTCAAGGGTCCCATTTGGGCGGCGAGAAAGGCTTGCTTACTTTCTTACTTGCTCTGGGATCTTCAGCGTTCCAAGGTGTCTTGCTTACTTTCTTGCTCGCTCTTAAGTGTGCTGTACTTTGGCTACATGATAGTGAGAGAGCAGCTCAGCAAGTATTTCAAGTATTTTCAAGTATTCTCCAAGTATTCTGGTATAGTGAGAATCCTGGTGCAAGTAAGGAAGTAAGGAGTTTTAGCATTTAGTTCTATGGAGCACAGAGGTGCACAGCTGTTGGCCCGATCCCAAGGGACAATAAGTGGAAAGTAAGAATACTTGCTTACTTCCTTACTTGCCCTGGAATCCTCAAGGGTCCCATTTGGGCGGCGAGAAAGGCTTGCTTACTTTCTTACTTGCTCTGGAATCCTCAAGGGTCACATTGGGGCGGCGAGAAAGGCTTGCTTACTTCCTTACTTGCCCTGGAATCCTCAAGGGTCCCATTTGGGCGGCGAGAAAGGCTTGCTTACTTTCTTACTTGCTCTGGAATCCTCAAGGGTCCCATTGGGGCCTCACTAAGTAGGCCTACTTCCATAACTGTACGCCACTCGTGGTTGAGTGAGCGTAGATGTAACAATGTAACAACCCATTGGGGCGGCGAGAAAGGCTTGCTTACTTTCTTACTTGCTCTGGAACCCTCAAGGGTCTCTCCCAAGGGCTGGATGGGCAGCGAAAAGGCATTGCTTCCTTGTTCCTTGATTGGACAAGGAAGATCCATGTATGGGTCCTAATGCATGCATGGGAAGCTCCAAGCAGCAGCAGCATACTATCAGTTGGTCTGACCCTGCAGCTGCAATGCCCGTCCACTCAGGTGTTACCCATCGGCTGTGCTGCTGAAAGTGGGACTACTGCACCAAGCTATGTGCATGCTGCTGCCCTAGGTCGGCTGGAGGCCCCTCGGCATCCCCTTTGGTGTTGCCCATGAATTTGCACTGAGCATGGCAAGTATTTCAAGTATTTTCAAGTATTCTCCAAGTATTCTGGTATAATGAGAATATTGGTGCAAGTAAGGAAGTAAGGAGTTTTAGCATTTAGTTATATGGAGGAAAGAAACACACAGCTGCCTGCCTGATCCCAAGGGACAATAAGTGGAAAGTAAAAATACTTGCTTACTTCCTTACTTGCTCTGGAATCCTCAAGGGTCCCATTTGGGCAGCAAGAAATGTTTGCTTACTTCCTTACTTGCTCTGCAATCCTCAAGGGTCCCATCCCGGCAGCAAGACAGGCTTGCTAGTAAGGTATATTACTCACTTGCATGGGAAGCTTGCTCTTCTGGTGCTGAAACTCCAAGGGCCACCAACCCCTCGTCTAAAATGTGCCTGCTTCTTTGGAGTGCAAGAGTGCATGGGCACACGCGTGATGATGCCAGCACCACGGGCCCCTGTGGAGGCCATTGCAGCTGCCTTCAATATTACCCTGCCCGAGACTCAGCAGCTACCCCCCAGCTACACGTCCCTGCGCATGTGGCTGACAAGGCGGATAGCAACCCTAGAGGGCAAGCACAAGCAGGCTTGGCGGGCCCTGAAGGAGGATCCCAAAAGGCTGCAGCGAGCGAGGGCAGCGAACAGGGAGCGAGTGAGAGCATACCGTAGTAGGCAGAGGGCACAACGTGCGTCACACGTACGTACAGACAGCGTGACATAATATCCCGCTCCTACTGTGAGCAAGCAAACCACCTGTGGTGGATTGACCTTGAGCATTGAGTGTAGCAAAACAAAGAATGAAGACCAACCTGTGTGTCACCACCCCCGCCGCTAAATGGCTAGAGCTGAACCTGCTTGCGAGTGAGGAAGTCAGGTTGGAGGGACTGCAACAGCTGGCACAGCACAAGGGCTTGGACAACGCCACCCGATCAACGCTCCAGGCTCTTCTGAGTGAATGCCATGGGAAAAGCAAGATCCAGCTGGCCGACTATGCAACCGTGGACACCAAGGATGGCTACGGCAGGCTTATTGCCTCAAATGGCCTTGCTGGGCTTGGCTCCGAGGACCTGCTGCACGCCCTGTCCGGAGAAAGTGTCAGGAGGATTCAAGTTGAGGATGCTCAGATCAGGGCCCTGCTCCGTGTTGCCAAACATCACAAGTGGGCTGCCCCATGCCTGGAGGAGCTGTGCAGCAGCGACATGAGTGCTGTGCTCCAGAAGATAGGCTGTGAGTGCCTGGTGGGGGGTGAAACTGCATACACAATGCTGTTGACTGTTCTTCACGACAGCGGGCTTCCCGTGGAGCACCTGGACTGCAATGGCTTGCTGGAAAACATGGAGTGTGGGGCAAATACGTGGAAGCCTCCCCTGGGACTTCCAGCGCCCTTCCTCACATCCCTGCAGAAGGAGCTGCGGGACCTGGCATACAAGGTCGCCACCCACTACCCCGAGTCCCTTTCCAAGGCTGCCCAGTTGTACAGCAACAACAAGCAGAAGATCCAGGGTCAACCAAGCACGCTGACTCCCATGGGCCTCCTTGTTTGCTCCGTGGAGACGCAGATGATGCTGGCGCTGGCAGAGGCCATACATGAGAAGGAGTGGAATGTGGCCAGCATGGTGAACGACAGCCTGTACGTTTGGGAGCTTGCGGGCGATGGCAAGGAGCCAGTGTTGCAGCTGCCAAACACACTTCTGGAGGCTGGAGAGGCTGCAATTCTCTGTGACACTTGTATACGTGTCAAGCTCCGGCAGCGTACCATGGATCCAGCTTATGAGACATACGTGGAGGGCTTGGACGCTGCTGTGAGCAGCAAGGTGGACCCCTTCAACCACTGTACTGACAAGATCCTGGCCGCAGCCAAGAAGGAGGGCCTCATCCGCATGCAGGACAGTGTGTGGGAGCCTGTGCCTGGCACTACCTGTGGCTACCGTCCCTATCAAGGTGGCATAACTGCCCCGCCGGTTGCTTCCAAGGCTTCCGATTTAGAGAAACTGCTCACCACCCTCCGTGCCTCTGCTCCCGTTGCGGCGGGCCAGTCCCGCTTCAAAGAGTTCGTCAACAAGGTCCTTGTGGGTGACCCTGTCTACATCCAAAAACACAACACACATGAGCAGCTGGTCACCTTCCTGGAGGACTTTGACCACCCAGACTTCCCAATAGTGCCGGAGTTCAACAGGGCCCTCATGTCCTTCCGAAACGGAACCTATGTGCTGCACCTTGACAGCTTTATCCCCCATGATGACCCAGCTGGGGCACACCTGAAAGGGCAGGTTGCGCGGAACCACATCGACGCTGACTTTGACCCCAGCTGCACACACACGCCCCTCTTCGACAAGCTCATAGGCTTCCAAATGGAAACTGAGGAACAGCGGGAGTGGCTGATGGTGTCTCTTGGCCGCCTCCAGTACCAGGTGGGGGAGATGGATGAATGGCAGGTGATGCTCTACATCTATGGCCTTGCAAACACTGGCAAGTCAGCCGTCTACAAAGTGATGCTGGCTTGCTTTAGGCCTGGTGCGGTGGCCTGCCTCAGCGGTAACACCCAGGAGAAGTTTGGACTGGAGAAGCTCGCGCAGGGGGGTGTTGAGCTCATCATGTGCATGGATATGCCGGCCAACAAGTCGGCTGATTGCGTCATGGCCCAAGATGACTGGCAGAAGATTGTGAGCGGCGAACCTTGCAACATCAACAAGAAGCACAAGACCGGTGAGACTGCCATCATCCCCTGCCACCTGGCGTTTGCTGGGAACACATTCCTGAAGTTTGAGGACGTCAATGACAACTGTGCACGCCGGGCGCTGGCATTCCACTACCAGAAGTTCTTACCTCGCAACTCACAGGAAGGCGACCTCGTGGCAAACATCATTGCCCTAGAGCTGCCGGCCATCATCAACAGGTGCAACAAACTCTACTTGCAAAAGGCCAAGGAGTTTGGCAAGAAGTGCATATGGTCTGTGGTGCCTCAGTACTTCAAGGATGTCAAGAGCGATGCAGCTGCGCAAGTGAACCCCTTGGTCGACCTGCTGAGGGCTCCCATGCCTCAGGGGCCATGCAAATACAACCGATACTTCATCACGGAGGCAGGGGAGACAGAATTTGCAACGAGCAAGCAGGTCAACCTGGCGTTGAAGGCACACATGAAGGAGCACTCTGGTGTTGACTTCATGAAGTACAAGGATCTCAAGAGTGACCAGATGGGGCCGTTGCATGAAATGGGAATAGAGTTCAAGAAGGACAATCTGTGCAAGGGGTGTGGGCAGCCTAGAGAGAAGCCACATACTGATGGGTGCTTTGGCAAGCTAGGCTACACCAGCGAAGAGCGTTGGTACGGCATTAGGGTTGAGGTCATCCCAGTTGACGGAAGGGGGGAAGACACCTATGATCAATTTTGATTGTTTTGTAACTTTGATTGGTTGTTAGTAGCTTTTCATGGTGAGCGCATGAGCTTTTACATGCAATGCTAGTCCTCTTCACGCTTTAGCTCTGGCTTTGTGGGCCTCCCTGGCTCTCTGTAATCTATCAGGATCTCCTCCCACGGATGCTTGTGTGCACGTACTGTAGCAGCCAGACCCTGAGACTGTTTCCGTGTGAACGGGGCAGCTCATCCAGGCTGATCAGCTTGAACCCGTGTCATGAGCAGTCAGTCGAGCAGTGCTGTAATACATTATAACCGGGCGTGGTAACTGATAGCAGCCGCCAAATCTATATGTGCGCCTCAAACATACAAACGGGATGCCGTGTACATTACACAAGCCAAACATCACCCTGTGGATGAATAGCAACACATCTTAACCTTGCTTTCATCCGTAGTGGGCTTCTTCTTCCTCTCCCTGTATGCCTTAGCTCGTGCCCTATTGGTCTCCCGGGCCCTCTGCAGCCTCTCGGGATCTGCCCTCACCTCCTCCCAGCGCCGTTTGTGCACCCCTTCTAGGGTGGCAATGCGATGATTGAGCCAGGACCTAAGGCTGTTTTCATATGAAGGAGGCAGTTCATCCAGGCTGATCAGCTTGATTCCGTGATGAGCAGCAAGTTCAGCCAATGGACAGTTGAAATACATAGTTACTATCCAGCAGTGATTATTAGGTGCTCCTCAAACTTATAGGTGCCGGTCAGACGTACGTAGGGATACCATGTACAGTACACAAGCCCCGCTCTGGCAGCAACTAACACGCAAAACTTAGTGTGCAACACATCCTGACCTCACGCCTTCTTGTATGGCAGAGGCCAGCATGAAAAACGGCATACATGCTTCTCACAAGCCTTGCAATGCTTGTAACCAGTCCTTCACAGCAAGCAGGCCGCCAAGCTCTCTCAAGACCCCAAAAACAATGAATATGTGTTGGTGTGCTGTTTCTTGAGGCTTTCAAAGAAAACCAAGCCTCCCATCATGTCAATCCAGTGGCACCCGCCAGACCTGCTAGCATCTAGCACTGCACTTCTGTAGCTGTCTTCCGGCATCTTTGCAATCCTTTGGAAATCAGCAGGCTTCAGCTTCCGCACATTGTAAAAACGGTGGATCCTCCTCAACAGCTGCCCAGCGGTGACCGTAGGCCCGGCAAATGTCACCATCGCAAACAAGTCATCAGTCAAAGGGGACCTGTGCACAGGCAGCTGTACCTGGATGCCGCTGCAGCAGCGGCATGTGCTGCAGGGCTCGGCTGTCAGCACAACTGTCCTAAGCTGCTCTTTGGTTACATGCGTAAAGGTGTCCGCATCTCTATCAAACACCTCACACTCCCTCCAGAGCTTGTTGATGCTCCAGGAGATGCACCC
This sequence comes from Pseudopediastrum boryanum, assembly GCA_963556185.1. NCBI lineage: Eukaryota > Viridiplantae > Chlorophyta > Chlorophyceae > Sphaeropleales > Hydrodictyaceae > Pseudopediastrum > Pseudopediastrum boryanum. Next base: position 1,068,662 of record OY744509.1, on the reverse strand, counting down.
AAGGTAAGTTTCATGGGGGCTGCGGCGGTCGGCTAGATTGATATGAGCCATATACACTGTTGGTGAGCTTTGACAGGATCATGGGCAGAAAGCACATGGGTGGATGGCTAGAGAGAGAGAGAGAGCTAGGAGGGCGTGTAGGTTGCATTCCCGCGTGGGATTAAGGGAGGGGTCCATAGGTGAAAAGATTACACTGGTCCCCTACCATAGAACATAGAAATGTATGTATGTGGGTGGGCCGGGTGGATGGCTCAGGTAGCGCGGGCGGACTGATCCCCTGCTCTGCTGCCCTCCTGAGACAGAGCAAGGAGCCACCCGGCCCCCGTGAAAACCACCTGTGAGGCAGCAAGCCTCTGCTTGGGTATACTTGGCAACATACAATCAACATGGCACCTCAACTAGGACCACTGGCTGTGAGCGAGAGCGTGGCAGCTCCCCTTATGAACGTGGCACTCCTGACTGGTTTCCCGGTCAACAGCAACACCAAGCCCCACTTGACCTGCACTTCCGATGGGTCCATCATCATGGACCGCTTTCAAGAGGCAAACCGCGTCAACATCAACAGGAAGGACATGCTGTGGTATGAGCGCACCAGGGAGAAGCACCCCCAAGTGGAGCAGATGAAGGTCAAGATTGCAACAAGGCACCGTCTGTACAAGAAGCTGATGATAAGGAAGGCACTTGCCGCAATGGCTTGTGGTGCAGCCAATTATGATGATGGCAGTGATGTAAACAGTAAATAGACTCCCGCCTGGTGGGCCTTGGAATGAAGTGATGGATGTTACGTGGGTCTGTTGGTGCACATAGTCTGTTATATGTATTACATGTAATAGTGTACTTTGAACGTTGAAGACGACGTTCCTCTATTCAGGCGAAGAGCCACCAGCTGCGATTCGGCTCTTTATCAGTAGTACCAGCCCGTCCAGCCTTGTGACCCAGCTTGGCAATGGCATCATTGATCACACCCTGAGTGAGCTGCTGCAAGCACAGCAGCACGGCATCAGCAGCTGCTTTTGGCAGCTTCTCAAGACATACAGAGGAAGTGCTGCCACCCCAGTCGAGCAACCTCAGCTGCTGGTGCTCAGTCAAGCCCAGGTTGGCTGGCCGGAAATCAACATGCACTAGCCCATGAGCGATTGCACACCAGTGCAGACTTTGCAACTGCCTGTCCAATTCCCCTGCATCAAGTTCCCTGGGGTCCCCAGGGTAGCTGGCCAGGGTGTAGGGGACCCTGGTCATGATTAAACAGCCCACTGGGCTCTCATCATGTGGGCTGCTGCCATGCAGTTTTCTGAGCTCTTGGCAAACAAGTTGACGCAGCCAGGGGGCGTTGATGAACAAACCATTGCAATGCTTCAGCCTGCTGTACAGCTGCTGCTCCCCATGGTGCACCACGCAACTGCCATGATATGCCGGAGCTATGCCGCATGCAGCCGATGCTATGTAATTAGATACTTCATTATTCCAGCTGGGGCCGCTGCTGCTATCTACCGCCTCAACCCGCCATGGCAAGCAGGTGTATCCTTGCACGGCCTCTTCAGCCTGCTGCTGGCTTGAAGCCTTTACGGCCGGCGCTGCTACCGGATCTGTTACCGGTTCTAGCGTTTCTTCACTGTTTAAAACAGGCAGCTCAGCAGGGGCACCCCTGCCTTCAGCAATGACCGTTGCCGTTCCACTGAAATCGGTTCATTACACAGCTTGACACACTTCACGGCAAAGCTTTTTGTAAGCAAAACCATGCCGTACCAACCGGATCGGTCAACACCTTCCAGTGCCTCAGCTGGGTGGAACATGACGCTTTGTAATAATCTGCATTATAATTTGCGGCGGCTTTCAAACCTGGCTGGTTTGGCTGCTGAAGCCAGCCAGCACTCCTGGCTTGCACCTCTACACATACATAGCCGCTGCTGACGTAGTGTGTCAACTCTAAAACAGATATCCACTGGTCGATCATGCTGCCTCCAGCTCAATCACAGGCCAACCAAGTGCCTTGAACACGATGAGAGACTCTGAGAAAAGAGCATGGCCTAACATGGCCCTGGATCTCTCATGTTTATTCTGCTGCAAGCTAATGTAGGCACCGTACAGCAACTCGGCTCATCTGTCAGAGCACTGTGCTTTTCAAGTATCTCTCTCCTCAAAGCCTGCAGGGCAGCCCTCAGTGGTGGAATCCGCACTTTTCTCAGTACTGCCTCAAGTGCTTCTACTCTCCCCTGAAGCCGATGTACGGGCTGGTAGATAACTTCGTATTCCTTCAATTTACGGAATGCCATTCTAGCCAGGAGCTCCTGATGTACAAGGCGCATATGCTCTCTTGCAAATGCCTCTGCTGCCATCCCCTTGATGTGGACTTGGAGATGTGGGGGCAGGCGGTCAAAGTGGGACAGCTCTTCCTGATCATTCAACTGGGTTGCAGCAGTCGTCCGCATCTTCTGTATGGCGCGCATATTGGCAGCCCGGTTGTTAGTCTTCATTGTTGATTGTTCAATGGTTTATAAAGCCAGATGCTGCCACATAGGTGGCTTTTAATGCTGCTGCGGTGCTCCCCCCAGCTCCTCTTGCACTCTGCGTTGCCTCTCCTGCGCGATTGCCACCCGGAAAGCTCTCAGCCTGCAGCCATACAACGTCCACAACACCCTGTTTGTGCGCGCTAGGAAACTGCTACGGCCACTTGGCCCAGTGTAGGGCTGACCCTCTGCAATATTGACCGAATGCCGCTGGTCTGTGAAAAGCCACTTGTGGGTGTTGACTGGCCTCCTTTGAAGGTTGGCACGCAGTTCCTGTGCCAGCGTGAGAGGCACCTTGGCATGCTGATCAATGCACATGTTTTCGCGAGATCCCTGGGGACCCAAAACAAGAATGAGTCTGTCTTTGTGCGGATCGCCATCCACCACCCACCATGCTTTCGGCTGGTTTTCATCTAATGCCATCTTGTAAACCTGCTCTGCAGTTGGTACCTGATTTGCTTCACTTGGCAGGAAAACCCTGCAAGCTCCAAGGTTCAGGTAAGGGGCGCTATACTGGAATGAGCCCTTAAAAGGAACTTCACTGTAGATGCGGAGCAAGAGCCGGTCCGGATCTCCAGGCTGCAGCTTTTGCAGTTCACTCTCAATCAGGCTGTACGCTGGGATGTTCTCATGTTGCAGATTGCCACCATAACCGGTCACCGACCGCTGCTTGTTGAACTCCTTTCGGCTCAATCTGAGTTGCTCCTGCCAGGCCTTCAAAGCTGCTAGCCGGTTCTCATTGCCCAGTTCCGGTATGGACCGCTGCAGCCTGCTGCAGCCTGCTGCAGCATACCAAGTTCACTTTGCGCCGTTCCGTGCATAGTTTCATCAGGCCATTGACCACCTTGGCTCCATGTGGTCTCATCAGGAGCTCAGCAAGGCACGGAAAGCTTGACCTCTCGTGACCTGTGTTTTCTCTGGTTAAGGCCTTGAGCAGTAATCTACCCACCGATATGTATTCCTGCAGCGTCAACTCCTGCAAGGGGCCTGCTGCCACAGGAATTGCGTATGATTGAACCTGTTTAAAGCACCTGTCAAGGAATGCCTGATCCGCCATGTGCTTGTACCTGCCAACTACTTGATCAAGAGTCAACGGCTTTGATGTGGCCATAGTGTGATACACAAAGCCCTGCCGGGATATATTTGTTGCTAGAAGAACCGCGCCCTGTTGTTACCAATACAGCTGGTCATGCTGTGAGGCCATTCTTCAAATTGATCCACTGCTTCCTTGAACTCTGATGACAGCACATGTTCCACAGGGCCACTAGCCTGTAGGCAGCGTATCGTGATCAAATTTTTGCGCTTGCAGAAGCTCCACCTGCTTCCCGAATCCTTCTGCATACCGCGCACCAGATCCAGGTACAAAAAGTCAATCTCCACAGGGCTGTCCTCAGCACTCCTTAGGCGGTGGGTAAGCTGGTTGAACAGCAACTGATATACGAGCCCTTTGCTAAAGTGCATGCGAACTGGTTGTTGGCCTTTTAATCGCAGTTCCATTAAGTTCTCACCGAAACCAAAGTCTATAAACCCCTCAACCGTGTGTAATCCAGCGATTACAAACACATTAATGCGGTACCTGCTCTGCTCCTGCATTTGTGTGGCAAGCTTCAATATCTCAATCGCTACGTCCTGCGACATTCACTCAGTTCGTTCCATGTCCCTGCTATAAGACTTCCAGCAGCCAGCCGCACTGCCGCAGCCCTCAGGGCAGCAGGTCAGTACAATTGAACAAAGCCCATTGAACAGCAACTGCTGAACAGTCCCTTTGCTGAAGCGCATGCAAACCGGTTGCCGGCCTTTGAGTCGGACTTCCATTAAGTTCTCACTGAAACCAAACTCTATAAACCCATCCACCGTATGTAATCCAGCGATTACAAACACATTAATGCGGTACCTGCTCTGCTCCTGCATTTGTGTGGCAAGCTTCAGTATTTCAATAGCTACGTCGTGCGACATTTGGTGTACGCATTCATATCAACCGCACACAGCCAGCCGCATAACTCAGGGCAGCAGGGCAGTACAATAGGAAGCTCAGGCCTCTTTGTGCCTGCTCACATCCATTGAGAACAAGCTCAGTCATTGGTGAAGCCTCAACCTCACCCATCTGCCTGCCTCTACTAGAGTATTATGATTGGCCCGTTCCTTTGCACAAAGACGCTCTCACTCAACCACACACGGGAATCGCGCGCAGCTTGTAGCTTTCGCTCTATCTCTCTCATTCTAAAAGCACGTGACCAGCGCTCATGGGGAATCACATCACGAAGTTGCCTTATTTGCATGCGCCGTACGTGCCTTGGCAGGCTAGCAATGCTGCTCAGGAAGGCATCCAGGGCATCTTCAAAGGCACCTTCGATATCATTACGTGCTTGCCACAAAGTTGCGAGGCCTTGCCCTCGCGCGGCTTCGGTCTGGGGTGCCAGCCTGCATAGCTCCACTGTGAGCTCAGCCATTTGATCTTCTACCTGCTGGTATGCTGCCTGGTTTCTCTTGATTGCAGCACGGATGATGCCTGGACAGATCTGGGACTGCATCAACTCTTTGTGGTGCTGTTCTACAGCGAGTCCATAAATGTGGTGCTGCAGATCTGGCACCAGCTTGTCCCACAGAGAGGCGCGGCTTTCCTCACAAGGACTGGCCATGGTTGTTAATGATATGTAAAGTGTAGGGCCCTACTGACATAGGTGCGTTTCCTGGATTGGGCAGTCCAGCCAGTAACATGAGGGCATCTGGGTAGGTGTGCAAACGGCATTTGCGAAACTGCACCTAAGGCTCCTCGAACCTCCACCTGCACCCAGGACCTTGCTGCAACCGGACTCTTACTTGTGCATTTCACAAAGAGTTAAAAGCCGAGCCCTGCAGAGCCCCCACCCAGCACCTGCATCACACAAGCATGCAGCCGGCTGCCCATCTAGCTGCAATTCCTACTAGGAACTGCATGCTCAATTGACTAGCATTGACTGCCGGCAAAAAGTAGCCAATCAACAGTGTCATTAGCATTAGAGCAAGCACATATTGATGCGGTTTTTGCTGTGCTCCAGCAGTTGTGTGGCGAGCTTCATTGTCTCAAGTGCTGGTCGGTCTACCCGCCTGTAAGAACCAGCCGCAATCACTCAGGGGAGGAGGTCCAGTACAATGGGACTGGTGCTTGGCCTCAGAGGCTTGTGAATTTTTGAGTTGTCAAGGGGCTGGGGCAGACCTGTTTCAGGCACCAGCTTAAACACATACTGTTTTGCTCGCTCTAAGCTGTGCATCATACATCTGGCAATCTGCCTCAGTGTTTGGTTGTACAGAGCTATTTTTGCTGGGTCGGTAAGATTGCTGGTGTCATAGAGATTGTGGTAATGGCTCACATATGAATGGCGTATCAGGTGCACGTTGATGTAAGGGTTACCCGTAACCCGTTTGAGCATTGTTGTGGCCCAGGCACTAAATGCGTTCCTGTTATAGGGCTCCAGAGTGTTGTGGGCCATTGAAAACAGCCATTCTCTAGGTGTTCTCTCCAGGCTGGCTCCTATCTCTTGTAGCAATGAACCTGGCAGCGCCACTTTGATCACACCATAGCTGTGTCTTGCCTTGTATTCTCTCCAGCAAATATGTGGCTGCTGCTGAGAGATGACAATGTAATTGCCAGCATACTGGCTCAGCTCCTTACCGCTTGGCTCTTTATTAAAAATTTTGACACATGCCATGTCACCTCCACGGCAAGGGGGGATCATGGTAAGCAGGGCCAAGAACAGCCGCTCACGGGATCCTGTTTCTAAGCTGTCCCTGACCTTGCAAAGCTGTGGATACGATATGAATCCTGCTATCTCCCGGTCGGTTGCAGTATTTTGGATCATGGGCTGCTGCGACAGCAGTTGAATCTGCTTGTGGTGAGCTTGCAGCTTGGCGATGCAAGCCTGGGTGTTGGGCTGAGCTTTTGACTGGCACTTCACAGTGTGCCGGATACATGCTAGCAATGAACTGAGGAGGCTACAGTGGTAATGTTTGCTCCAGCCGCACTTTGCCGCTGCCCTGTCCAGCAGCCGAACAGTAGCATCTGGGTGATACAGCAGGGTCTGACAGGTCTCACCGTTACATATTTTTCGGAGCTCTGCCAGATTCCGGCAGTACAGGGCGACCGTCTTTGCAGAGCGGATGCCGCACCCAGTCTGCAAAGCCTTGTGGAGAGGGCAGGGTTTAAGCTGAGTGTTTGACCATGGACGCTTGAACCTTGATGGAGCTGCAGGTGTTGGGGTTCTGACCAGAGTAGACCCCTTGGCTTTTGGCTGTGTGCTTGCTGGTGCTGGTGATGTTGGGTCTGGTATACTGAGCTCTAAAGTTCCATCCTTATGCATGGTTTTTTTAGCGGCATCTTGTCGCTGCTGGGGCGGCATGTTCATTCAATGTACATTACACAAATTAAGTAATGTAGCGGTGAACGAGCCTATGGTCCCACAAAAGAAGGGATCAAACCTTGCTCTGCCATGCAAAGAAAGCATGCAGAGATTACATTTTAGTTACAACTCACAGTACAACACTTATGCAATCTCACATCACCGTGGCTCTTGCAATCCTTGGGTCACGGCGGCATACAGGACAGTCAAAGGCTCCGCCACGGCCCATGCCTTTGATGCAAGCACCGCACACCCAGGAGATGCAGCGGGTGCAGCCCTGCCCCCCTCTGCTGCGGCAGTTGGGTTCGTAGCACACGCAGCACTGCAGTGATGACATGCTTGTAGTGGTTAGCCATTTGCGGAACCCTGGAAGGTCTTGCCCAGTGCGGCCTGCCATGTATCCATCATTGTAAACCCAGGTGACCAGGGAGCGATCTTTATGGTTGGGTGCCATGGCCATCTTGATCACCATTCATGTCCGAGCAGCTTAGGCCTGGGATGTTTGGCAGCGCCGAGGAGCACATGCCACAGACCCTGTTATCAAAACTGTAGAACAGCAGGCCTTTATCACTCTCCGCGAGGTCCAGCACGATATAGAAACGTCTGAGCACCTCATCAGGTGTGGCTACTGCCGGAATTGTGAGCTCCTTCAGTGTCAAACCCAAAGAGCTGGCAAAGGTGGTGAAGGCCTCCATGGTGTAGTGTTCAAGCTTGTTACTTGTTAGGTAGGGGCCCCCTGAGTTGCATAGGTGGGTGGCAGCAGTGCTCATGCATGGGCACCACATAACAGCGCGCTGTGGTAAAGTGCGCAGGGCACGAAACAGGTTGCTCAGGAAGAGCACTGATACCCACCTATGTGCCTGCTCCCCACACATGCTCTGATAAGATTTCACCAACATGGCTAACATCGACCTAGCCGCACGCAGCAGTGCCCATGCACAGTACCTTGAGTGCATCTCCTGGAGAATCCACAAGCCCCTGACAGACTGCCAGGTGTATGATAGTACAGCAGACATTGACGGCCCTGAAGTGTTCCCTTTGACCAAGAAGCAGCTCAAGACGGTGGTGCTGACTGCAGAGCCCTGTAGCACATGCGGTAGCTGCAGTGCCATCCATGTGCGGCTGCCCGTGCACAGGCACCCTGTGACTGAAGACTTGTTTGAGACCATCACGTTTGCCGGTCCTACAGTTACCGCTGGCCAGCTGCTCAGGAGGATACACCATTTTTACAACGTGCGCAAGCTGAGGCCCGTTGACTTCAAAAGAATTGCAAGGATGCCGAATAGCGACCTGCCCTGGGGCTACAGGGATGCGGTGTTGAAGGCTAGTAGGGAAGGCGGTGCCCCACACTGGATTGACATGATGGGAGCTGCCATCCACTTTGAAGGACTGACCAAGGAGCTTAGAAACACCTACTCGCTGTTCTTAGGGAGTTGATGAGTTGCTTCTCATAATAAGACATGTGTTCAGCAGCACCCAGGCGTGCAAGGCCCTGCTTGTTATCTGTGATGGAAGGCCTGCATTCTGAGGCTGGCTTCTTACAGCTCGGTATGTTTATCAATTTACGTATGTAATGGTTGCTGCCACGGCGCGCTTGCCGGTTGAGTCGGCAGATAGACCGAGACTGCTTGGTATAATATAGCACACCTGCTAGTCTTGATATTAGCATGCTCTCAAAATCTGTTACACCACCATCTACCATACGTTTGCTGATGAGAGACTCGGCCGGGCTCATCAGTATTACACACTACTGCATGGCTGCCAAGATCTCAGCACTCCGCAGCTCAAAACATACCATATAATGTGCCCTCTGCCTACTACGGTATGATCTCACTCGCTCCCTGTTCGCTGCCCTTGCTCGCTGCAGCCTTTGGGGGTCCTGCTTCAGGGCCCGCCCAGCCTGCTTGTGCTTGCCCTCTAGGGTTGCTATCCGCCTTGTCAGCCACATGCGCAGGGACGTGTAGCTGGGGGGTAGCTGCTGAGTCTCGGACAGGGTAATATTGAAGGCGGCTGCAATGGCCTCCACAGGGGCCCGTGGTGGCGGCATCATCACGCATGTGCCCATGCACTCTTGCACTCCAAAGAAGCAGGCGCATTTTAGACGAGGGGTTGTGGACCCTTGGAGTTTCCGCACCAGAGGAGCAAGCTTCCAATGCAAGTAATCTAGCAAGCCAACCTTTCTTGCTGCCCAGATGGGACCCTTGAGGATTCCAGAGCAAGTAAGGAAGTAAGCAAGCCATTCTCGCAGCCCGGATGGGACCCTTGAGGATTCCAGAGCAAGTAAGGAAGTAAGCAAGTATTTTTACTTTCCACTTATTGTCCCTTGGGATCAGGCAGGCAGCTGTGTGTTTCTTTCCTCCATATAACTAAATGCTAAAACTCCTTACTTTCTTACTTGCACCAAGATTCTCATTATACCAGAATACTTGGAGAATACTTGAAAATACTTGAAATACTTGCCATGCTCAGTGCAAATTCATGGGCAACACCAAAGGGGATGCCAAGGGGCCTCCAGCCGACCTAGGGTAACAGCATGCACATAGCTTGGTGCAGTAGTCCCACTTTCAGCAGCACAGCCGATGGGTAACACCTGAGTGGACGGGCATTGCAGCTGCAGGGTCAGACCAACTGATAGTATGCCGCTGCTGCTTGGAGCTTCCCATGCATGCATTAGGACCCATACATGGATCTTCCTTGTCCAATCAAGCAACAAGGAAACAATGCCTTTTTGCTGCCCATCCAGCCCTTGGGAGAGACCCTTGAGGATTCCAGAGCAAGTAAGAAAGTAAACAAGCCTGTCTTGCTGCCGGGATGGGACCCTTTGTAAGGATTGTAGGCCTTACAGTACGCCGCTGACGAGCGGGCAACATAGAATGACCATCTATGTTATCATCCGGTGACTGAAGTCATACGCTAGCTGAGGGCTAGGCGGGGAATCAGGCAGGAACCTTGGTAAGCAGCTGTGCTGTAACTAGGGTTGTCTAACAGGTTGAAGCCCTGGTAGGCGCTCATCTGAGCTGGTGTGTGTCGTGTATCGTCTATCGTCACGACACGCCATGACTCACTTGGGTTCTGCTACCTGGCACCCGAGCGGATGCCAGGGTTATTCTGAACTACGGCACCTTGATTCCTCTGAAGGAGGCTACGTAGGCAGCCCACACGTACTTATAGTGCGCTGTGGGTCCAGGTGATACAACTTATCAACTCCCTGCGAGTCAGGCGGGTTGGTTCGTTACACCCTTGAGGATTGCAGAGCAAGTAAGGAAGTAAGCAAACATTTCTTGCTGCCCAAATGGGACCCTTGAGGATTCCAGAGCAAGTAAGAAAGTAAGCAAGTATTCTTACTTTCAACTTGTGTGCCATGGGACCAGGCAAGCAGTCGGTGTGTTTCTGTGCTCCATATAACTAACTGCTAAAACTGCTTACTTCCTTACTTGCACCAGGATTGTCACTATACAAGAATACTTGGAGATTACTTGAAAATACTTGAAATACTTGTTGAGTTGCTTTCACTATCCAGTAGCCGCCTCCGTTGTACAGCACACTTGAAAAGTTGAGAGCGAGCAACAAAGTAGCCGGCAAGGTTCTTTGAACACTTGAGGATTCCAGAGCAAGTAAGAAAGTAAGCAAGCCTTTCTCGCCGCCCAAATGGGGCCCTTGAGGATTCCAGAGCAAGTAAGAAAGTAAGCAAGTATTCTTACTTTCAACTTGTGTGCTATGGGACCAGGCAAGCAGTCGGTGTGTTTCTGTGCTCCATAGAACTAACTGCTAAAACTGCTTACTTCCTTACTTGCACCAGGATTCTCACTATACAAGAATACTTGGAGATTACTTGAAAATGCTTGAAATACTTGTTGAGCTGCTTTCACTGTATGTCCTGGAGTTGCCAATCCGGCTCCACTGCAGGCTTTAAGCACTACACGGACTGACACAGTTGCACACAACACTTGAACCAGTACCAGGGCGCCAGGGGGCCTGGGTCATCATCCATGCGACAACTGTGTTCGGCATGCTGGTCCTGATCACTCGTCCGGTCCAAGTGCTTTTGTTTTCCCGCCTTGGTTTGTAATTTGAGCAACATGACGACGACCCCCCGGATCCCCTTAAAGATCAATGATCACATAGAGCTGCTGAGGGCAGTGAGAAAAAGCATAGCACGCCCATGTTTCCGGAAAGACCTGAAGATAACACAGCTGTCCATGTATTTGCCAGAAGGAAGGTGCAGACGGTATAAAGGCAAGCCCATCCTTCCCACGCTAGTCCTTCAGACTGATAGCTCGCTATGTTTGAATATTAGGGGAGAGGTGATACATCACCCTCAAAAACACACTACTTACTTCACAGTAACAAGTCAGAAGATATATCAAAAATGCATGGATAGGTCTGTAGTGTCCAGCGGCAGGCGCAAATGCATGAATTGCAAGGATTTTAAGTATTCCATTGGTGAGCCGAATGAGCGGCTGCTTTGGCTGATGGAGCAGCTGCTGACACACAAGCGCATGTAGCGGTCCACACAGACAGCCTGAAAAAACCACCAATGAGACCTCAAGGGTCCCACTAAAGCAAGAGCAACCAACATGGCTTCAAACAACAAGTACTACCTTGAGAGCAGCGTGGCCCAGGACACAAGGATTGAAGTGGACCTGCAAGAGTTCACCCGCTTCCTGCAGTGTGTGCAAAGGAACGCAAGAGGCGAGGCATGGATTAGGCAGCGGCATCGTTTTTTGAAGCGGCGTGCGGAGTCTGTCAACACTGATGAGGTGTATTCTGGGTTCTTGAGAGGAGAGGCAACAAGCCTGCAGACTTGGGGTATGTTTTGTGACGACTGCCTTGAGCTGGCATGCATTGAGAGCAAGCTCTTTGGGAGGCCACCCAGGCTGCTGACTGGGCCAGGGATGGAGCATGTGATTGAGCAGAGCAGGAGTGTGTGGGCTGCTAGGGCTGGGGTGTGACTTTGGTGACTGGCACAGTGCGTGGGCACCAACCTGCCATGCCAGAAACTTGTGTGTTGGTGCCAGGGGTTCATGAAGACCCAGGGTTTAAGCTCAGCAATGCTGAAGGGTTTAGTTTTATTTGGTACCTCAGCAAGTCTGTCAACCTGGCTAGAAAACATTGTAAGCAAGAGATGACCCTCCCTTCGTGCCACCCGACACACTTAGGCAGGCTAAATGTGTGCTCCTTGTAGCTGCGAGGTAAACCCTTGACTAGACACGTCGCACATCGAGAGACACATCGACACACACCTGCCTAGCGCCTCTCCTGAAGCAGCCACGGTCTCCTCTGTAATTTAGAGCTTAAGTATGTAGCCAGCCATGAGCCTCATGTGCAGCCCACCCTGAGACTGCGTGGAGTGCATGGCCTGCTGGCCTGTCATCAATCTAGCGATTTATTGGCTTTGGGTCACCATCCAGCTGGCTGCACGCATGATTATCCTGACAGCACTTATCAACCATGCATGCGCTTCCCGTGGTGAAAAGGCAACTGGTTTATTTGTCCCTCCGTCCCGCTTACAGCCGATGCATGTCAATGGCAAAAGTACCAGGAACATGCACAGAAGTGCGCGACAGTGCGGGGAAATGATCGCATGCTGTGCCTGAACCTTTCCTGCATGCTTGAGCGCCTTGTACCGTTGTAGCGCGCATGATTCCCCTCCCCCCCCTCCCCCGCCCCCGGGAGGGGGGAGAGGGGGCGGGAGGGTGTGTACAGGGCAAACCACCCGTGCAAACGCTCTATATACCAGTAGCACAGTTGAGTAAATCCAACCAGGGACGTACCTCTCCTTACATCTGAAGCGTGCATCCAACCTTACAAGCTCGTCGTGTCCCGCATGCCACCTTCGACACTACTGAATTGAGAGCGAGGGCGATTATTATGCCAGCCACCTATGAAAGAGCACTTCAGTTCAGCGTCAAGTCAATCCGTCTTCAAACTCCTGAAGCTTGCGTGGCCCCAGAGTGTTATCCTGCCTCCGTTGAGTGCACATACAGCGTATGCCCATTGGTGTAACAGATTGTTACATTCTAAGCAGAGACATAGCGATCTCAGCCCCTATTTCCGAACTACGAGGTATATGTCTGATCTCGCCCTACAGTGCTATATCACGGAGGTAATACGGCCAGTCATCTCTCGCGTTACCTGTGCGTAAGCGGGATGATGATATGCTCCGTTGCCGCCGCCCAGGCCAAAGCGAGTACGTAGTGCAACCTGCATCACCTCGATATAAGGGATGCAGGCCCGACAGAAGGGATCTTTTAACCCTCTTTTGAGTCTACCCAGGCTCTGAGTGTTACATTGTGGCTTCGGACGCTTTAGTTCGATACCAAGTCTTCCGCTGATTACCAACGCTACTCTGTTACCTGCATGGTCAATCCTTGGGACGGGCCGCTCCCTCGAGCGGTCCTGACACCACCCAATTGTAAACTTGCTCAAAGGATGCTTGGGCAACCCCCAGCAACTAGTTCGAGCTCCTTACCTGATAGCTCTGCAGACGGCACCTCCGCATCTCAAGCTGACCCAGCTGCCGCGCCCTTTGGCAACCTGCGAGCTACCCCAACATCACCTCCACCTGCTGAGGACTACCTGTACGAGCCTCAGACAGCTGAAGACCTCCTGCCAGAAGAGGACTACCAAACAGCCTACGGCAGCGAGGACATGGAGGAACCTGCTGAGGACGGAGACCCCAGTCCGGGCTCCCCCAGCATGGACGCACAGGCTGGTCGCCGTGCCAACACTGACACTGAGCACGCTTCGTTAGTGGCTCATGTATCTTTCCTCGAGCACAAGCTTCTCCAGCTCGAAGCTGACCGTGCGGCAGACCAGGCCAAAATGGCTGCAGACCGCGCTAAAGTTGATGCAGCTGTTGACCTCCTTGCTGGCAACAAGCGCAGTCAAAGTCAGACGCGCCAGCAGCAGCCAGACAAGCGCACACGCGGCTCAGACCCTACTCGGGGCAGACCCTCAGCCTCCCAGCCTCCAAGTACTCACAGTCGAGACACAATCCCGGCTAGACAAGTGGAAGGGGGTGACAAGGAGTTCACTATAGTGAAGGAGGGCCAAGCGAACAGCACTTTTAGGCGTTCCAAGCAAATTGCAAATTTCTGCATGTCGCGGCACATCTGTGCCCACTGCTATAGGTCAGGGCACTCCCCCAACCATTGCAGAAGTGGCAAGGCACAGGGTTACCCTCAGGGCTTTGACCCTCACTATGTTCCCCCAAACCGGCAGTAGGATGCTGGGCGGTTGGCTAGAGATGCAACAGCATCTAGTGTGTTTCAGGGTATTTCTGTTGATGATGGGATTCCCACTGACACTTTGGTTGGCTCACCCTGTTTAGTGGAGCCTCAACCTGCTGTTGTTACACATACTGGTGTTGCGGGTGTGAACAATTGTAAAATCTCTGAGCACATTGCTTGTGCTGCTACCCATGTGGAACCTATGGATGTGGACCCCAGTCAGGGCCAGCTTAAGTTCCCTGCTAGTAGCATGCCAGCCAACTGCAGCCCTCAGGCTCCTGCTGATAACCAGGACAGAAAGATTACTGATGCTGAGTTTCAGTCAATCCAGCAGTTAACAGCCAAGTTTGATATTGATGCATGCTGTGATGATAAGGGTATCAATGCTCTTGTTCCCTATCAGTACTGCAGCCCAAACAACAGCTTTTTGCAGCATGACTGCAGCAGTCAGCATGTTTGGATTAATGCTCCTTTTGACTCAGCCCAGGACTTCATCAAGCACTACCTAGATTGTAAGGCTTCTAGCCCACACAACACAAGTGCTTGTATTCTAGTCCCTGATTGGCGTAGAGCTCCCTGGCAGCCGTTGCTGAAGGGAATGCAAGTTATCAAACAGTATTCTCGTGGCACTAGATTGTTTGAGGCTCCCTCGCCCACTCCGTCTGGTCCAAAGGTGTTGCTGCCAGGCATCCGTTGGAACGTAACAGTCTACTACGACCCTCCAAAGCCTCGGTTCACACCTCGCTTAAACAATGTTGAAGCGAACGATCATTTACTCATGACGTTTGATGCAAAGCTAGCTGGCGTGAATGCGTCAGTCACTGCTAGCCACGCTGACCATCCTGCACAAGCCGTCTCGGACTCTGCAGCCTCTCACTGCTTCTTAAGCCGCGCATGGGTTCAACGAGCACGTGCTCATGTGAAACCTCTTGCTGCTGACGACAGTGCTGCTATGGCTGATGGTTCTGCTATGAAGATCTTTGGCACGTGCACAGTCAAGCTGACACTAGGCCCCTTCTCAGGACGTGTAAAGGCTTTTGTTACTGACTTAGCCTCTCACCACGATCTTATACTGGGGGAGGACTGGCTGAAACAGCACGCTGCTACTATCTGCTACCACAAAAACGCCCTTATGCTTCGGCAAGGTGCGCGTACCTTCACTGTTCCGGCAAAGCGTTGGCTCTCTGAGCTCCGCCCTCCAGTCTCGCCCTATTTGAGTGCTATTCAAGCAAAGCGAGCAATACGGAAGCAAGGCAACAAATGTTTTCTGGTTCTGGTTCGCGAAGGCGACACAGAAGCAGCAGGTGGTACCAGCTCTGCTGCCCATCCTGGTGGTGAAGCCACTCGATCCTCCGAGGGCGAAAACCCGGAACTTGTGCCTGACGCTAAGCTTCAAAGTCTTCTAGACAAGTACAAGCACCGTTTTTCCATGGAGTTGCCCCAGTTGCCCAGCTTTCGCGGGCCAATACATCACACTATCCCTCTGGTGCCTGGTGCGAAAATCCCGCCAAAACGCACTTATCGCATGAGCCCCAAGGAAAAAGCAGAGCTTCACAAATTTGTGAAGGACCTTCTTGACAAAGGCCTTATTGAGCCCAGCGCAAGCCCCTTTGGCGCGCCAGTCCTGTTTGTCCCAAAGCCTGACGGTTCCTACCGCATGTGCATAGACTACAGAGCTCTCAATGCCATTACTGTCAAAGACAGGTACCCGTTACCTCGCATTGATGATCTTCTAGACCAATTGCAAGGCACAACCTGCTACTCGAGCATGGACCTGCTCTCAGGCTACTATCAAGCTCGAATACTGGACGAAGATGTCCCCAAAACATCGTTCACAACGGACAAAGGCCACTACCAATGGCGTGTGCTCCCTATGGGCTTATCAAATGCTCCTAGCACTTTTCAAAGGCTCATGAACTGGGTTTTCCAGCCATACATAGGGAAGTTCGTGTTCGTCTACCTGGACGACATCCTGGTAGCCTCACGGAACCCAGAAGAACACCTTCACCACCTGGAACTGGTCTTGCAAAAGCTTGCGGAACATGACTTGTTTGTCAAGCCGACTAAGTGCAAGTTCAACCAGCCAGAGCTGAAATTTCTGGGTCACATCGTGAACAAAGATGGCATCAAGCCTGACCCTGCTAAGACAAGGACAATCCATGAGTATCCTATGCCTAAAGACGTAACGCAAGTCCGTACGTTCCTCGGCATGCTCAACTTTTTCAGAAAGTACATACACAAGTACGCTGAAATGACATTACCCTTTACCAATCTTACTAAGAAGGGGGTCCCCTTTGACACCAGTACTCCTGAGGTCCAGGAAGCCTTTGCTGCTCTCAAAGACGCTCTCGTCAAAGCTACGCAACTGGCATTGCCTGATTTTGAAAAGCCTTTTCAGGTCATTACCGATGCAAGCAATTTCTGCTTGGGTGCCATCCTACTGCAGGAAGGCCGCCCACTGGCATATGAATCGCGCAAGCTCATTCCTGCTGAGTGTAACTACACCACGCATGAGCGTGAGCTGCTTGCCATCGTCCATGCCCTGAAAATATGGCGCTGCTACCTGGACGGTTCGGAGTTCTGTGTAATGAGCGACCACTGTCCCTTACGCTACTTCATGACCCAACCAAACTTATCTCCACGTCAAGTGCGTTGGCAGGAATACCTCTCACGGTTTTCTTTTGACTGGATCTACACTCCAGGAAAGACAAATCTAGCAGCCGATGCCCTAAGCAGGCGAGCGGACTTCAAGACTCTGTCTGCTGTCACTCGTACCCGCACTGGCTCTCTTCCCAAGTCCAAAGTTGACACTGAAGAACCGACTCAGCCAAAGGCTCAACGCGCTGAAAGAAAGCGGCCCTCGCCTAAAGCTTCCACCAAGTCCAAGGCCAAGCCGAACTCAAACTCTGAGTCACCTGAGCTAGCTGAGGACCAAGACCTTCACGCTCGTATCAAAGCTGCTTACAAACTGGACGATCGTTTTACGGATGACAACTTCACCACACATTTGACCTTCTCTGAAGGCCTATGGGTAAAGCCCCCTGGGCCCAAGCAACCCACACCCCAAATTGTCATACCTCAGATCCCAGCACTCAGGCAACTTCTCATTAAAGAGCACCATGACCCGCCCCTGGCCGGTCATGGAGGGGTCTACAAGACAATTAAGTCACTACAACGTCACTACATTTGGCGAAACATGCCTCATGACGTGCGACAGTATGTCAGGACATGCCCTGCATGCCAGCGGAACAAAGCTTCCAATCAAAAGCCAGCAGGCCTCCTGCAGCCGTTACCTACTCCACATCAAAAGTGGGACAGCATTGGCATGGACTTCATTGTCCAGCTTCCTTGCACAAGTGCAGGTCATGACAGCATCCTTGTAGTCATCGATCGGCTGTCAAAACTGGTTCACCTGCTTCCCACATCAACGGAAGTTACTGCAGTGGACGTTGCAAACCTTTTTGTCAAAGAGATTGTTCGCCACCATGGCATGCCTTCCTCTATTGTGAGTGATCGTGACTCGAAGTTCACCAGTAACTTCTGGCAACGTATCATGGAAGTGACCGGTACAAAACTAAAGATGTCCACAGCGTTCCACCCGCAGAGTGACGGGCAAACTGAACGTGTCAACCGTATGGTTGAGGAGTACTTGAGACACTTTGTGTCCGCCGAACAAGACGACTGGGATGAACTTCTGCCACTCGCAGAGTTCGCGCTCAATGACTCCTATCAGGAAAGCATAGGCACTACGCCGTTTTACCTGACTTACGGTCAACATCCCAACCGTCCTGCAGTTCGTACACTAACCAACGCCCCTGGCGCCAATGATTGGGTCTCCAACATTGATCTGGCTATCAAGCGTGCCAAGAGCATGCTGCAAGCCGCACAGCAGCGTCAAAAAGCCCATGCGGACAAACACCGCAGAGAACTTGAGCTTGAGATAGGTCAAGAGGTTCTCCTCAGTACCAAAAATATCCGCCTCAAAGTACCGGGCACTCACAAGCTGCTACCCCGCTATATTGGTCCATTCACCATCTCTAAGCGGGTGGGCAATGTCGCTTATGAGCTCCAGCTTCCTCCCAACATGCGTATACACAATGTGTTCCATGTGTCCTTACTAAAACCATACCACGCCGATGGTTCTTACACCCCACCACCTCCGCCTCTCGACCTTGACGATGGCCTCTACTATGAGGTTGAAGCTGTACTCCAGCACAAGGACGTGCGTAGGAAAGGTGTCACTAAGAATTACACTTCAAGGTTCTACCTGATAAAGTGGAAAGGCTATGGACATGAACACAACACGTGGGAACCTGAGGATCACCTCACCCAGGTCGCCATTGACTCCTACTGGAGCAAACACCCTTCTTGAGCCTCATAGTGAGACTCTTGCAAAGGGGGGGGAGGAGTGTAACAGATTGTTACATTCTAAGCAGAGACATAGCGATCTCAGCCCCTATTTCCGAACTACGAGGTATATGTCTGATCTCGCCCTACAGTGCTATATCACGGAGGTAATACGGCCAGTCATCTCTCGCGTTACCTGTGCGTAAGCGGGATGATGATATGCTCCGTTGCCGCCGCCCAGGCCAAAGCGAGTACGTAGTGCAACCTGCATCACCTCGATATAAGGGATGCAGGCCCGACAGAAGGGATCTTTTAACCCTCTTTTGAGTCTACCCAGGCTCTGAGTGTTACAATTGGGACCGAACGTGAGCCGTGAACAGTGAGCAGTACGCGCGTGAGATCAAGCAGCAGCTACATGGAGCAAGAGCGGTTGGTGTGTGGCCAAAGCAGGCAGAGCTAGCAAGCAGCAGCAGTGACCCCTGAATTACTGGCTTTCTTGGTCCCTTAGGCTTGCGCATGTGGTGAGCATCCACTCTATCTGCTGGTGCAGCCTCACTTGTGAGCATACCCCCCTTAATGGCATGCACCTATGCACCTTGCTTGTGGGTGCTGTTGATCATTCACCAGCCCCTTTTTGCCGCAGGCACCACCCCCCTCCCTCCTTTACTGCAGGCACCACCCCCCTCCCTCCTTTACTGCAGGCACCACCCCCCTCCCTCCTTTACTGCAGGCACCACATCCCTCCCTCCTTTACTGCAGGCACCACATCCCTCCCTCCTTTACTGCAGGCACCACATCCCTCCCTCCTTTACTGCAGGCACCACCCCCCTCCCTCCTTTACTGCAGGCACCACCCCCCTCCCTCCTTTACTGCAGGCACCACCCCCCTCCCTCCTTTGCTGCAAGCACCACTCCCTCCCTCCTTTACTGCAGGCACCACCCCCCTCCCTCCTTTACTGTAGGCACCGCCCCCCTCGCTCCTTTGCTGCAAGCACCAGTCCCTCCCTCCTTTACTGCAGGCACCACCCCCCTCCCTCCTTTACTGCAGGCACCACCGCCATCCCACTCATGATATCTCAGCACCTTTGACATACACCTGTGCAGCTTGCTTTGTTTGTGGCATCATGTGCTCAAATGCCTCCGCCAGCCTCATTCATAACCTTAATGACAGCAGCCAGCACTGCGATTTGCCTCTCAAGGAAGGGACCATGAGAAACATACAGCATGAGGTGCATGAGCAGCCATGCTATGGCACTTCAGCCCTTGGTTTCGTTGGCCCAGTTTGATTAATGCTGCCTTGCTGCACTATGTTGTGCGTGTGCCAGGCTGTGCTTGCTGCATGCACATGGTGCTCGCAATCGCTAAGAACTCTGCCAGCGCCTGCTGCTGTGATACGCGTGCAGGGCACTGAGCGAGGAATCAAGACACAAGGGTATCTGCCTTGGAAGCTCTGCACACTGACGAATGGTCAACACGAGTCAAGTTTGAAGGTAAAAGGTTGCTTTAGTGGATTAGTGAGATGGAACCTAAGTTGTTATGACTTTGCATGCTGCCGCAGCCTGCCCCCCCTGCAGTTAGCGCCGGATGCAAGCCATCCTTGACCCAGGCAAGCTGCTGCAGGGATCTGGTCCTCCTTTGCCTTGCATGTTGCCGCAGCCTGCCCCCCTGCAGTTAGCGCCGGATGCCAGCCATCCTTAACCCAGGCAAGCTGCTGCAGGGATCTGGTCCCCCTTAGCCTTGCATATTGCCGCAGCCTGCCCCCCTGCAGTTAGCGCCGGATGCAAGCCATCCTTGACCCAGGCAAGCTGCTGCATGGATCTGGTCCCCCTTTGCCTTGCATATTGCCGCAGCCTGCCCCCCTGCAGTTAGCGCCGGATGGCAAGCCATCCTTGACCCAGGCAAGCTGCTGGAGGGTTCTGGGACCCTGGGTTCTGGGTCCCCTGGGGTTGAGTTGTATGTGTTGGAAAGCATTGTAGGGCTGCTGCCTGGGTCCCATTGAGGTGCTGAGGAAGCTAGATACCTGGGTCCCCTTGAGGTGTATGTGTTGGACGCATTGTAGGGCTGCTACCTGGGTCCCATTGAGGTGCTGAGGAAGCTACCTGGGTCCCCTTGAGGTGCGTTGGAGGCTTTGTGCTGCTGAGCAAGCTGCCTGGGTTTATTCGACCACTAACTGTGATCCTTTGATGTGTCTGGGTGTACCCTGGCTCCACTACCAAACGAGTCATGTTCAAGATGCCATGCGGAATCATCCTGGTTGCTTGCTTGCCCTGGCTGGCTACATTCTGGACTTGGCTACAATCAAAGGTATGTGGACAGTCACCCACTGATAGCATTCCCAAAGACCGAACACTAACACAAATGCTACTGCTGCTGCTGCATGAGTGCCTTAGCAGCCATGCTGTGGTAATTCTGGCCCTTGCTTTGGCCCAGCTTGATTCAACGCTGTCTTGCTGCGTATTGCGTGTGTGCTAGGCTTGTGCTTGCTGCATGGACGTGGTGCTGGCGGCTGCTGAGAACTCTGCCAGTGTCTGCTTCTGTGTTCTGCGCAGGGGCACCGAACAAGGAGTCAAGACACATGGTGCATCTGCCTGGAAGATCTGCACACCCTGGCACACCGACCAGTGGTCAATAGGAGTCAACCATCAAAAAGGTGAAGGATGAGGCTTGCCTGGATGGACTCGAGAAACTGCTCTGCTATGCATGCTGCCCCCCCCCCCCCCCGCTGCAGCTTAGTGCCGACGCCATTTGTTGGTGTACGACCATCCGTAGGCACTGAGCCGATGCAGGGGCTCTGTGTCCCCTTAGCCTGCTTGCATGCTGCTGCCCCCCCCTGCTGCAGCTTAGTGCCGACGCCATTTGATGGTGTACGACCATCCGTAGGCACTAAGCCGATGCAGGGGCTCTGTGTCCCCTTAGCCTGCTCAGCCCTGGCCCCCCCTGCAGCAGTGCCAACGCCATTTGATGGTGTACGACCATCAGTAGGCACTGCTGCAGGGGCTCTGTGTCCCCTTAGCCTGCTTGCATGCTGCTGCCCCCCCTGCAGAAGCTTAGTGCTGACGTCATTTGTTGGTGTACTACCTTCCGTAGGCACTAAGCCGATGCAGGGGCTCTGTGTCCCCTTAGCCTGCTCAGCCCTGCCCCCCCGGCAGCAGCTTAGTGCCGACATCATTTGTTGGTGTACGACCATCCGTAGGCACTAAGCCGATGCAGGGGCTCTGTGTCCCCTTAGCATGCTCAGCCCTGCCCCCCCTGCAGCACTGCCGACATCATTTGATGGTGTACGACCATCCGTAGGCACTGCTGCAGGGGCTCTGTGTCCCCTTGTCTTGCACACTGCCCTGGCTGGTCACACTACAGTTTCACCTTGTCAACTAACATTAGGCAAATGCAGGAAGGCTGCATGCCTTATAGCTTTCTTGGTCTTGCCATGGTTTGACCGCTTGCTTGATCTGACCCACTGTGATTTCCTGCTGCTGCTGTATGCATGTACCTTGGGCTGTCATCAACTACACAAGCGGCAGCTGAGCGTATTTCACCAATACCTGCTGGACGAGAAGCCCCAAAAGAGGTGGGTGGTGACTTTTGCCTTTGTGCCTGGATGGGTGCCTAGGGTTGGTGGGGGTGGTGACAGAGGTAGGCAGGGCCCCTGTGTGGTATCTCACTGGCAGCAAAGGCACCAGGGGAGGTAAGGGCCCCCTGTGTGGTATCTCACTGGCAGCAAAGGCACCAGGGGAGGTAAGGCCCCCCTGTGTGGTATCTCACTGGCAGCAAAGGCACCAGGGGAGGTAAGGGCCCCCGGTGTGGTATCTCACTGGCAGCAAAGGCACCAGGGGAGGTAAGGCCCCCCTGTGTGGTATCTCACTGGCAGCAAAGGCACCAGGGGAGGTAAGGCCCCCCTGTGTGGTATCTCACTGGCAGCAAAGGCACCAGGGGAGGTAAGGCCCCCCTGTGTGGTATCTCACTGGCAGCAAAGGCACCAGGGGAGGTAAGGGCCCCCGGTGTGGCTTGTTATTGGCAAAGGGCACCAGGGTGGACTGAGGATTGAGCATTAGTCTAGCACGTCTTTTGCATTGCAAACCATCTGGTTCTCTCAATCTTTTACTGGCCAGACTTCCTGTGCTGCTGCTGCATGCATGTACCGTGGACTGTCATCAACTGCACAAGCAGCAACTGAGGATAATCCCACCAAGACCTGCTGGACAAGAAGCCGAAAAAGAGGTGGGTGGCTATCCGGGTAAAGAGCGGACCCTAAGCGTTGCCTCCTCTGTTGGCCTAGACTAGCTGTTTTTGCCCTTGGTGCCCTTGCTGTGAGCACCTATGGGGACTAATAGTGTTTACTTCGGTGCCCCTCGACTGCAGCACCTATTTAGGCTAGATTACGGTATATGTTTTGCCCTTGGTGCCCCTTGCTGTGGCACCTATTGGGATTAATAGCGTTTACTTGCTGCCCCTTGCTGTAGCACCTGTTTGGGCCAAAGTAGTCGTGTTTCATCCCTTGGTGCCCCTTGCTGTGGCACCTATATTGGATACCTTGGCTGGGTCTTCCCTTGGTGTCCCCTTGCTGTGGCACCTATATTGGCTAGATTAGCCCTTGGTCCCCCTTGCTGTGGCACCTGTTTGTTTCAGGCTTTTAATAAGTGCCGTGCATGCAAGTGCAAGTCAGTTAATGCTCGTAGCATGCTTACCTGAGTGGTACATACTTCTGATCAAACTTTGCGTGCTGCTGCTGCTGCAGGTACCCTTTGCTTTGACGAGACACTGACTACACGGGTGGACCAAGGCGCCGCCGGGCACCCATCGGCGGTAGGGCCTTGCCCAGAGACCTGCTCGGCGGTTGGGGCTTGCCCAGAGACCTGCTCGGCGGGCACATGCAAGGTAGGTTGAGGAGGCCTGCCTGATATCTGACTTACCAGCTGGCAGCACCATTTGATGTGTCGCATATAGCTTAATGCCATGCCAGTCGGCATATCGCCTCCATCACTAATCGGCAATTTCTCCCCCGCAGGTGTGGCCACAGCACGGCAACTGGACTCACTACTGGGCGGTTAACTAAGGTTGGTTGGGGGCGCACTTGGGGTTGCTGTTCTGTCGGTAGCTGACTGCCATACAAGAACTGGATATGCATGAACCTGCATCAGCCAGCGGTATACTTGCGCACACACGCAATTAGACTGGCCACCTGATTGTGTGTGTGCACAAGCGCACTGTTTTGGCTGCAGCATACATACAAACAGTCCCAACGGTATACTTGCACACACATGCAATCAGACCGGCCACCTGGATGTGTGTGTAAACCCTAAACCCTAGTTGGCTCCTTATTGCATGCTCTTCTTGCTTGCTCCCTGACTACCTTTTCAACTGCCCCGCAGGAACCAGCAGCAGACTATGACAGTAAAATGCCAGCCGACAGTCAAACACTAGGCGTGTTGTGTGTGTCTGTGTGTGTGAGTCCCAGGCCTGGGCGTGTGTGTGTCGTGTGGTGTGGACGGAGTTTGTGGTGCTAATAGTCAGTAGCCTAGAACAGCCAGCAGCAGCTTCCAGATATATAGCCAGCTACTGCATGACCATAGGTTTTTGCTCTGCCTGCAACTGACTAGTAACAAAATTTCTTGCAAGCTGCCGTTCTTGTTTGCAGGCTGTGATTTACAGGAATGCCAGCCACTACAAGGCAAACGTTTCAAGCATCAAGTGGGCAGGTCTGGAGAAGACTCAAGGTAATTGGGGGGTTTGTAGGGTTTGGAGGCTAGTGGCCAGTAGTTTAGTATAACAGCCATCAGCGGCATGCAGATGTTAGCTACTGTAGGTTACTAGGCTCTGCCCAACAACTGACTTTAACAAGGCCTTGCAAGCTGCCTTGCTTGTTCTGCAGGCTGTGACTACTCGCCAACGCCCAAACCATGGGCAATAGGTGTCTTCAGAAGAGCTGAGGTAATTGGGAGTGTTCAGAGTTGTAGGCTTATAACATCGTTCCGCACACATTCAAAGCATCATTTCACAGACCAAGGCGATCATTATAGCTCCCATCATATTGCATGCTGCATCCTGGCCTTTTCCCTAACTACCTTCATACTGCCTCGCAGGAAAATCAGAACCCATTAAGAAACTAGCCAGTAACCCACTACTGCTAGTTATAGGCTAAATAGACTAGCTAGTCAACGAAAGCCTTAGATACCGGAACTTAACTAGAGTTGTGTGTGCGTCTGTCTGTGTGATGTCCAGGCCTGGGTGTGCGTGTGAGTGTGCGTGTGTGCATGGAGAGAAATCTCCCGTCTACCAGTCAGCAGTGTAATTGCAAGCATAAGCAGATTGGCCACCTGCTTATTCTTGCAATTACACTGCTGATTGCGACGTTAAAGGGCGCATAGCTCAATGGTAGAGCAGGAATCAATGGTTTCAAGATGTGGGTTCGAATCCCACTGAGCCCTATGAATTATTTGTGCGCATTCGTTGCTGAGTTTGGAAGACCGCATGCGCACCGGCTGTCGATAGGTACCGATCGTACCTTGTCGCTGACGGCCGCCCGTAAACTAATAACGCTATTTCGACTGCGTGCCAGCCGAATATGTCTCACAAAAGAGCTTGAGACCTTTGCGATTCCGCCTCAACGGTTGTACATCGCTGTACTGCCGAACTCGTCGATGCCCCTTCACACACCGCGTCAGCAACCTTGGTCGCTCTGAGCATTACAGTATTTAAACCAGCCACCCCTTATCCTTAAACTTTTTCATCACACCAGCAGGTACAGTGCAGATCTCAGGCTGCAGCAGCAACCCTTGGTGTTCCACCATCCTCTCTTGCCCTATCAAGTGAGCCACCCTCACACCCTGATAAACCGCGCCATCCACGTAGCGGATCTTGAGAACACCATAAGCGACATAGGACAGCTGGCCCCAAAAGGGCTCATTCACACCTTTAAATGTCCCCAAGACCCATCTTCCATGCATTGCACCAGCAGCAGCTGCCGCCTCCCTGTGAAGTCCACAGGTGCTGCTGCAGAACCATGAATCTGCTGGAACCTCAGTGAACCCCAGGCAACCAAGATGGCCAGCTGAAGCCGCGCACCAGTCGCAAACGATCATAACTGAGCCCTCAGAGATGCCGCAGACTTGGCAGGGAATGTCATCTATTGTCAGTGGTGCACTATTCCCTGCCTCCACTGAAACTCGCTGCTGCTTTCTGTTGCTGCAGCTGCTGCTTTCCGGTGCCTTCCGCTTGCTGGCTTCTGCTACTGCTGGTGTCCCTACCTCAGATGCCAGCCACCTGAGGGCCTCCTGCACCTTCTGCTGTAGCCCAGCCTCTGCTAGATCTCCCTTGACGGCAGCTGCATGTAGCAGCTTGATGCCCTCCCGCACTACTTCAACCCTGCTGGAGTCATTGGCAGCCCTTAAGAGGGGCAATACTGCTCTAACCGCCTGCTCATTGGCTGCATCTGCTTCCTCTGCTGTGAGGCACAAGGCCAAAGTGTTGACTGCTGCTATTGCTGTTGCCAGCAAATCTGCAGTGCTGCTGCTGCCGCCAGTCTCCTGAGGGGCTGCCCCTGCTGCTGCTGGAAGGCCTGCACCGCTGCTACTGCCGCCAGCTTCCTTCTCAGGGGCTACTGCCACCTGCTGCCTGCGCTTTGGCCTGCTGCTAGTGGGGACTCCAGCACTGTCCAGCTTGGCTGCATGGCCAAAAAAGGAATCAGCAGACAGGGTATGAGTAAGATGTTGCGCCCCAGACCAACACCACCAGAGCCTCTCTGCCTCAGCATAGATATCGGGAGTCAACGGGCAGGGATCTGCTTATTCTCAGCTCAGGAGCAACGAATTCTTTGGTGGACGACCACAAAAATGATGCCTGAGCATGCCAAGACAGTGGATGACCTGCCAAGAACCCTTGCCTTGCTACAACAAATATACGACACAGCAGAGGTGAGAGCAGGAGGCAAGCCCTGGTTCGTATTGATTGAGAAACAGCCACTAGATGACGAAAGTTGGAAAAAAGGTCTAATATTTAACACACAGCTTGAATATGCTTGCAGCACGTTTTTCACTATGAAAGGCAAAGAAGTGAGGCTCAACAGCAGTATGCATTCTTAGGCCTGCATAAATTTAAAAAAATGAGCCGGCATGATCGGAAGAAGGCGGTAGCCAGAAAGGTGACAGAGCTCTTTCAGACAGACTTCAGCTCCAGGGCTGAGCATGAGCTGGATACCGAATGGGACAGCAAAGATTTCAACCGGGCAGATGCTTTAATGGACTGCTTGTTCTTCTTCTTCAGCTGGGGTGCTTTGCTGGATGGTAATGTGGTGGATAACACAACTGCAGAGGACGCCCTGAGGATCCCAGGGCCCAGTACTGGCTCAAAGAAGCGGCGCACCGCCAGCAATGGTAACAGCAGTCCACCCACCACTACAGCAAAAGTTAAAGCTGCTCTTCAATC
This sequence comes from Pseudopediastrum boryanum, assembly GCA_963556185.1. Lineage (NCBI taxonomy): Eukaryota > Viridiplantae > Chlorophyta > Chlorophyceae > Sphaeropleales > Hydrodictyaceae > Pseudopediastrum > Pseudopediastrum boryanum. The sequence continues at coordinate 1,041,780 of OY744509.1, read as the reverse complement.
ACTCCTGACAGACCTAGAGATCCAACATTATGATTTGGTCAGAGGCCGGAAAACTGCTGCAGACAAGCTTTTAGCTGTCCACGCAGTCCATCCTGCAGCTTTTGCTCCATTTTTAACCCTGCTGAACAAGCTAAACCACAAAGGAACCAGTATGAATGCCGGGCTCTCAGACAGATTGACTCCACTCACCTAGTGCCCCAGCGATTGCAGCAGAGCCCAGGGCATCCCCGTACAGCACGTCATAGCCAGGTAGGACCTCAGTGCTGCTCATACGCCCTGGAATGGGCTGCAGGGGGTTCGCCCACAGCAATAGGTGAGCGTTGTGGGGCACAGTGACTGCTTGGGGGCCCCAAGAGCTGCTGCTGCTGCTGCCACCACTAACATAGTCCAGAGCTACCCTGATGGGAACCTGCTTCTGCATTTCCAGGTTGAGCCCCTTGCGGGCCGTCAGCATGCCAAGCGTGATATGAGTGAACACCCTGCTGCCCACCTTTACCGCTGCATCCAGCAGCTTTGCCCTGCCGCCCCAGTTGCTGGTCAGCAGGTACACCAGCCCTGTGCCCCTCCCCAAAACACCAGAGGCTTCGGCCAGAGGCTGGTCATCTTCAGTAGGCGGCAAGGGGAGCCCTGGAGCGTCTGGAAGCTCATCTGGCAGTAATACCTCTGGATCCGGCTCTGCTGCAGCCAGCTGTTGTGCTTGCTGCTGGGCTACGGCTGCTGCTTGTTGCGCTACGGCTGCTGCCTTCTCTGCTGCTGCTGTGTCGCCCCTGGCCGTAGCTGCTGCCACTGCTGCTGCTGCCTGTAAAGCGCTGGTGACCGCCTCTGCTGCTGACCTTAGTCCTGCTGCTGCTTGCTGCCCAGGTGGAGCGGACTGCAGCAGCTTCAACCGATCCCAATCGCAGCAGACCAAGTCGACTACTGACTGGAGCAGCAGGGGCGGTGTGCTGCAGCTGCTGGGCAGCTCTCCATAGATGACTTGATTGCAGCTCTGCACACTCCCAAGCAGCTGCTGGAGGTACCCCTCTGCATCTGCTGGGGACATGGTGAGTTTCTCCAGGTCTGCACCAGCTTGGTAGGGGCCAAGTTTGTAACCGTCGTGCATCAAGGGTACCGTGCACTCCCTGAGCATGCCAAAGAGCCCAACGGCCTGCACCCTGCCAACAAGGTACTGATGGATATCAGGGGTGCAGGCGTTGTGACTGTACACATCAGCAAGCTGCTGTACCTTGTCCAACTGCTGCTGCTGACTCTCTGTCATGCTGGAGAGGATCTTGCTGTTGCCTCGGTCAGGGTTCCTGCGAAGGAGGTGCAGCAGTTTCAAAGGGCGTTACAGGGGACAATGCAATGCACCTGTGGGGCTGACAAAAGCAACCCGGGTGCTGATGTCACTTTGGCTTCAAGGGATTAATTCCTTTGAACACTTGAACATTCTAACATGGCGTCAAAGGGCCTCTTTGCCCAGCTGTCATGCCAAAAGGTTTTTAAAAAACTTTAAATACCCTTTCCCTGGCTGGCACACAACCCAATGTTCTAATGTTCAAATGTTCAAAAACCTGATTACTTCTGGATCTTACACTAAGGTGCATAAAATCTTTGAACATTTTCTGGTTTCACAAAATGTTCAATTGTTCAAATTGCTTAAGAGCAGTCATAGAGGCCACCTCCCTCTACGGACCCACCAGCGCATCAAGCAGAGCGCTGAGCACTTCAGTCTGTCTCCCTTGACAACTATCACGTAATGTGACCAGCAGCAGGCAGGTCAGTGACTCACCAGCCCAACATGCTTCCCTTGAAGCTCACAGAAAGCGTGCAGCGACCCACATCGGTCACATACCGCACCCTGGTGGCAAAGAGCCCAGTAAATGCCGCTACATACGTGAGATAGCTGTGGCTTGCCCCGCTCCGCCCTGCCTTATCCATATAGTACTGCCACATGTCGCTCGGCAAGCCCTTCAACTGTCTGTGCAAGAGGTAGAACTCCCCAGCCCACAGGTAGCGGAACCTGTACAGACTCAGGCGGGGTAGGGCTGCTGCAGGGCTGTTGGGAGCAGGAGGGGTCTTGCCGCCTGCATTGCAAGAGGCAGGTTGTCTGAAGAAGTGTAAAGCATGGCCCATGAAGTCTTGAGTTGAACCTAGCAGAGATTATCAATCAAGGTTAAATCAGACATTATCGAATCGAGGAAGCTGAACAGATGGTGCAAGTGGTGTTTGCTTGATGCAACCAATGACCAAAGCAGTCTCCTCCCAGTTTTGACAATTAAGCACAGCTTCAGAAAAGGCTAGGATTCTTGAGAGAGGTACATCACCCTGGTATTCTGCAGACAATCAGGGGGCCCCTAAATGGGGGCCCCCATGATTCTCATTACCCATGCTATTCTCCCAAACGATCAATCATGGGGGGGTACATAGCATGTGCCCCTGCTTTTCTACATACCAGCACCCCTGTATAGCTGAAAATGCATACAGCTAACTCACCAGCTGCTTTCATGTGGTCCCAGGCCTCCTTCAGGAATCCAGCGCTGCTCTCTGCGCTGCTGACATAGTCTGCCAAGCCATCACTGCCAGCTGCCGTCCTGGTGTTGGCCAGCTCTTCCACCTGCTGCGGTGTCAGATCCTGCAGATTACCATATGGGAGACACCAGCCGCATGCGTTGTTCCGTGTGCAGTTTGTGGTGCCTTTGACCACAGTTGGTTTGTCAGGTGATGTTGCTTGGAGCCACTGCAACACCACAAAAGCCAGCGAGAGACAAGCTGCCATGCAGAGGCCTGAGCAGTTGGCTGGGAGGATGTCTACAGGCTCGCTTGCACCATAACTCTGCAAGTATTTCGCGCGGTAAGCCTACAGAAGCATCAAGAGAGCACAGTTGCAGGCTAGGTTCCATGACCAATACTAGGTGGCTAACCTTGCATGTGGGGGATACATCTTCCCTTTTAGTCAACAGATACCCAGGTCGAGGAGCTGAGCAGATACAGCAGCAACGGAGCAAACGGATTACTTTACTGGAATATTTGGACAGTTGCCCAAGACAGGCAGCTGAACAGACACTCAGCAACGGAGCAAATGAACTGTAATGTTGGGATATTTGGACAGATGCCCAAGTCAGAGTTGAACAGACACTCAGCAACGGAGCAGATGTGTTTCTTTACTGTAGTATTCGGACAGATGTCCAGTCAGGAAGCTGAGCAGACACTCAGCAACGGAGCAGATGGATCTCTTTACTGGAATATCAGGGGTAGGGGCAAGTCTCATGTAAGCAAAACCTTACGCCAGCTTTTGGAAGTGGGGCCATGGGTGAAATTGATGAAAACGGGCAAAGGTACTGTCCAGAACATTCAGCGGCACCCAAAACAACCCATAGACAGGCACAGCTGTTGCTGTTTCTGCCCGCACACATGATGCCCTGCTATAACCCCTTAGCATACTGTGGAGCTACAAGTGAACTGTGAGGTTGTTTGCTGATGTCAGAAGACTACTTAGGAGGCAGGAACATTGTGCCCCCTCCCGCAAGAAAGCCCTGCTGGTCAGGCAAACATGAAGACTTTGCATAACCCAACTCTCCCACTCAATAACCCAGCTGTCACCCACCTGCATCCAGAAGCCGGCACCCAGAGCCTTCTGGAACAGCGGCAAGACACCGCTCATGCCCAGCGCCCACACAGAGAGTCTGGACCCACTCGGAAGGATCACAGAGGTATGCCGCCACTGCCAGCGGAAAAGCTCCGCGCCCCTTCCACCGCTGTGAAGCTGAAAACACACTCCAACAAGGCCGTAAGCTGCTCTCCTGGCACGCTTTGCCGGTCTAGTGCTGGAAAACACGCCCCCGTTGGTGAGCTGTGCAGGGTGCGTCCATCTGTTCTTGACCATTAGGGAGCTGAATGGGCAGTTAAAGGCGCAGAGAGTCAATTGCAGGATAATGCAGCCGCCATGATGACTGGCAGTCTAGGCTCTTCAATCGGCTCGATTGCACTCAGCAGGAGGTGGACAGCCGCCCTCAGCACTAGCCATGGCACTAACCTTGGGTAACTGCCATGAAAACTCAGTTACTTCCATGTGTCTTAAGGGATCCCCTAGCTGCAAACTCACATGCCAGCAATACTAGCTTTTCAGTCCACAGCTGAATGGGACCAGACTTGCACATGGGCTGTGTCATGGTCTAGTGAAGAAAGCACAATGCCTTTACTTTTGCATAACACAAATATGCAAAGTATGCAAAACAATCTACGACATTAGTGGGAATTGTTGAGCAAAACACTCTTTTGCATATTTGAACATGGCTTTGGGCCCGAGGTCCGCTGCGATTACAAACGAGCAACGATTCCTCCTGCAATTTTCTAAGAAGGTCTTGTCATACCCCCAAAACCAATATTCAATCATGCAAAACTAGGTTACCATCTCAAAACCTCAGTAAACCCTTCAAATTTTTTGCATGCTTTGCAAAATTGAATCATGCAAAAATTAAAGGAAGTGAGGCTCTCTCACTGAAGGCCCAAAGGGCCACTATGCAAAAAGGGCTTGGTGCACATGTTACACAGAGGCACGGTTACCGTGGTGGGCCTCATCCCACATTCAAACATTGGTATGCAGCCCTGATCCATGCCATGGTGGCAACCATTAAGCAACCATTGATGGTTACTTCCATGTCCAACACCTGAAAGATGCAACCCTACTACTAGAAATGCTGGCGGTACAGTGTATATGCTGCCCTACTTACTTTACGGCAACCAGCGCCTGGAGCAGCTCGGCCTGCCAGAACAGGAGCAATAGCGGTATTCCAGCGGGTCGGAGTACCCCTATGGTTTGCCTGCTCCTTGGCAGCAGCCCTCTGGGTCTTGCTGGGTCTTCCACCTGGTCATGCAGCAGGGAGCATTATGAGCGGCATCAGCACAGCCACTTTGCTTTACTTTGCTTTACTTTGCTTTACTTTGTACTTTACTTTGTACTTTACTTTGCTTTACTTTGCTTTGCTGCCAGTTAAAACCATCTGTCCTCTGATGCAGCACCGGCAAGCAGCAGAAAACAGCTGCCTTGAGAGGTACCATGGAGGTTAGCAATGTTTGCCCTGCGTAACCAAGGGTGCAGGGAGAGGAGGGGAGAGGGAGGGGGCCCACCCTGTTACAAAGCATCTCCAGCACCCCCCAGGGGGATCAGCTACTAGTTTTCTTTATTTTACCTCTCTACCCTCTCCCCCTCTCCTTTGACTGAAGAATAGAGTGAAAGGGGGAGATGCAGGGGGAGATGGGTCCCACCATCCTCTCCTGATCTACATCCCCAGTAAAGGAAGGCAGTGTGGTATGTATGAGCATCTGCAGTGGTGCAAGAGGGAGAGGGGGAGAGGTAGGGGGCCCCCTTCCACCAAACTATCTCCAGCACCCCTTTAGGGGGATCAGCTACTAGTTTCTTTATTTTAACCTCTCTCCCCTCTCCCCTCTCCTTTGACTGAAGAATAGAGTAAACAAGGGAGATGTAGGTGGAGATGGGTCCCACCATCCTCTCCTGATCAACATCCCCAGTAAAGGAAGGCAGTGTGGTATGTATGAGCATCTACAGTGGTGCAAGAGGGTGCCTCACCCCCACGTAACCATGGAGGTAAGGGATTGCAAGCAACTCACCTCTAGCAGCATACCAGCTGTCCATGATCCGGCTCACGCTGCCTGATGACGCTGGGAACATCAAGCTGACAGTGGCGGTCTTGACCGTGCCATCCGGCAACCGGTAGCGGACCTCAGTGGTTAGGCTGCAGTCCACATCACCAGCGGAGGGGCTGTTGCCACCATCTGGTGTTTTAAAGACCAGCATGTGACCGAGCTTGAGCAAAGCCAGATACTCCTGAATGACCTTCAAAGCACAAAGATAACACAGTGGGAAGCCTTTGCCGGTAGAGCAGCAGGGAACTGGTGAAATCTGCCAGCTAGCTTCCTGTAGCGGCCTCCTGCAGCTTCCCTTCTCCCCTTTGCCCCCTTGCGCCTCCTCACGAAAACCACCTATGTAAGCCCGCACCTCCCATCAAATGAGCAGTGGCATTTTGCTAGATTTTGAAGGCCAACATCTGCTTGAGTACAGTTGCCCAACCCCTGAGGTGTCTAGGCGGTATGCTTCCCTCACCCTGCGGTGGTCTCTCATCAGAGGCTTCGGTTAGACGGGGCACAGGGGGAACATATGTCTGTCCTGGCCAAAGGGAAACCATGCTGCTGTACTGCAAGCAGCAGAGCGGTGCCCCCAAGCAATCTATGGAAGCATCACACTCAGTCTGATGGACCACAGCAGACCATCCTACCAATAGAAGCCCAAGAGTTCCCTTTCATCAGACTGCGAGTATAATGATCTGCCTGTATATGCCAGGAAAGGGTGCCAGTGCCCTACATAAATGAAGATTGAGCCCCGAAGGTGCGTAAATAACCACACCGCTGCTAGCTGCTAATCTTAATCGGCCACTCACCTGGTCTTGAACAGTGGTTCCCTTCAGCTCTTTCTCTCCCCGCTGCCGCAGAGAGCTGCTGTACATGTCTTGCAGCTGCTGTGCATCTGGACAGGTGAGCAGCTTGAGCAAGGCTGCCGAATCAGTGCTGCCATCAGGGGTCTGCTGCTGCCTCTGCTTGAGCCTCTGTATCAGGCGGTTGAGGGCAGCTGACTCCTTGCTGCTCATCTCAATCTTGCCAGGAGGCAAGGCATCCACAGGCTCTGCATTAATCCCAAGTAATGGCAACAGGAAGAAGCAGCCCAGGAAAGCCTTCCTCTTGGCAGCATTGACATCTCCTTGCGTCTCTGGCATCGCCAACAAAAGACGCAAAAACTGCACAGCCACAGCGCGATGGACTAGTAAAGTCTGCTAAGCTCTCAGAGATCGCGTTGGGACAAACAGAAAGCATCGCTGACCTCTGTTGCCTGGCCGGTTCTTGCTGAGCATTGGCATCTCGGCGAGGCACCCAGGGGCCCCAGCTGTCTACCAGTGCTGCTCAGGTGCGTTTCTATGCATGCCTTTATAAAACGCTAAAAGAGTCCATGAAAAGCTCCCACGCACAGGAGTTTGGTGCCAGCTTAGCTAGCTTAGTTTGGTGCCAGCTAGATTGGTGCCAGCTAGTTTGGTGCCAGCTTAGCTAGCTTAGTTTGGTGCCAGCTAGATCCAGGGATGCACCGAGCACCTTTCGAGTGTCACAGCGATGCATCCGCTATTGCATTCGTCACAGTGCGTTCTCAGTGTGGCTCCGCGGATACTAAAAGGGCCATTGCTATTGCTAGCAGTCACTCAGTATTGCTAGCAGCCAATCACTAGGACACTTGCTAAGCACTAGGTGTCACACCCCTTTGATATGATCAGAGCTTGAGCTAAGACCTGCCAGAACCCTGATCCCCAGCGGTCGCAAACCGCTGTACAGTTCATCTTCAAGTCGATCCGTCTTCAAAGTCCTGAAGCTTGCCTGCCCCTGCGCTGCTAATGCCGATTGAGCGTTGATGGTAGAACACGGAGGAAGCATAAGCCTTTCAATCGAGGCTGCCAATGGGGCACATGCAAATTAAACCCTTTCTGCAGAGGCTGCAAGTGGGGTTCAGTGCACAATCCCCTGTAGAGCTTCCAACACACCACATCAGTACAGAAACCCCCATGCTTAGGGTGCATGCACACTTTCAATACTCACACTTTGCTCCTGAACCTTTTCAGCACAACAGAGGGCACCACACAGCCCTCAGGCTGGAGCTGCAGGGAGATTTTGCCAGCCAGCAGCTGCTTTCCCATCAACTCGCACATGCGCACGCCCTGCCACACCTCCCCATCGCTGAATGTGATCTCCAGCTGGCCAAAGCAGCCCATGGCAGCCACTCTGCCCCAAAAGGCCTCATCATACCCCGGAAAAACGCCAAGAGCCCACCTGCCCTCCATATCTGCTGCCTCCTGCGCCTCTGCTCTGTGCCCCTCGCAATCTTTGCACACCCACACCTCCTCAGGCACCACGGACAGCCCTGCACACTCCAGGTGGCTGCTTGCCCTTGAACAATATTCACAAACCAGCATCTCATCCCCCTCAACCAATCCACACGTCTGGCAGGGCAGGTCAAACACCACAGGGCTGGTGTCATCAAGCTCAGCAACATGCTGTCTCTTGCTGCCACCCCCATGCCTGCTGCTGCTGCCGCTGCCCCTTGGCACCTCCTCTAGACTCTGCTCCTCTGCTGCTGGTGCTGCTTGCCACTGCTGCTGCGCTGATTCCTTCTGCTGCTGCTTGCTACTGCTGCTGTTGCCTTCAGGCGCCTTCCGCTTGCCGGCTGGTGATGACAGGTCCCGCAATGCCGCCTCCACCTGCTGCTGCACACCGTCAGGCGGCGGCTGCCCGGTCACTGCTGCAGCATGCAGGGTTTTAACGCCTTCCTTCACCACTGCCACCTGGCTAGGGTCCTCTGATCTGTCTCAATGGAACAGTACATCTCACAGAACAGACATGGCAAACAGTTTGGCCCAGTGTCTCTACTTCTATTTCAGGAATAAAGGCAACCTGTTGGAGGGCAAGGTTGTCACTGGCCCCCCTCAGCAAGCTGCTGAGCAGCTTGACACGCCTGCTCCAGCCCCCAAACGCAAGAAGGTCATTGCTGACAAACCACCAAAGGCCACACAGGTGCAGGCTGCACTTGAGAAGCTGCTCACAGACCTGGAAATCAAGCAGTACAACCGTGTCAAAGGGCTGAAGACCAATGCAGCCCGCATCTTTGCAGCACACAAGCACAACCCTGAGCAAAACCAGAGAGTTCCTGCTATTACTCAACAAATACAACCAGAAGGGGATTGGAGTCAACAGCGAGCAACACCTGGCTGACCGCCTGGCGCACCTAAAGCAGCGGTGATGTTCTCCTCTGACAAGGCAGAGCCATACATGGCCATGTAGCCGGGTGCGTCGGCATTGAACCGCTTCTTGATCAGCAGCCCCGGCTGTGCCGTGAGCAGCAGGGTGGCAAAGGGCTCCACGGTCACCAAGGGCGCAGAGCTGCTCCACAGCCCCGTAGCAGCAACGCCCTCTGCCAGGTACTCCTGAGCCACCCGCACGGAGACCTGCTGCGGCTTGCCCCGCCTGAACAGGATCCCCTGCTTGGCATCAGGCAGCCTACGCTGTAGTGGGTGTAGACCTGCCCGCTGACCAAGGCCCTGCCTGAAGGCAAGGGCTTGCCCCTGCCGCCCCAGCTATTCTGAAGCAGGAAGAGGAGGCCAGTGCCCCTCGGAAGGGTGCTGCCCTCAATGGGTCCCTCTCCTGCTGCTGCCGGCTGCTGCTCCTGCTGCTGCTCCTGCTCCTGCTCCTACTACTGCTCCTGCTGCTCAGCTGCCAGCTCCTGCTCGACCGGCTGATGCTCCTGCTCTGCTACTGCTGCTAGTGCTGCCGGCTTGGCTGCTGCCTTCACTCCATCATAGTTGCAAGCCAGCAGGTCCACCAAGCTCTGGAGCAACAGCTTCTCGGCTGGTGCAGCAGGAATGGCCTCCGCCCCATACAGCTGGATGTTGCAGGTGTTGATGACCGCCAACAACTCCTCCAGCAGGGCTTGAGCGGTCTCCGGTGTGAGACCCAGCCACTCCAGGTCCACACCCTTCTGAAAGGGCGACAACTGGTACCCAGAGTGCACCAAGGGGACTGTGAAGGCCTGCAGCATGCCTGCCAGGCTGCCAGTCTCACGGGTCTTGTTGATGAGGTGCTGCCAGATCTGAGCAGTAGAGGGATTGAGCAGGTAGGCGGTGGCCAGATTGCTCGCCTGCTGTACGGCATCACCCTTGCCCTGCAGTGTGCTGAAGGCATCAGTGTTGGCCTTGATGCAGCACCTGCATGCAGCAGCAAACCACCAATGGGTCAGCAGGAGCCTAACTCAACAGCATGCAATCTAACCATGCAGCAGCAAAGTGAGAACCGATGGATCAGCAGCCTCCCATCAAGACGTCCATTCAGGCTTGCACCACAAAGTAAAAAGAAGAGGAGAGCATGTAGGTGCGTATTGTGAGCTACAGCCATGGGCCTCGTATGAAGTTGGAGGGTCAAAACAAATCAGAGGGAATCTTTCCCAGATTGGAGGGTCCCTTTCCAGGATTGGAGGGTACGTATCTGCACCAGGAAGAGAAACTATCACTACTTCTAGACTGACCCCCTAAAACCCTTACTTGAAGTCTCAAAATGGAGGACCCCCCTCAGCAAACAGCTAGGCCACGAGGCCTGCAGGAGGCTTATGCTGTCCCCCCGATCTGAAAGGGGGTTTGCAAACCAGGTGAGGGATCCTCATCTGAGCAGTAGCTGCCTCAAACCAAATCGGAGGGTTGCTTACCAGGATGAAGCTTTCAGACCACAGCAGCAGTGGTACACCCCCAATCTTGCAGCCTGTACCTCTGAAACCTCCGGTTTCCCCCAAGTTTACCCGCTGTGCCTGGCTTATCACATGCTGCCAGGCTTGTTGCAAGCCCAGATCCTACTCACCAGCCCATGACCTCCTTGAAGGGTGCCCGCATCAGGCCAGGCCCTAGGTCTGTCACATAGGGCAGGCGAGACCCATAGGCTGTGGTGAATGCTGTGGTGTAGTTTTGGTAGCTGCTGCTGTCATCGGAGCGGCCAGACTTGCCGAGGTACCAGTCCCACAGACCCTTGGGTAGCAGGTCGCCCAGCTTCTTGATGGCCAGCCACACATGGCCCGCAAGAAGGTAGCGGAAGGAGTTCAGGCTGGGCTTTTTGTACTTTGTTGTTTGCCCTGAAGGGGCAACAGGGAGTCGTTAAAGGCACGCACAACTTCACATGGGCTAACAGCAGCTCTCACCACCAATGGCCAACACAGTGGTTGTCAGATGAGGAGAGGGCCCGAGAAACGCTCTCCCCTACATCTCCCCCTTCTACATCTATTCTTCAGTCCAGGAGAAGGTAGAGAGGGTAGAGAGGGTAAAATGGCAGAAGTAGCTGTTGAAGTTGTCCCCCGGGAAGTGCTGAAGATACTTTCTGTGCCAAGGCCCCCCCTCCCTCTCCTCCCTCTCCGTCCTGCATGGCCACCAAGGAGGCGGGGAGCCTGTGCAGAGCACCTATGGCCCCTCTAAGTTATGACATTGTACATCACAACAAAACGATAAGACGATGAAGAGCACTCAGCAAAGTCGTGCTCTCACCTGCGCTGCTGCCTGCTGGCATGACCGGCTCCCTCAGCTTTGCAAAGCAGTTGGTCAGGAAGCCTGCTGAGCTTTCTGCACTGTCAACCTTGTCTGCCAGGCCATCACCAGCAACTCGCTTGCCAGCCAGCTCCTTCTGCAGCTGTGCAAGATCTACGCTGCCCAGACCACCAAAGGGAAAGCAGAAACCACTGAGGTTCCTCGCAGTCTGAACCGGAGGGTTGCTGTTCTTCACCAGGCTGGGCTTTGCAGGCGACACAGGCTGGAGGTAAGTCAGCACCTGCAAACCGCAGCGGATTAGCAAACAGCTGCTGCCTTAGGACCCATCATTGCTGGTGAATACTTACCACAAAGGCCAGTGTCACAATGGAGCCCAGGCAGAGCCCTGCAGCAGCAGCACGGCAAAGGGGTCACTGGGGGCCTCGAGAAACCAACCCTAGCAGAGCTGAGAGATCAGGCATTGTGTGCAATGGCCACAGGGCTGTGTTGGAATGCATTCTTGTTGAAATCTATACCGAGAAGGAACAACCGAGCCAACTGGGGGGACAATCGTCCCCTCTAGTCATGGTTGAGTCAGCTGTGGGACAATTTGTACCGGCTCACCTGACATGGACGCAGGCAGAATGTCCACTGGGTTCCAGTCGCCCATGCCCATGAGGAATTAACAGTGATAGCTGGTCATCTCAAACCCACTTCCAAGAGCCCCTTGGAAGTGAGGAAGCACCCCAGCGAGCCCCTGGGTCCACACAGGCACGTCAGACCCATCAGGGGTCGTGATGCGCGTGTCTGCAAATTTCCAGCGCAGAGTCTCAGCTGGGCGGCTGCCGGTATACAACTCAAATGCGATGGCCAGGATGCACATGGCCACATGCCGCGCTCTCATGGCGGTGCTGTTGTTGCTGTAGGCGCTGCCCGGAATGCTGGTCAGGCTAGCCGGGTGAAAGAGCCCCTTGGCCAGCATGGTGGCACTGCAAGCAAGGAGAAGATCAGCTCAAGCGCCTACTTTGCCGGTCAAGGCAAAGAGATGCAGGTTGGTAGCAGCTGCTCTTGAAAACACAGGAGCTTAACAATATTCACCTCCATGGCTGCGGCTCTGTGCAGCTGCTGTCCCTGCTGCTCCTAAAGACACAGGGGTAACCTAGACAGACTCACTTCAGCTCCACAAGCGCCTGCAGCAGCTCTGAGGTGTAGAACACCAGCAGCAGGACGCCCACAGGCCAGGAGATGGGCATGGTCCGGCAGTCTGGTGTCTCCTTAGCTGCCCTGCGCTCTGCCTTGGTCGGCCTGCCACCCTGCGGGGAACCAAGCAGTGGGTATCACTGGCACGGAAACCACACGTGCAGAACCAGCACCTGTGTGTGTACAGATCCTTCAAGCATCCAATATATTGATCCTGCATCCCCTTTTGGGCTTTGCAAGACTTTGAGCAGCCTTGCAGGAGTTTGCTGGAGTTTGCAGGAGTCTGCAAGATCGCATTAGTTTGCTGGAGTTTGAAAGAGTTTGTAGAAGCTTCGGAACCTTGCCCATCCTCTGCAGATTCCTAGGTAGCCTACCTTGAGATCATGCCAGGCATCCACGATGCGGCTGATGGTCCTATCTGTAGCTGGCAGCATCATGTCTGCTGCTTGCTCATGGGTGGCGCCATCTGCTGTCTTGTACACGATTCTCTTGGTCATACTGACATCCATCACCCCCTGCTGAAAGCAGAGCTTCCTTCCAAGCTTATGTAGTGCTCTGTACTCGTTTGTCAGCTGCAACAGAATGCAAAAGCAGTGAGCGAGCTGCTGCAAACTGCCAGCCTTGCAGCAGAAGCGGTTCAATGGACTGCACCTGGCTCTTGAGTGTGGACTCCTGAATCTGCAGGCTCATGGAGCTAAGGCTGCTTGTAATGGTCGCCTCCAACTCAACTGCCTTGGCATTCAGCAGGTGATCCAGTGCAGTGTCCACTTCAGCCACCTTGCACCTCTGAATGAGGCGCCGGAGTGCTGCAGCCTCATCAGCTGTGAGCTGGACATCCTGACCAGGAGGAGATGGCTCTGCAGGCTGCACATCCAGCCCCAGGAGCTGGGCCAGGAAGAAGAAGCCATGGACAATCCTTGCTGAGGCAAGGGCAACATCCCCTGGGTCACCAGCGTCTCCAGCGTTCTCGCTGAGGGTTCCAACGCTGACAACGCTAAAACACCTTTGGCACCCGGCAAATTCGTCTTCAACAGTGTCATTTGCGCCGGACAGATCGTGCTGCAAGTTTGGCGGATTCAGCGCATTGTTTCAGCCCTGATGCAGCCTGATGGCAGCCCTGGCAACCGAAGTCTCAATTGAGATTGTTTGACATGCAGGCGTGAACAGACCGGTCGTGCTTTGTCCCAGAGGTGCTGCATCCGGTGCTGGTGACCCTATGGATCCAGCGGTGTCTGAGCCGGTGCAACCACTCAGGTGCGTAGAGGGCGCTGTGAACGGGCTTGTTTAGCGTCGCATCGAGCGCAATTATGCCAGAGGCTGCGCTCACACTTTACTGGCACTGTTCACTCACTAGTGTCCCAGCTCAAATCATCAGTCATTCAGCCCACACAAGCCCTGAACCATGTCGATGCGAATGGCATCTACATGATCCCTTTATTGAGAAACTGGATTAGCGGAAACGATATAAACCCGAAGAGCTAACGTTAGTCTGTATCTCTCAGTTCCAGTGCTATGCGTTGACCAGTGAATGTTTCACATCAGAGTTTCTAACGCGAGATAACTGGCATTACAACACGTTACATCATACGTTCGTAGTGCGTTTAGTGCTGTGTGCTTTGCAAACGGTGTTGTGTTATAGTGCTAACGGTGTTGTTGGAATTTAAATTTTTAGGACACCCCTCGCACTACAACACTGTCCGCATTACGAGTTTCACTAATGGGCCCATTAGGAAGAGGCTTCGCTGGGGCTCCGCTGTCGTGCCGATGGCCCCGGGGACCCCAGGGGTCTCCTGCTGTATGCTGCACGCTTCCAAAGCATTGGTGGGTGATAGAATATATGTTTCGATGCATTGCATGCACTCCATGCAGGCTGTGCGTGGCTTGCAGGGGGGTGCGAGCGCCTGCGGGAGTGGGCGATGGCCCTGGGGGCCCCAGGGGTCTCCTGCTGCATGCTTTCAGAGCATTGGTGGGTGACAGAATATATGATTCGTTGCATTGCGGGCGCTCCATACTGGCTGTGCGTGGCTCCAGGGGACTCGGGGGGCCTGTGGAGATGGGCGATGGCCCGGGGGCCCTTGGGGGCGCGCTAGAGGCCATGCATTGATGCAAGGACACTGCTTAACCTTACAAGACGCTCTTAAAGCGTCCTCTGCTAGCGCTGTAAGCTCGAGTTACCATTGGATCAATGGCAATGATTACTTGGGGGCCCAAGCCGCCTGAACCACTGACCGGGGCAACCAGGGGACTGACCGGGACATGGAGCCGTGTGGCCGCCTGGTTGGTGCAGTAAATTCCAGCTGCTACACAGCCTGCTGAGCCAGTCCCTGTGCCTGTTGCATATGCCAAAGCCTATCTTCTAGCTTCTGCATATGATAGGGTACCTAAAAAGCAAAAGGACACAGGCAGCGGTCAATCTACTTGGCACTGCGGTCCCGTCGATCCCCACCCCGACCAGGTGCAGTAAATTACAGCTGCTACACAGCCTGCTGAGCAAGTCCCTGTCGCTTTTGCAAATCCCAAAGCCTATCTTCCCTTATGCTTCTGCATATGATAGGGTACCTCTAAAGCAAAAGGACACAGGCAGCGGTCAATCTACTTGGCATTGAGGTCCCATCGAGACCCACCCCTACCAGGAGCAGTAAATTACAGCTGCTGCAAAGACTGCTGAGCAAGTCCCTGTCGCGGTTGCATATCCCAAAGCCTATCTTCCTGTAAGCTTCTGCATAGAATAGGGTACCCGAAAAGCAGAAGGGCATAAGCAGCGGGTGATATAACTCGCATGAAAGCCCTCCCCCATCTCTACCCATACCGGATCAGCTGTAATGAGTTCCTACAGACACGGCTGGGCAAGTCCCTGCCACAGCCCCTTTTATAACCCCAGACACTCCTGCCTGCCACAGACATACTAATAAACATCAAAAACATCAAGTGCTTTGCCCTGTCTAACAATTAAGTCCCTGTCTAACAATTAAGTCCCAGTGAAAGCAAAATGTTGTGTCCCCCTCATCCCCGCCTGCGCCAGCAGCAGATTGTACACATCCCATGTATCCCAGTTCTGCAGGCATATTACATTGCTGTCTCTGCATTTATGTCCAAATGTACGCTAGAGGTTGAAAGCTCAGTGCCTTCCTTCTGTCCCTGCTATGAAACATACCACTGCTAAGGACCGCTTCCCCACCCCTCCCTCCTTACCACCACCAGCAGCAGTATGTTATAAGCATTCGTCTTCCCACTGTCACACCCCAAGACCTGGCCCCTGCTACTCGATAAGTTCCTGCTGTTATATGACCACTGCTGAGTTGTAGCTCCTTCCTACATGAGCAGCCTTTGAAACAAAATGTACCCCCCTCCCCCCAACCACCCCTACCTTGTTGCACCATGAGAGCAGTCATCTTAGCTCCAATCTTACTCCATACGGCATAGTACACACCCGCATTTGTTGCCATCCTCATACCATGCGCTGCTGCAGCTGCTCGGGGGCATCAACAGTGATCAGCTGATTGAACTAGTGCCAATCCTGCCCCTGTAACAGCAGCAGGAACGGCACCTTTTGTGGATTGCATGAAGGTCAACGAGTACCAAAGCGTGCCAACCAAGGATTTAAACCATCATAATGGACTGCTGCGACTTCTGAAAAAAAAAAGAAATTCTGCAGGCAGAGCATATTAACACTAGACATCCAACTAACAGTTTCACCTTGCAGCACAGCTGCATTGCAACAGAGGGGGTCGAATGAAAAGCTGATTGGCTCACTGGCCAACCTGCTCCACTGTATCCCTAATGCAAACACATATTGGGGCAAGCCCATTATTTTTAATACACCTTGGGGAGTACTGGAGCTGCTGACGGGTTGACTGTCTGCCAGAGGAAGGTGTTCCCAAAGACACATAACCGTCAGTGCTTTGATTAAACATTCATGTCTCGTTAGCATTCTGAAACATTGCTTACCGGGCAGCCCTGCTGCAACCTCGCTCCACGCTCCACGCGGTCCAGCCCATTGCGTCCGTTCGGTCTGCACCTAGTACGGGTGTCCGCAAACTGAGGATTGCTAACCTGCTTGTGGCTATATCAGTAAAACCATGTCATGCAGATCCCATATGCATGGGAGCTCCTTTGCTGCGTTGCTGAGGCCAGAGGAGTCCCATCCCTCCTAAGCTGACCGCCGAACAGCCAGCTTAAGACTAATACAGTGCTCTATCAATGGTCCCCTGACACTGTCACAAACTGTTGGTTATATACCCAGCACATCCGTCACACCGAGCCCATACAAACGGTAGCAGGTCAGGCGATGCTCAAGCACGCAGATTGACGAGAACAGCGACATTGCTACCATCCTGTCTGCATGGCTGACATGTAAGAAGCTTCCTATTCAATCAGAGAGCACAGCAATGAAATGTCCGCCAGGTAGCGTTGGCTAGGAGGACATACCCCTGGTGTCCTAAGACGCTAGGAGTCCTTGTGCAGGTTTGGGACCAGGTAAGGAGGAAACCCCGTTCCCTTAGTGAGAATCTCGGAACGGAAGATTCTCTGGTGTGAGGCAGGCGGAGAGCGACCTCTGCTGCTTGGGTTGTGTATGTATCTGCTACCTGAGGTGCACTCTGTTGAGACAGCAAACTGTATGTGGAAATCGTCGGCAGTCTATCAACAGTCGTACCATTGTAACTGAGGATCCGACTGTGTACTTACAGCCTGCTAGCGATACATCATCGTGTGGCCTCAATCAGCTGGAAATATGCAACGGGTGGGACATGCAACAACCTTCAGGCGGACCCCACAGGGCGCTGGTGCAGCGGTCTGCTTATTACTCCTTCTTATGGTGAATGCATCGGTTTTACGTGTCGGTGCGCAATGCGGGCCGAAGACGTCCCTGAAGGCAGCCACTCTGACCACTGGCCAACGGTACCGTGTTGAGAGGGAAGGTTGGGTTGCCTGGCCGTACAGCGCGGAAGCACCCGCAACCGGATTGGATGGCCAGCGTCACAGCGACGACAAGGAGACCTTGTTGGATGCAGGTGACGAGTTGATGATTGACGTGTCTACCGTGTGTGACCAGAATGAAGTGAGTTATGGTACCGAAGGCTCAGCAGGTGTGGATGGTAACTTTAGAGAAACATACCCTGACTGCAACGACATCCGCAGACCCGTAAAGGTGCGGTTGTATGCACATGCGCGGTCGGGTAGACGTCCTGGTGAACGCGGCAGGCACTCTGGCATACTGTATGTGTTTGTATCAAAGTTCAGGCCACTCAACGACAAATGCTGATCGGGAGAGGCCTGGTTGGTTGCCGGGTCTTTGCTGCCTTTGCTGCTGAGCCCACACCTCCGTGGGTTGACATACATGGGAAATGCCCCCCCCCCCCCCGACCCACCTTGTTTATCAGTAAGGCTGCAGTAGTCTTGGTGCCGTATCATGCATGTAGGCACCTTATGTTATCTGAAATAAGGCATCAACAATGAGTACCATGTCTTAGTGAGCAAGTGTCCTAAACACATGGTGTTGCCGTATGGTTGTGGCACTAGTGCCGGGGCTCAAGCTGTCACAAGCTTTAGCTAGGTTTGCGCCCGGGGCTGCACCAAGCAGTTCAATTCAAAGACTTCCGGCCAAGCGCCTATGGAGTGCTATCAAGCCATGAAAGATTGGCCATGCAACTTGGTGTTGCGGTGCCCACAACCCTGGCGTAGCGCGTGTGTCATTAATGCCTCCGGCCAAGGGTCTTCGGGTGTGCCATCAAGCCACGCAAGATTGGCCATGTGGCTTGGTGTTGAGGCGCATATCGGCAACAGACACTTTGTGTTGTTCACAAACACTGAGCCGGGTGTGACGTGTGTGATCTGTGCATGTTGAGACCTCCGGCCAAGGGTCTCCGGGTGTGCCATCAAGCCACGCAAGATTGGCCATGTGGCTTGGTGTTGAGGCGCATATCAGCAACAGACACTTTGTGTTGTTCACAAACACTGAGCCGGGTGTGACGTGTGTGATCTGTGCATGTTGAGACCTCCGGCCAAGGGTCTTCGGGTGTGCCATCAAGCCACGCAAGATTGGCCATGTGGCTTGGTGTTGAGGCGCATATCAGCAACAGACACTTTGTGTTGTTCACAAACACTGAGCCGGGTGTGACGTGTGTGATCTGTGCATGTTGAGACCTCCGGCCAAGGGTCTTCGGGTGTGCCATCAAGCCACGCAAGATTGGCCATGTGGCTTGGTGTTGAGGCGCATATCGGCAGCAGACACTTTGTGTTGTTCACAAACACTGAGCCGGGTGTGACGTGTGTGATCTGTGCATGTTGAGACCTCCGGCCAAGGGTCTCCGGGTGTGCCATCAAGCCACGCAAGATTGGCCATGTGGCTTGGTGTTGAGGCGCATATCGGCAACAGACACTTTGTGTTGTTCACAAACACTGAGCCGGGTGTGACGTGTGTGATCTGTGCATGTTGAGACCTCCGGCCAAGGGTCTCCAGGTGTGCCATCAAGCCACGCAAGATTGGCCATGTGGCTTGGTGTTGAGGCGCATATCAGCAACAGACACTTTGTGTTGTTCACAAACACTGAGCCGGGTGTGACGTGTGTGATCTGTGCATGTTGAGACCTCCGGCCAAGGGTCTCCAGGTGTGCCATCAAGCCACGCAAGATTGGCCATGTGGCTTGGTGTTGAGGTGCATATCAGCAACAGACACTTTGTGTTGTTCACAAACACTGAGCCGGGCAGCTGGCCATCAGTGTTCAGTGGTATTTCCTCGGTGGCTTTGTGTGTTTTTTGCTGCGATCTTAGACCTAGTAACGGCTCGGGTGATATTGTAGCACCCGGCAGTAGCACTCGTCGGTGCTGGACAGCGCAGGAGTTTAGCTAACGGCTCCCGCATATATGTCGGTGGAGCATGGTTACTGCATGCATTTTGGTCGTCAGCAAGGACCTTTGTGGCATAGGCATCGTGTGCTTGCGCGTCATTCAAGTGCATACGTGGTCTTCTGATCTGGACTTGGGCTAACGTGCATCGTGTGGCACCATGCAGGTGTGTGCCAAGTGGTTGTATTGTGGCCGCCTGGCCTAGTGGGAGGAGGGGAGTGCAGCTTGCGCTTTCAGGAGGCTCAACAACAACAGCGGCAGCAGCAATTTACAGGGAGAATTCCGGATATCTGCCTTCTATGTGCCTTTTTGCTCGTATGACCTGTTTTACTCGCTTGTTTACCTGTATTTGCGCGAGTATGCCTGCTTGTCACTTAGGTCCTTTGGCTTGTGCGTATCGTTCAGCGTATTCAGCTTAGTATGCATTCGGACTCGTGTAGATTAGGGGGGAGGCAGGGAAGGGGATGTAACGGCCAGGCATATCGCATACGTGTGGAAGTGCTTT
>OY744509.1:991324-1021939 GCA_963556185.1 Pseudopediastrum boryanum | reverse complement strand
GCACCCCAGTGAGAGTTTTAGAGTCCCCAGGGGTCCCTACTAACTAGTGAGGCACCCTGAGTATTCAAGGATGCCCTTGCCGAGTGAGTGAGTGGACGCCGGGCGGTAGCCCCGCGTAGGCTTAAGGAAGAGGCAGTACTAGCCTTGCCGCCAGTGAGAAACACAGAGCCCCTTGGGTCCCTAACTGCCAGTGAGGAACCCAGAGTGCCCCCATCCGCCAGCTGCCAGCACCCTTATCCGCCAGCTGCCAGCTGCCAGGGCACGGTTGTTCCAAGAGGGCGTACAGGAATTCCATATGTGGTACTATGAAGTCCACTTTTCTCACTAGTGGGAACACTTGTTCTAAATTCAGTCTAGAAATTCCAAGTGGCCCGGAGCAAAGTGGAGCAGCCACTGACTGCTTGGGCTCATGGGATAAAAGTCTGAAGTAAAATTACTTGCTTACTTTTTTACTTGCTCTGGATTCCTCAAGGTCCCCTTTGAGCCATCGGCAGAATGAAAATACTTGCTTACTTGCCCTGCATTTTTCAACGGCTGTGCTGGGGGCGCCAGTGAGCCTTGGCATTGGCACATGTATGCGGCTACCGCTAGCATGCAGTCCAATTTAGACACACGTCATGTGCATCATGTGCCTCAGTTAGCGTTGGACAACCACCGACATGCGGTATCTTGTTGCCGACTGTACCACCACCTGGCAGCCATGACTATGGTTGCTTATGGTGCACTTGATCCTGGAACAAACCTATGTTTTGCATACGTCAATTATGCAAAGTATGCAAAGAATTTTAAGGGTTTGATGAGTTTTTCAGATGATATTACAGTTTTGCATGATTGCATGTTTGCATGGAGGGTATGCTCGGTTATGACGACAAGAAAACTAAAATTTTTTGCAGGAGAAATTGTTGTTGTCTTGTATTGGCGGTGGACCTTGGCCCCCATGCCATATTCAATCATGCAAAACAACAGTTTGCTCTGGAAATCTCAATGACATCGTAAAAAGTTTTGCATACTTTGCATGATTGAATTATGCAAAATGCAGGTAGTGAGGCATTGTCAATGGAGCCACAAAGGGCCAATATGCAAAGTTGCTGGTGTGAGGAAGCTCACTATCATACTCGCTGACGGTATGCGGCTTGCTGTATGTGGCAGGTAGGATCAATACATGGCCCTATCAAGTGGGGTGGCGTGGCTCTTCTATCGCTTGCTGAGTTGAGAATCCAAGGCTTGCCAGGCAGCCATGTTGAAGGCTTACCTGGAACCCTGTTGAAGGTCTGGTGATGTGAGAATTGAAGGCTTACACGCAACCCTGTTGAAGGTCTGCTGATATGAGAATTGAAGGTTTGCTGATGTGAGAATTAAAGGTTTGCCTGGCAGCCATGTTGAAGGCTTGCTAATTTGTGAATTGAAGGCTTGCCTGGCAGCCATGTTGAAGGTTTGCTGATCTGAGAAATGAAGACTTCAAGGCCACCCTTGTTGGAGGCTTGCTGAGTTGAGATATGAAGGTTTCAGGGACCCCTTAGATATACTAAGCATGGTCACAGGCTATCTACCTGGAGTCCCTGGGTCCCTAGCTGTCTCCCTGGAGCCTCCATCGTACCAATGCTTCTCCGTCTGGCATGGCTCTTGAGGCAATTGGACTCCAACTGGTGCCGATGCGCTGCGTTACAACGCACGGAAGCGCATACGATCGTTCTGATACAGCCTGCTTAAAGCGCATCACGCTAGGTTACATAATCGAGCAAAGCCGTGGTTGATCTGTTCGTCCCAGTCGTTTGAATCGGCGGTTCTGAAGGGCTCAGACGCTTAATCCCCAGCACTCGCATGAGTGATAGCTGTGAGCTTGGGCCATGGCCAAGGTGACAATCTCATGTTCTGGCCGGGGCGCCGGAGTGAGTCGGACCGATGGCGCCGGCGGGTCCTCATAGAAGCTTCCCGCTCCGCAGACACTCATCCCGTTTGGGCAAGGGTTAGTTGGTAGCCGTCAGGTATCGTGGCCAAGTCATTGTTGCTCCGGATTTAGCAAGCAAAGCCCCGGAGCACTATAAGAGCAGTAACAATCATCAGCCCTTGGTATCAGTAATAAGGTACATACGCAGCCAAGCCGACCTAGTGCGTTTCTCAACCCTATGTCCTGTTCGGTGTTGAAGTTTGTCATGCCGACTGCCCCGACTGCTAGAACCGCACCCTCGGACTGACAATCCCCGAGCCAGCTGCCTGTGCAGAGCCCTTAACCAGCTTGCCAGCTATCTGGTACGGTCCTTTGAGAAGGTGAGGATCAGCAGAGTGCAGCAGCAGAGACCTTAGTACTACGGGCAATGTGCGGATTCAGCTCGTTTTGTATATTTGCAATGCACGTTGATTGCTGGCTGTGCTACCAACTTTAGTTGCTGTGGTGACTTTATAGTGCCTAGTAGCAGTAGCCAACAGCTGCTGCACAAGTATGTTTACATGCCTTCATCATGTGCCATCTTTTGCGCCAGGCATTACCTGCTCTTGTCTGAGACCAAAGTGGATTGGCCAACTTCATGTGCTTGCTAATTGGCCATCAGCACGGGCCCCTTCATCTTTCCTGCAAAAGCTCACACTTTATTTAACTTTGTTTGCACATACAGGAACCCCCAGACCATCCCAACTGAGGACGCGTGTCGCAGACACTACTGCCCCAAACCATGAGATCCCTCAGCAGCAAGCTCTGCACTGCTGCTGCTGGGGGTGCGGGTAACCCTTCTCACATCAGGAGCTCCTAGTGTCCTTGCTGCTCGACTGCTGCAACCAACAGACCAAGCTGAGCTCCAGGGTACTGCTACCCTTGCGGCTGATGGCAAGACTGATCCCTTTGCGCAAGCAGGCGCAGCAGCAGCAGCAGCGGTACAGAGCAACAGGACGAGTAAGAGCAAGGTCTCCTTGGGAAAGGGTTGGCGCAGCAAGAATGGAAGCCTGTCTGCGAGGCCGCTGAAGCCTGAAGATGACATTCGTGGCCCAAACAGCAGTAACAAGGGCATGATCACCACAAAGAGGTCTTTGCAACAATCGAACCCGGCGGCAGCATCTGTGGACGGCCTTGGCTGCTCAGGTGTGGACAGGCATAACTTCGCGGAGGAGCTCGTGGAAGATGAAGAAGATGACGGCCTTCTCCGTTGTATTCATCTGCAAGAGGAGGGGCTCACCAATGGTTGCTGCTGCGTGATGGGGACATGGAACATATCCTCTCAAGCAGATATCAATGGATGTACCGCTGTTTCGCAGTTTGCTCGTGGAGATGACCTAGTTGGACCCCAAGGGTTGCAGACCTGGTTAGAAAGCTTGCCTCCTACTGTGAAGGCGGTGGATTTGGGAGATCTAAACCTCACAGGCGCATTGCCTGAGAGTTTTGGACCCAGCTCTGCTTTATTAGAGGTGCTGTGGCTTGAGAGAAATCGCTTCACAGGGAGCTTACCTGAGAAGTGGGCCGATGAGCTGACCAGTTTGAGATCCCTGGATTTGTCTAACTACGAGTATGCGGACGATGCGAACAAGACCACCTGGGGCAACAACTCCTTCTCAGGGTCGTTGCCAGAGAAGTGGGGCTCTTCGTTGGAGTCATTAGTGGCCTTTTCCTGTGGTGGGGGGGCATGTGATGGCCTAGAAGGCACAATACCTGCTAGTTGGTCTCAGTTATGCGACCTAAGCGTGCTGGATTTATCTAGTTCTCGGGACACACGGTGGACTAATAAGATGTACGGGAAGCTGCCTTGGTTGTGGATATATGAGAAGCCCACCAAATGGAATGCTGCTGATTTGAGTTGCCTCCCAAACCTAGTTGTGGTGGGAGGCAGTATTGAGTTACCACAGATGTTGTGCTTAGCAAGGCGCAATCCTGCAGTAACATCAGATAAAAATTTTGTTCATAATAATGGTGCCTGGGGTACAATTCTTGCAGCGAATAACACGGCACCTGTTAACACAGAGGCTGCCCGCGTATCTGAAAAGGTGGGCATAAACTTTGACCCGGCTCTCAACCTGTGTGTCAGCCACCACAGGTTTAAGTACATAGGTGCTGTCTACGGGGTGTTTGGTTTCTTGTTCCTGTGTACAGTTGTGGATATGCTGTGGCCAAGGAGGGCAAGCTGCTTTGCATGTCTGGATCCAGAAGCAGCCAAAGAAGCAGGGCACAATGAGCAGCAGCCCCAGCACCCTGCCATAGCCAATGCCGTGCCCATAGTATTTGCAGGCAGTAGGCTGCTGCTGGTGGTAACTGATCTAGCTTCTGATATCATAGCAACCTGGGCCATTAGGGACACGGACTTTGTCTGGCTGTATGCAGCCATGTTGGTGGTGCCTAATGTGCTTGCTGCTCTGGTGCTGCACATGCGCTTCTGTCACATAACACATCGCCAGCACAAGTGGAAGATGCTGGTTGTGCCAGCTACCTATAAGATGTATCAGTGGTTGTACAGTAAAGGAGGTTTGGCGCTGCTGCATACAAGCCTTGTGCTCCTGTGGCCCTACTGGCTGTTTTTGCAAGTCCCCATCCTGTTTGCTGCTTCTTTTGGCCACATGATAGGAAGCTGTGGGCAGTCCAAGTGGGGCATGCAGTGGCTCAATCTCCCTCGCTTCTGCTCTCTGCTGAGCTTGATTATGGCATGCACGGAGTCACCTTTCTCAGCTGTGGTGTTCACAATCTTCTATGCACAGGGCATGTCCTATAAGTTCCCTACCCTTATTAAGGATTGGAACTTCGTGCTTACCGTGTTCACTGCTCTGCTGCATATGCTGATGGAGTTTTGGAGGCTGATGCCTTTCATCAAGGCAAAGAGGTTCAAGCAGAGGATGAGGTCTTTGTTCCTAGATGTGGTGGTGGCAAAGCAAGCAGCAGGTGGCGCAGCAGCACTTGAGAGGGTTGTTGATGTTGCAACAGGCATGAGTGCTAGTGCCCAGCAAGGGAACAAGAGTGTAGAGTACTATTACCCAGCAGAGATTACAGGTGCTCAAAGCATGGGCAAGTCCCCTGATATGGCTGTTGTGTTTGAAGGTGGCAAGGTGGAGAGGGGTATAGGTGGGGAAAGTGCTGATGATGCAGGGAGGGGAGCAGCAGTAGCAGGGGAGGTAGATGGTACGATAGAAGTTGCTGGTGATAGAAAGCAGCAGCAGGGCAAGGGTGTGGTTTACTATTACCCAGGAGAGGTTCCAGGGTTTGGTGGCATGAGCAAGTCCCCTGATGCAGCTGTTGTTGAAGAGGAGCATGGGGAAGGGGGTATTGGAGGGGAAGGTGGTGGTCCAGGAGGTAGTGCAGGGCGGGGTGCAGGGCGGAGTGCACCGCCACGGGCGGGGCGAGGCGCACCGCCACGGGCAGGGCAATTTGCAGGGCGGGCTACAGGGAGGGGTGCACCGCCTCGGGCCGGGATGGCTGCAGGGCGGGGTGCACCGCCACGGGGCGGGCGGGGTGGTGGGCGGGGTGCTGCTGAGTGATTCGTATGCAGGATGGGTGGTGTGTAGAGGGCCAGAAGAAAATTAAAGTGGAAGGTGTCGATACTGTGTACCTGCAGAAGGGCTGATTCGAGCGTGATGGTGTATGATGTGGCAGCGTAAAGTGTTGGTTTTTGTGGGCTTCATGGTCAGGACCCTGCTCGGCCTGCGCTGCCAATATAAACAATAATGCCATGGTCACGGCAGGGGAGTGGTTGGCCTGGGTCAGAGCAAGTTCAGAGAGACTCTTGCATGAGATCATAGTAGTTGGGGGGGTGGTCGCAACCGCTTACAGGACAAGATCTAGGTTTGGGGTGGTGGTCGCAACCTGCTTTGTTCGCTGCACCCTGCTTTATTTGTTTAGCACTGCATGACAGACCATGTTTTTCTTGTCGCATCACTCTCCCCTGCTTTGATTACCTGTACCCAATCTCCGAGTTGGGTGAGGTCTGACTCTGTTGGTTTATGTGTTGAGTGGACGTTGCAGTTGACTGGACGTTGCAGTTGCTGCTCTGTGCTGCCCCTGGACCCATGGTTAGCTGCTTTGCATGGCTTTTGAAGTGGAAGATGAGTGAGTGGATGCCAGGCGCTAGCCCTGCGTATTTTTAAAGAAAGAAGTTGTACTATAAACACGTGTGGTGCGTTCCTCCTCTACCATGTCCTCCTGATTCATTCATCAGAAACATATAATTGCGCTACCCAATGCCTGCTCTCATGTTTGCTGCAGATGTGCCCTGCTGCTGTAGGACTGGAAGGCTTTGGATAAACTCATGCTTTCTGGGATCCGTGACCAGCATGACCACCAAGAATAGCAGAATTCGCACTTCTGGCGAGACTATTGCAAGCTCCAAGCCATCTGCAAGCTCGTGACCAAGCAAATCAGAGCTTCTGGCCATGTAAAAAACAATTCGCAAAAAGGCACAACAGCAAAGGATTTTGCACGCTGGCCACATGACACCGTACCACCCATTTCCCTTCTACAGTTTGTCTTTTCCAGCCCCTACAGAATTGGTCCTTTCCCTCTTGAGCAGTAACTTGCAGCTCTGCAGGCACACGCTCAACCCGTACTGACACAAACAAACAACAAACAAGAATTCAAGGTGTGGCAACCACAAAATCCCAGACAATAACGGTTTGGGCATGTACTCTGTCACCTGCCTGCTCACATGGAGTGCCCTGAATCAACTTCCCCAACTTCCCAAAAATATGTTAACTTTCACAGCTACATGAAGCTGCTCGTTCACGCAGCTAGCTGCCTTGAGTAGCCACACGTGCCATACATTGCTCCGCAAGTCCCCAACAACCTGCTCCCAGTTACATATGTCGTATGTCGTATATGTTTTTGACCAACCCCCTGTCCCCTGTCTTTGTGGTCAAGCTCTGCTCATACATCACTGCACAAGCTTGCCATCTAAATCTTGACAATCCCCAACCCCAGCCTCAGTAATTCCACGTCCACACTGATCACAGTGATCATTTGACTGATCTCCGTGCACTGTGCAGGGGTTCCAAGAAGTCAACACGGCAGCAACACAACTTCTGCCTATGTTCTGCACCTCTGATCAAAGGCTGCAAGTGTTCTCACATGCATATCATTTTCCATTCCCAGCCTTCGACAATACCCTGGGTACATATGAAGACATGAAATGCATCAACGAGTTAGCACAGCACGACCAACCACGAATGCCAGGGGCTCACCCTTTCTATGCAAGAGGAAGTGGACGCGAGGCGTTAGATATCCCTGCGTAGGTTTAAGAGAGAGGCGGTACTGGCACACATGGTGTGTTTCCCTCCTGCCCTGTCTCTTCCTAAGGTATTTCCCATACCCAGACAGCCCACACATCAGGTCACAAGCACAGCTCTTATCAAATATGTGGTTAATAGCAGTGGTGTAATCGGGGGTACATGAACTGTCACATTGCATCACTATTGGTATGGATATGAACATGGCTCTTAGGCATGCAAGCGTTGAAGGCAGCTTGATACACACTGCTACAACCAGCTTTGATCATAAAGCACAACCCCCCCACGTATATCGTGCACATTGCAGCAGACATGCCATAGACATCTATTCCATACGGTAAACTGTGCTTCCTCCTATGCAACGTGCAATGAGATTGGCAGGAACGTGCCCACACCACCACCACCAACGCATGGCCAATTCCTACCCCAAATCTCAACCTCAGATCACCCAGTACCCCTCAAAAGCCAATTAAGTAATCATGTATGTTATGCCCAGAGAAGGTACCATCGGTATTCTCAAACGCACAGGAGAGGTCTGGCATGCACAATTGCTATGTATGAATTTAGCATATTGCAGATGCACACATAAGATGAATACCCATCGTTTCACGCCCGCCACATCTAAGAAATTACTCAATTGAAGTAGATATTCGTGCAGAACAGTCTACAAGGGAAGCCAAGCGCACTTGCACAACCTTCCTTCAACCCTATCACATGTTTGCGCAAACAAATGTCACTTCCACACTTGAAGCGAAGACAACCAGACAGCCCCCCTGCCTGATGAACAAACCTTGCTCATCCATCCATCAGCTCCACAATAGCCGTTTAGGTAAACCCTCCCAGGCTCCCACCCACCAAGCTTCTACCATGACTCCTTGGACATGCCAAAGAGCATGTGTGCAGGCCAAGCAGGTGCACCCTTGTCATTGGTCGCACATATTCCAGATTCAAAAATGAGGGATAAATGGGTGGTGCGCAGTCCCATTGCTGCAGCAGAATCAATATCAGCAACCCATAACACCACTAGCCCATACCTGGGCAATGATACTCAGCTTAGCCGCATGCTAAACCAGCACTGGCCCTCCTACCAAGTGGCTGTCATGCTCCTCACAATGAGCCGCAGCACCCAGCAATATCATCACAAAAAACTCTCTTTACATCAACCCTCCCATCCATGACACCGTACTGTGCCAGTCGGTGCTTCTGTCACTGCTTCCACCAACCAAGCCTCTTCTGAACCCTACATATCTATCCATGGTGCGGTGTCACCAAAACTGTGTCGGTGCTCCTGTCACCGCTTCCACCATCAAGCAAGCTCCAGGTTTACTTAAACCTGCCTTTCAATGTACTGCCCGCTTCAGGCTTTTGAGCATCCCTTGATGTTCCCCAGCAGCAGAGCAGCAGCCCGGTCAGCAATCATGACCGTGGGTGCCCCGGTCTGCGCCCCAGGCAGCTTGGGGATCACAGAGGAGTCAATGACACGCAGACCAGAGGTGCCAAACACCTTGAAGTCATTGGAGCTCACCACTGCATCAGAGGGGGAGGTCCCCATCCTGGAAAAACAAGCAAATCGGAAAAACAGTTTAGAAGTGTTTCTTCACGCCCCTTGACAGCATTACCCCCTTGGATATTTGACACTATTTTCCGCTGTTTATGTGAGGCTGGAGCTAGTCATATATTCAGCATTGTTGGAATGTGTGACTGACAACCTGCACAAGACAGATGACTGTTAAACCTTATGGTATCTTTTATCTTTCTTTGAGCTCCTATATCTCACTTTGCCCTCCCACCAGAGCATGTCCATCTGCTCTATGCACCCAGCCCAGTCGCCATCAGTGTATAAAGCCAGTATACCTCACCCGAGTCAGCCCCTCCTCGTAGTCCCCCCGTCTCCCTCCTCCACTCCTTCCATCAACTTTTTCCTTCACCAGCCCCTCCCTCCCACACCTCCCCCATAGTCCTCACACCTAGGCACCCCACTTAAAGCAATCCCACCACAATCCTACCTTCACAATCTGTTGATCCAAGGCATCACCAATATCCACCTCTGATAAGCCGCATTTGCCTTTAACTTCAGTCATATGTTGCAATGCCGACATGGAAGAAGAAGGGCAGGGAACTCAGCCCTGCCCTTCTATTTTTTTATCTCCCGACCCTCACCCCTCCTCGTATCTTAAACCCCAACAAACCCATTGGCTTTTCCTTCCTCCCCTCACTTTGCCACCCCAGCCAAAGCATTCCCAATGATTCTCTTTAAATAACCGACCCAGAGCCTCATGCTTCATAATCTAGGTTAGAAAAAACAATGAAACTACATGCAGGAGTGACCCTCCATCCCCAACAGGCCTGGCAGCAGGGACATCCATTATTCATTCTGGCTGCACGTCTGGCTGCAACTCACCTGCTTTTCCCCGGTGCCCCGCCTTTGGTGGAGCAAATTGCTAATGTGTCTTTTCTTCACCAGCTGTGGACCTCTTTGGCGGGTCACACTCACCCTGATCCCATGGAGACTGCCCTATCACCTAAATGCCCCGTCACCCCCCTTTATGCACCTTTCTCATCCCATTACTTTCTCCTCACCCCACACCTCCTCCCCTCCCAAACCCCAGCCCATCTCCTGCCCCTCCCCGCCCTCCCCTCACCTTGCTGTCCCCACCAAAGCATTTCCACTGCACACACTCTTCTTAATATATTGATCCAGCGCCTCATCACTCTCCACCTCTAGTCCCGGGTGCACCTCCTCCTCCACAAGCTCCATCAGCCCAGGGCGGGACACCAGCTGACGAGCACGCTTCACGGCCTGCCTCAGGGACTTGATGTCAGAGCCAGCAGCGTCTGTGAAGTAGCCAATGTTGATCAGGGGGTTGTCAAAGGGGTCCGCTGAGCGCAGGCCTACAAAGGAGAACCACAAGAAAGTCAGCGCAAGCAGGACCAGTCATCTACTTCCGTAGTAGGTAGGTGGAGAAAAGTGAAGCGAACCCAGCAAACAGAGGGGACTGGGTCAACAGTGACCACCTGTATTCCCTCCAGACAGGTCCTAGGATGGTAGGTGGAGAGGCAGGTGTTAGAAATATGCTGCCTGGGGTCGGGGTTTTTCTTTTGTTTCCTAGCAGCCTGGGAGTCCGCCTGGCATCCACGTTGGACTGAACAGCTGTCCAACTGGTAACCACACACACTAGTACTAGGAAAGAGGGAGCAGCTGCCAGCAGGTCTGAGTGGCTGTACCCGTCCCATTGCAGCTTCTGAGCTCGATTATGAGCTCTTCGACTAGCTTGCAAGTTCCAAAAAAAAGATGTTTCTGAAGATGGCCCCCACAAAACACTACGGCCCAACTGGACCTTGTACCACCCTTACTTTTTACCTTTTTTCAAACATTTTATGATTATCAGCATCTCTATACCCTCCTCGCCTTGCATTTTCTAACCCTTGCTTAATGGTCTACCCCCTAAGTGCGTCATCCAATGTCCTCTGATTAGCCGCAGTTGCCCTTTGACCCTCCTGGATCCCCCCAGGCCACTCACCCATTGAACCCTTGCTCTCAAGTTTGACCCCCAGGCTCCCCCCTTCCCCTATGAATCACCTCGGTCTCCCCTCCGTTGTCCCTCTCCACCCTTAACACCCTCCTCTCACCCATTGAACCCTTGGTCTGGTGTCTGGTTGCCAGCCGCCCTCTCCCTTCCCTTACTGTATACCCCGGATTGCACCCCTCCTTTGGCCCCCCCCTCCAGCCTCACTCACCCACTCAGCCCTTGCTGTCCGGTCAGACCCCCAACCTCAACTCCCCTCCCCTATGATTCACCCCGGATCTAACAGCTCCATTGCCCCAAAAACCCAGCATATTCCGTATTCTATCTAGTATTAGTGTTTATGCACTAATCTGGTTTGTTATGTTTAGGCCCCCCCCTCCCCCCTCCCTCACCCACTGATCCCTTGCTCTGAGGTCTGCTCCCCAGCAGCTGGCATGTGAAGCCTGAGGGCCACTGCATCTTCAACTTCTTCAGCTCTCCTGCTTGAACCAGGGACTGCAGGGCATCAGGGTCTAGGGCAAGACCAGGGGCAAAGCGCAACTGAACGTCCGGGTCACCCTGACCTGAGATACAACAGCAGCAACAGGAGGGGATAATGTCATGTCCAATAATGGGTGCATGGGGTGGGATGGGGTGTGTGAGGGGCAAGTAAGACGCGGGTGGGGGTGGGGTACAGAGGTGTGGCTGGTGTGCTCTGGCAGCTCAACACAAAGCAGACAAGCTCTACCCAACAGGCAAGCAAGTGATAGTGGTAGCTTGTAGTAAGACGCTGGAGTGATATCATAACCAGACCGCCATGCATGGCATCTAGCAATAGCACCAACATGTCAACTGCTTATACACAGACCCACTGGCGGAAGCTGCCACAAATGTACGGGCTTTGCTTCTTCTGCTGCAGTTTCTAACCGCCCGATCATTCTTAAATTCTGAAACCAGCTATGATGTCAGTTTGCCACGACCCCTGATGACTGGAGTCATCCCATCAGGCCAACTGTATCTACACATGTTCACACAGAAGGACCACTTGCGGCGCCACAAATCAGTGCCACACAGAGTGGAGCTAGATCCCATGGCCCTAAGCCCTGCTGCAGCCACCCTATTGAGCATGACATATAAGCGTCTGCTTGCCTGGACCCTGCTTGCATGCATCCAAAACAAGGAATGCTGAGGCATTGCTCACCCTTAGTGTTGAGGTAAGCTCCATGGTCACAGCTGGTCGTACAGAGGGGTCCCTGGCCCAGCAGCGCCCACTGCAGCAGCACCAGGGGCTTCACGGACTGGTGCGAGTCAAAGATTTGATCAGTCCAGGACATGGCCTTCACACCTTCCTTCAACCTGAGGGGGGAGCAGCAACAGCAGCAGCAGGTGGAAGGGAGCAAGTCAGGTAGAATGGGCGGAAACGCGTCTGCAAGACCCTAAGGATATGAATTGACTGGAGTTTAGTGAAAGCAGCTATATTGTGGACAGCAGGGTCGTCCAATTGGAAGCGGCAGAGCACTTCAGTGATACATCCCATCGCCTACACGCACACTCCTGGTTTATCCCCTCCTAGGCACTGCTCCCTTTCCAAGACGTCCATGCATCCAGATATATATCTTCCTGTAGGTCACAGCTTAAGGTCCATGTGGTGATCCTGTTCCTATAGCAGCTGCTGTTCTCCCCTCTTAACTCCTTCGCTCACAAACTCTCTTTGTCTCTTACCCTTCTCATCCTCCTGCCCCTCTCTCTCCCACCCCCCGGGCTCCCTCCCCATCCCCCACTCACTTATAAGCCACCAATGTAGCTGGGTGGTCCTGGAGGTTCTTCCCCACAGCAGGCAGGTCCACCTTACAAGGTATACCCAACTGACTCAGTTCAGTCCTGGGGCCCAGACCAGACAGCATGAGCAGCTGGGGTGTGTGGATGGCACCAGCACATAACAGCACCTCACCAGACCCAGGGGTGATGGCAGCTGCAGGAGGGACAGGGTTAAGAATTCAGGGTTTATGATGTTTAAGAGCTTTGGGTGAGTGACAGCAGCTGGAGTGACAGGGAAAAGGAAGGTTACAGAGGGAGTTACATATACGCACACACCATTTGTAGCAATAAAGGCCGTAGGAGTACTTCTGAGGACCCCTTTTTCAGAGCATGCCTCAGCGAGTCCAACTTCTCCAAGCAGAGAAGCAGACAGGAGAAGGGACCAGGAACATATGCATGGATGCTGTTAGAAGATAATGTTGACTGGCGTTGGGGCAGGAGTCCATCGTTTTGTATCTAAACCACTGCTGCTGCAGGGGTTTTGGAAGGTTGGTAGTGAGTTTTGACAAGTAGAGGCAGCAGGCCAGCCTGCCACATCCGGTGAGGTCAACCTCGAAAGATAGGCTCTAGCCTTATAATCATCTGAGAGTGACAGGTTGCCTTTTCATGATAACTGATCATTTGACTCTGATCTAATGGTGATGTCCATGGCGAGAGAAAAGGACCAATGCCCTTCACATGTTGGCCCCTGACAACGGCACAAGTTCTGTTTCCTGCAAGTTCTTACAGTCTGCATATGAAGGCCTGGGAGCTGCATATCCTTCAGCTGATACGAGACACACGCAGCTCTTCCTACTATACTGCCAAAGCAATACCTTTGCATAGCTTGTCATAAACTCTGTTACCTCTTACAAGCCCCTACACCTTGGCTATATAACCGCCCACCCCCTGCCAACCACAACATCTTAACCTTCTAACACCCAACAACACACACATCGGCTCAATTTTATAACACCCTACCCCACCACCTCCCTACAAGGACCCCCCTCCCCTCCCCCAATAGTCACCTGTGAAGGTTCCCATCTCGCCCTTGGGTCCCACAGCAAACTCCACCCCTGTGGCAGTAGGTGTACCCCCCACCTCCTCCATCACCACACGCAGCACGGTGGCATGAGTCACTACCTGGGGAAACAAACAGCAGCAGCAACATCAATAACAATTTCAAACAATGATGTCTCGCCCTTTTTTACCTTTCATAGATATCATGTGCAAAAGCGAGACATCAATGTGCTATGCTCATATGGAGGTGGCCCTGGAGTACCAGAGCGGTAAGCGATTGGTGACTTGCAAGCCTATGATCAAGTCCCAGGAAACTCCATGTTCCCGTGGTAGAGGCTACGCTGCAGTCCGCTTACGTGTATCCTAGACCCCATGCCCCCCGTTTCCAAAGGCCAAGCCTCTGTCCAACTCTTCCTCCCATTTAGGTCACCATCATTGCCAACAACCTGTTCCTTCCCCTTTAACCGACCCATGTACACTCCCGTGCCAAGCCTTTCATGCCCTCCTTTGCTCTTCTTGGCCACAGCAAGATAGCCCACACCTCAGTCCTTCACGCCACCCCTCTGCCGCCCCTTTGCTTGTTTCAGGCCCGCCTGCCCTGTTCCAGAGCCCTTGCACTTCCTTCAACCCCACATCTCCCAAGGCCCCTTGCCCTTACACCTGGAGCTGCCCAGGTTGGATCTGACCCTAGCCAGCAAGACCCCCCCCCCCCTATCCCTCTGCTTCACCCATCTCATTCACTATCTCAGCCCTGACTGGGCTTCTCAGCCCCCCCCCCCCCCCCGTTCTGCCCATTCCCCCTCTCTTGTACTCCTCCCGCTTGGACCACATCAGCCTTGTTGGGAGACAAACAGCCCCTTCCCAGTTCCCACTCCCTTGTTGCCATGGGCCCCTTCTCCTCTTCTGCCTCTCTCATTCTAAGGTTCCCTCTTCCACTTTAAGCCGCAATACCCTTGTTTGCCATCAGAAATAGCCTCTTCCCCTGCCTCCCCTCTCTCACCTTCACGTTCTTCCTCCCGCTTGCTCCCCTGAGGCATCTGCTGTACATGTCTGCCCGTACCGCCCAGTCCTGAGTGACCTGGAACTCCCCAAATCCTTCCTGTGGTCTGTTCCAGTCATTGAAGTCCGGGTTGAAGTGGATCCCTTCCTTGGCAGCAGCAGCAAAGAATGACTCGTGCAGGGGGGAGTGGTAGCGAGGGTTCTCTACCTTCATCACTCCACCAGTACCATGCATGGCGGGAGACAGGGTACCTGGGAAGAGAGGGAAGGGGGGCAGGAGGGCACATTGGGTGGGTTAATGCCACCAGATAGCCGGATAGATGGTAATAGAGAACCAGAGATTTAGCAGAAACATCACGGGGACTACAGGGAACACATTCATCAGAAGTTTCATGCATGGAGGGAGACAAGATGCCTGGGGGTTGGTGGTGGTGGAAGGGGGTAACTGGCCTCGGAGGGGGCACACACAGATACATAAAGATGCAGCCATAGAGCCATCTGGAAGCATAAGGACAAACAGAAGCTGCACCAGAGAAAACCCTACCAGAGAGAGCCCTGTCATTCAACATGTTTTCAAGGAGAGTAAGTAGATAAGAAGCTGCTGACATGTTAAGAAGAGGCAGTTCTGATTGAGCCATCACTAAGACCCTGTCACCTGCACCTCCTCTGGTCTAGCCCAAAGTAGGTGATACCAGGCACTGGTTACACTACGGCACCCGTAAATGCCTCGTTACTCCCACAATCCCCTGCATCCACCTGCTTATCTTTCCCTCCTGCTGCTCCTTCCCCTACTAGGCTGCTGCAACCCCTATTAAACTTGGCCCCTTCTCCTCCGCACCCTTGCTCCCACTCCTGCCTTCTCCTGTTCTCTCTTGCCTCTAACCAATCGTGACATAGTTCTACGTCCCCAGACTCTCAACACCCCTTTCCCAGTCTGCATCAGTACGGCCCCACCTCTCCTTCCACTCACCGTCGCTCTGGTCCTCAGATGCCTTGAACCAAGGCAGCACATCCTTAGAGGTCCAGCCAGGCAGCCCCCAGGCATCATAGTCCGCAGCACTCCCCCGACCATACAGGGTGGCGTTAGTGCAGGTGGAACCTCCTAAACCCTTGCCACGAGCAAGGTACACCTGCAGAGGTGTCACAACAACAACAACGTTAATGCCAGCTCATTGGTGGCCATTGGCGTCGTTAAAGTTTTCAGACGACTCGTATACATGGCGGCTGACGCATATTTTTACCCACTGTACGAGTAAGTGGTTTCTCTGCCTCCCCAACAAATTTTGCATTGACTGCTAGCAAGTAACAAGTATTGCTTTGTTGCAAGGACCCTACCGGCCACCTCTTTCTGGCTGTCTATGGTATAACAGACCACACCAAGCACTGCATGCCCTCCTACATGCACTCCTTCCGCTTGTCCTCCACCCAACCTGGCTTGCTATGGCCCCCAGGCTGCTCCCCAGCATTGGCGCCACTGGCCCACCACCCAGTCCAGCACCTGCTCTTGCTGTACTCCTGCTGCTATACAACCAGTCCAAGCTTCTTACAGCCCCTCTGTAGAGAGCCCATTGCCACTTTTGGGAAGGGTCCTTCCTCCTCCACGATAACATGCTCCCTTTTCTCCCTCAAACCTCCTTTGTTTTTCGGCCTCTGGTCACCTCCCCCCCTCCCGCTCTTTACCTCCCCTGCAGCTTCTTTCCCACTTTCATTGTTTCAGGGATGCATCCATACAATCCCCCTCCCCTCACATGCCCTTCCTTAGGCGCCTCCGCACCTCCCTCCCCGCCTCACACTCGTCGGCCCCTGCCCAGGTTCCCCCCAAAGCCCCCCAGCCTGCCCCAAGCCCCCCCTCCCCCAGCCCGTCCCAGTCCTCCCCAAAGGCCCCCAGCCTGTCCCAAGCCCCCTTGCAGCCCCCCCTAACCTTCTTGTTGTTGAGCTGCTGCTCCTCCCCCGTATACAGGTTCCAGTCCAGTGTAGGGTTCATGAAGAGGCGAGACAGAGCAGCAGGCATCTTCACCACCATGCTGTCCATACGACCTCCAGCCTGAGGAACAGCACAGCACAGCACAGGCACATGAAGATATATGGTGTGTGTTAACTATGTCACAGCAAAACTCCCATACCACAGATGTACGGGACACTGTCAGTTGCAGCAAGAGCAGGAATAAAAGGGAAAGAGGTAAGGCAGCACACGCCCATCAATACTGCCGCCACATCAGGGAAAGAGGTAAGGCAGCACACGCCCATCAATACTGCCGCCACATCAGGGAAAGAGGTAAGGCAGCACACGCCCATCAAT
Source organism: Pseudopediastrum boryanum (assembly GCA_963556185.1). NCBI lineage: Eukaryota > Viridiplantae > Chlorophyta > Chlorophyceae > Sphaeropleales > Hydrodictyaceae > Pseudopediastrum > Pseudopediastrum boryanum. The sequence goes on along the minus strand of OY744509.1, from coordinate 1,005,130 downwards.
ACTGCCGCCACATCAGGGAAAGAGGTAAGGCAGCACACGCCCATCAATACTGCCGCCACATCAGGGAAAGAGGTAAGGCAGCACACGCCCATCAATACTGCCGCCACATCAGGGAAAGAGGTAAGGCAGCACACGCCCATCAATACTGCCGCCACATCAGGGAAAGAGGTAAGGCAGCACACGCCCATCAATACTGCCGCCACATCAGGGAAAGAGGTAAGGCAGCACACGCCCATCAATACTGCCGCCACATCAGGGAAAGAGGTAAGGCAGCACACGCCCATCAATACTGCCGCCACATCAGGGAAAAAAGCAAGCCCATTAGATGGTGGGGTCTACTGCTTTGGCGTGTCGATTTTATCAAGTACGATAGTGGGGTGCTAAGCCCGCTATATCCATCACGGCAAGCAGCATTACATGGCCTTGGGAAACTGGGAAAACACTAGACGCTCCTACTATGGCTGTGTCACATTCTTCCGTGTCTATCATACACTGAGAAGATCCCTCTGGCTTCCCCATCGTAAGTGCGTTTTTAAGCAGCAATTAGTAAGCAAAACTCATATTGCGATATGTACCAAGGAGTTGCAGGGCAAAACAAGGCACAGAAGCAGCCTGCACAACTTCACTATGCTTCTTCCCATAGAGAGCATGGCTCATAGAGACACATGTTGGCTGCCCTTGCCATTGAGATTGTCACACTTGCTAGGCAGGTAGTGGAAGTCCAATGGCCAGAAATTGGAGCAATTACCTATTTTGCCATATCATTTGGATCCCTCAAGCGTAAGAACTATGACCTGGGAATGATTTGGTCACTTAGGAGGTGGACCGCACCAATTATCATCCGGCACTAGGTCAGACCAGATGGCCAGAGGAATTCCTGAGTTCAGCAGTTATGCCACGGCAGGCAAACAGACAACGTAAAGGCAGCGATGACGACGCTTGGGCAAGACATCAGTGCTTGCCAGGGAGCATTGGTACCAGTTGATAAGCCTCCGACGCACCTCCAACACCAAGACCTTCGTCTTGCCATCCTGTGTCAGCTTGTCGGCAAGGACGCAACCAGCAGCCCCGGCACCGATAATGATGTAGTCGTATTGCTGCTTAGCTGCATCCTCCACCGCCCGCTTTTCTCCAGCAGTGGCGTTGAAGGTATCTGCAACGAAGAGGTGGTTCAGCTACCAAGTCGTCGGGAACACATTGGCATATTGCTAACCCGCGATGCCATTCGCAATTGACAAGTGACCGCACTACCACATGAATATAAATTGCTGAAACAGGTGATGATGTTGACCATGCGGCCGATTAGGGCTGCACTTGACCGAACTGGAGCTTATAACGCCAATGTGCGATAAACGTTCGTGTAAGTCGATGCTCGACTTTCAGACCGAGACGTACCATGCTTAACACCACGGGCTTCGCTACCCTCCCGAGCAACTGTAGAGACACAGTCAAATGCACGCAGTCCAGCCTGCACAATGACATTAGGCACTACCATCTCGAAATCTTCTCTGCGCAAGGAGCACTGTTTGCGAATCCTCCCTGAGAATGTTTCAAAGCAGCGGTGGTTAGCTGCGCCGGTAGCCTGCCTGGGGAGTTCAGGCACCAGCTGCACTGTGGGAGGGCTTTAGACTTACAGGCAGCTGGGTGGGCAGTCTGCAACTCTGCAAGATCTGCTTCGGCACTCGGTTACATTGTGTCACTCACCTGTTCGCTCTCTTGAAGCATGGAAGCTGCTTCCCGAGGTACCCTACCTGCGACCGAAGCAGAAGACTCGCGGCCTTCAGTTCAAAAAAAAAGTACGTACAGGATGTACGTACAGAATGCGGCCCTCGTGCCTTACAAGGAAAAAAAGGAAAGACGAATGGGATTAGCGTGGGTGAATGCCACAAGCTCTCGGACAGCGTCTACGGCAGCCAGCTGAACCTGCCAGTGATGCTTAGTAAGCTACTCCTAGCCATGCCTGCGGCATGACAAATGGGCCTTGCCCGCTGACCTGCAGCACAACAGGCACGACCCGACAAAGCGGGCCCAGCACCTGCCAAACAGTACACAGAAAACCCAGAATCACCAACAGCCAGCTAGATCCACCAACGGATCATCTAGCAGACCCTTTTCAAAATCCTCCTCTTCATCATAAGGTTCCGCTTTTCCCTGCAGCTGCTGCTGCAGCTGCTCCACCTGGTGCTCCTCCACATGCTTCCCGTGCTGTTGCTGGTGCCCCTCCTGCAGCGCCCCAATCCCACTACTCCCTCCCACAGCATCAAACACGGAGCTATGTCTACCATTTGCCAAAGCACCATCTGCTTGACCTTTACCATCCTGCATCTCACTTCCTCCCTTTTCTGCTCCCCCTCCTCCTCCACCTGCTGCTGCTGCACGACCTCCTTGCGTCTCACTTTCTCCCTCACCAGCAGCACCAGCACCAGGCAAAGCCCCAGCCTCTGCTGCTACTGCCTCGCCAGCTTGTGGTGCTACAACCTCCCGACCATCTGCATCCCCCCTAGCCCCCACGTGCTCCTCCCCAGCAGAAGCACCACCATCAGCAGCCTCTGCAAGCGGGCTGAGGCCACCTGCACCTCCCACAGACTGAACAGAACCACTAGGGTGAGCAGAAGCACCAGCACTACCAGCAGGGGGCAGAGGAGGTGGCGGTGGAATAGCCTCTGGTAGCAGTTGTGGCCCTAGGTCCATCAGCTCTGCATCTCCTAGAGTAGCCTGCTCAGCAGCAACACTGGGCTCAACAGCAGCAGCAGGCCCAACCCCAGGTGCTCCTACTCCTCCTACTCCTGCTACTGCTGCTATACCTCCATCTGCTGTTGTAGCAGTTTCTGCTCCTGCCCACTGCTCCTCTCCTCCATGCTCTGCTGCTTCCACTCCCTTGCCCGCTGTTTCTACTGGTGTTCCTGCTGCTGCTGCATCTGCTTCAACCATGTCAACATCCCCACCCTCAGCAACACTCACATCCTCCACCCCTGTCTGATGTTGTTGCCCCTGCCGCTGCTGCTCCGGCCGTAGCTGCCCAGTAGCCTCTGCTTCCCCACCCTCAGCACCTTCCCCAACACCTCCTGCTGCTGGTGTCAGTACTGCCGCTGGTACAGATGGTGCTGGTACTGGTGCTGCTTCACTCCTTGCCGCTGCATTCCCTTTTTCCTCCACTGCTGGCTGCTGGCCCCCCTCCACCTCCATATGCTCCTCGTCAACTTCCATGTCCACCTCAGCAATTTCAGCCACAACCACACCACCACTTCCTCCTCCTCCTCCTGCTGCTGGATCTGACATTCCCGCTACATCAGCACCACTGGCTGCAGCTGCTGCCGCCTGCTCCCCTGCCTGCCCCACTACATGCACATCAGCTGCTGCTATAGCTGCTCCAGCTGCTGCTGCTGGTGGTGGTGGTAGTGCGGGTAGTAGTGGTGGTGGTTGTTGTTGCACTGGCACTGGTCCTGGTGATGTCACTGCTGGTTGAGCTGCATGTCCCCCCTCTTCCCCTGGCCCTGGCGCCCCAGAGTTAGTCATCACAGAGCCTGTAGTAATAGGAGGTGTCACACTAGATATGGGTGACTCCACCCCAACACCACCACCTCCTAGCTGCTGCTGCCCCCATCCGGCCGCCTGCTGCTGCTGCTGGTGGTGGTGGTAGTTGTGATGATGCGCCCCATATCCGGCTGCTGCTGTCGAGGCCCCATGACCTCCTGCCCCTGTAGGTCCCAATGACCCGGCTGTTCCTGGTGCTGCTGTTGGCCCTCTATCACTGCCGCCACGAGCCTGCCCACTCCCTCCCGTCACTTTGGCTGCATGCTCAGCAGCAAACCTCGCAAACATCGCCGCTGCCCTGGCTGCTCCTGCTGCTGCTGCATCGCCGCTGACCGGCTCGACCCGACCCACCCCTACTGCCGGCAACGGCGGCAGCTCTTGTTCCTGCTGCTGCTGCTGCTGCTGCTGTGTTTGTGCTTCCATGGGCACCACCCCCTGCACCTCAGCTGCTCCTGCGACTCCTCTTGCTGCTGCTGGCGACACTCCTCTTGACCCGCCCCCAAGCACTTGGCTATACTGCTGCTGCTGCTGCATATGCTGCTGCTCCTGCTGCTGGTCCCATACCCCCGCATGACCTCCATCAAGATGCTGCGGTGGGGGTGGTGACGTGAACCGCCGCCGCTGCTGCTGCCGGTGGTGGTGTGGAGGCGGGTACTGCTGCTGCTGCTGCTGCTGCTGGTGACGTTGCATGTACGGGTCCATCCCCCGCCCCCCAGGTCTAGGGTTCCCTAGCAAGTCTGCTGAGGCCCTGGTCCTTGAAGGACCTATACCTGGGATGTACCCTCTGCTGCTACCTCTATACCCTCCTGAACCAGGACCACCAAATGGTGGCCCCTGCTGCTGCTGCTGGTGGCCAAAGTGTTGTCCGGGTCCATCAGGTTCCCCCTGCTGCTGCCCGTGGTGTGGCCACTGCTGGTAATACTGCTGCTGCTGCATGTGGTGCTGCTCCTCACCATATCTAGGATACTGCTGCTGCTGCTGCTGGTAATGATACTGCTCCCCAGCCAGCGCCGCCTGCTGCTGCTGGTAGTCCCATTGCGGTTCCATTCCAGCCCCTGGTGTCCCCTCACCCACAGAATAGTACTCGCCCGCCCCCACAGCCGCAGGGATTATTCCCATCATGCCACCATGCACCTCTGCTGCTGCTTCTGGTGGTGGTAAGGGTGGTGGTTGTGGCTGCTCCTCTTCTTCAACAGGTGGCGGGGGTGGTGGTGGTGGAGGAGGCAGGGTTTCCTCCAACTCCACTTCCAACTCATGCACTGGGCTTGGTGTCGGCCGGTCTTTCACATTTCTCCCAAACTGCCGAGGCGGCCGTGACCTGCCCCCTGCTCCTCCTGCTGCTGCTGCTGCTGCTGCTGCTGCTGCATCTCCTCCTGTTCTGCTCACCGCCGGCAACCCCAAGGGCAAAGCACTCCCAGGCACTACAACCCCCGCAGTATGCCCCGGCAAGCTGCTCTCCCCTACAGCACCAGCAGCTCCACTGGCAGGCGAATAGTGGTAGCTGCCGCCCGTACCATGGCTGCGATACGTTGTCATAAGGTTAGAGCTGGGGCCTAGCCCAGGTATACCAGAGGCTGCCGCTGCTGACACCCCTCTGGCCCCTGCGATCACCCCTGCCGCCTCTGCTGCTGCGTCTGCTGCTGTTATTGCATCCCGCGTCATGAGCTCCACCCCAGCAGTGGTCAAGCTGCTGCCTGCAAGGTACTCCACAGGTGGCATGACAGGGGGCGGAGGCGGAGCATCTGTATGGCTGCCAGACCCCCCTGGAAAGGACGAGTCTGCACTGAAGGGGTCATACTGGTCACCTGTAGGTGTTAGTGCTGCTGGTCCTGCTGCTAATTGGAAAGTCCCCGGGGGCCCATAATGCTGTGGGCGGGAGGAGGCTTCTCCCTGAGACCCAGTGTCTTGCAGCATGGGGATCTGCGGGATGGATAAAGCCCCAATGCCGCTCCCTCCACCACCAACAGCAGCAGCTACAGCAGCAGCAGGCACGGCTGGAGCAGAGGGTATGACTGCTCCTAAGGACATGCTGGCGCCATGAGAGCCTGAGGCAGCCAGGCCTGAACCACCTTCTCCTGGGAGTGTGTCCATGGGGAGGACCCTGGTGCACTCCTGGAGGGCGGAGGAGGGCAAGACAGACTCGGTGTGCCAAGTCCGCAGCAGCTTGCGCACTTTGATCTGCGAGGAAATCACCATCAGGATGGCAGTGGACAGAGTTGGTGGCAGAGGGCAGGAGGCTACAGGGGATTAGCCGTGAAGCTGAAGCTGCACAATTTTAGCTGCACCCAAGCAAAAGGACAGCACCCAAGCAAAAGACGAGTGATAGTGCTGGCAATATCGTTCAGTGCATGTATGGTTACATGGGGGCTACAGACACCATTGTAAGCAGGCCAAAAGAGATTACTTTTCAGCAGCGGACACCACTTTTGTGTCTTGGGTAATGCACTGCTGCACTTGAGCAAATTTTGTAGGAGTCTTTCAGGCAGGGACACACTTCAGGGCCATCCTCTTGACATGAGTGATGTGGCTCTGCCCCTCCCTTGCTTGCAGCCTCACCTGCTCATCCACAGACATGTCCGCCACAGCCCTCAGCATCCCAGGTAAGACAGGTGCAAAACGCTCCCCTGCAACGGAGTACAGCTTCAGCATGTGGCCTAAATGCTGTGTCTGCTGCAGCACAGGTGGACCGCTGCAAGTGCTGCATGCCCTGATGCAGTTGTAGGGAACTGTTTTGCAGCAAGTTAATCAGCCCACCATATCAGCCCTGCTAATAAACCCACCATATCTGTTTTCGCCTTTGAGCTGCTTTTTTGCAGTGCGTAGGATCTTGGAGACTGCGTAGAGGATGTTTACCCGCTGCTGATCATGTGCCTTCTGGAACTGCTTGCTTATCATGGCTGGTACTGCCTTGTAGCACTGCGAAGCACAGCCAACTTATTAGACCACTGTCCGTTGCCCATTGCACCAGGCAGTTGCTTATGACAAGGCTTGCGCGCCAAGAAGGGCGTGCTGCTTATGTGAAGGAAAGCTGTCGTCAAAGCGCACCTGACGATGGTCCATCATAGCCAGCTTTGTCAGCTCCTCTATGGAGTTCCGGCTCGCCTTTTTGCTACATTTCTCCAGCACAACCTTGAACTCTGATGATCTGTCCCAGCCCATGCTTAGGGCGTGGCAAAGGTAGCACTAAAAACACCAGGCATCACCGACATGCAGACACTGACACAGGCAGACGGCTGATCTGAGACTTTCAAAGCAGTTCTGTATGCAGGTGCGACACGGGCGTCGACTGTCGGTGCCCTTTAACCACAACCCTGCCATGAATTCAGCGACCGACGGGAGCCAGTTTTGTGGTTTCGGGGCAGAAGTGACATGAAGAGTCCCGTCGTCTGAAGCCACATAGCCATCTCAGTCAGCTGCGCATTCCATGGGCAAAGTCGCGAAGGCCCCGGCTGTGCCATGCGTTCCTATTGCAGGCATGCTCAAACATGGGTGACCAAGATGGATGTCCCAGCTGCTCTATCAAGTCACAGCGGCTGCAGCAGGTGTACACGTTTGCAATGTTAACAAAAAGAGTCTTAGTACTAAGATGGCGCTGGTGACATAAGCTTGTCCAAGTTGAAAGTTATCCTTTGCTCACGTCCCAGTTTGCTTGGTGACTCGCGGAGTGCCTGTCCACGTGGGATGAGGCTGGAAAAGCAAGCAGTGCAGGCATACATATATCTCTTTACAAGCAAGCCAAGTCCGTACCCGAGCAACACGAACCTGCTGAGGGATCTGCTGGATGACCCCCAAATTCGTCGCACAACAAGCAGTTTAACAACGTACTAAAATTCTCGTCCAACACGCCCTGCAAGCAATGCAGAATATATGCTTGATCCTGCATCTGCATGCGAGCTCTGTGAGCCCACCTTCAACCTCAAAACATGAGACGATTACAAACAAAACAACCCAAAACAATCTTCACCGTCCGGGTCCCAGACCTCAGGTCAAAACGAATCGGCAGCCAGCCCCATAATGCTGCCACGCCAGAGGGATTCACACAAATGGCAACAAGCAGAGTGTGTAAATGAATGCGTAAGAGCTTTTGAGGCCTCTAAACAAGGCTTCTGATGCACTAACTGCCCAGTACTAATGACATAGACTACAGTATACGGACTGAACCTCGACAAGCAGCAAGACTGCAGCAGAAAGGATGTCATGATGGCGGCTGCGATGAGGGGAATGTGCTTGTACTGCATATACATCAGCTGTATCACACCATGTCATGGGCACAACATGCCAATGTCAAGCAACATTTGAGCTACGGACCAAACCTTCAACGGCCATAACACCAGTACCTGTCACCCCCACATGCAGTCAAATGTCAAGGCAGAACGTCAAAGCAAGCATAGCTCAGACAATTAAAGATGCCACACCTTAAATGTTTGTTTGCTAGAGATGTCACAAGACTGCAAGAGACGCATGCTCAAGTATCACCCAGCCAGCCCTCTCACATTCCTGTCAACCCAGTTGCCAAACCTTGACAAATATTAAATTTCTTTGCTCCCTGCGTATTTCGTGAATAGATAACAGCACTCCCCGGTGCTGACTTCTCTGTCTGACCATGCATTCACCCTGAATCCCTCCAACCCCTGTCCTCTCAATTCACAGTGAACTTTCCCCATGCGCCTCCATCTTCAAACTCCAAGCAGCACAAGCCATCAGCATAGTACTCAACAAAAAAAGCCCCGCCACAAACCCCATTGTTTGCACCAGGCCTCGTGGCCCCTTCCCTCTTGCCTGCCGCTCTCTAGCCGCCTGCTGCCGCTGCTGCTGTTGCTGTGGGGGTGGTGACGGTGGTATAACAGCGGGCCCCAGGAGACGCCGCCTGTAGCGTTTGATGAGTGACATCATGATCTGCTTACCTTGGGAGAATGCAGTAGCAGCACCACTACTGCTGGTACCTGCGCCTTGCACATTATTGGCGACAACCTGCAACAGTACGAGACAGCTCTTAATCAGTGTACAGGACATAATCAATGCCCTATCAATGGGTCTGTAAGCTGGCAATGCCATCAGAGCCTTTGCATAAGCCATTTGGGGTGGGCACTGTGTCTGATTCTACAAACGTCTGTGTGAAAGAAAGTGCTGGAAGCCCTTTCTAATATAGGATCAAGATGCTGGCACTTTCACTGCGTCTGCTTAGCCCTCAAGTGATGCCGGAGCAGTGGAGCTCCATGGGTGCAAAAGTATGTCTGCACGTAAATCTTCATCCAGTCAACTGAATAGCACATGATAGCAAAGCCACCTGGAATGCCCCAACCATACACTAACCCTCTTCCCGGTATCCATTTTCCCACTGGGCCAAACCCATACACTTCCAACGCCAGTGATAGGCCCCCCTCCCCCTCCCACTCTTACCTCCAGCTGGGCCAGCACCACCCCACGAAGCTGACCCCTCTCCGCCATACTCCAAGGCCACCAACCACCACCACCCACAGCATCCACAGCATCCACAGCATCCACAGCAGCCCCCGCCTGTCCCTCCTGCTGCTGCTGCTCCATCCCTGCATCCACCAGCAGCCCCTGCAGGCGGTTCAAGACATAAGCATACCTACCCCACAGCTCCGGGCGCGGCTCCTGCTGACACATGAACAGCAGCTGCAGCAGACACCACACACCCCAGCTCACCAATACACAAGGACCAAAACTGTTACTGCTGCTGCCATCATTAGTCCCTGCTACAACCGCTGCTCCTGCTGCTGCTGCTGCCTGCTGATCGTGCCCTCCACTGCTAACCCCAGCACTACAGCCAACAGGAGGAAGGAGCCTGCTACTGCTGCTACTGCTGCCACAGTTTCCCGCCATGCCACCTCCAGCAGTGCCAGAGCCCGCATCCCTGCTGCTGCTGCTGCTGCTGGAAGTCTGAGGGCCACCCACCTCCCTCGCAGAGGCTTCCAGCTGTAGCCCCATGACCGCTGCTGCCGCCTGTGTGTCTCCTCTACACAGTGCATGCACCAGCAGCACATGTCTCTCACATGCCAGCTCCATGAGACTAGCAGCTGCCTCACTGCTGTCCTCCCCCAAGCTGCAGCTCCTCTTCCTGCTGCCGCCTCCTGCCCCTCCCGCTGGAGATCTTGGTGCGCCACTTCCGGCCCTAGCTATGCCCCACCCACTGTGACTCAGCCATGAACCACTTCCTCGTATTGCCCCATCTGCTGCTGCTCCTCCTCTTGCTGCAGTGGTGGCGGCTGTCGGCCCGGGTAAGTCCGCGACCCCTTGCTCTGCTGCTGCTGCTGCTGCTGCTGCTGCTGCTGCTGCTGTGTACCATCCTGGCTGTAGCATCACCTCCGTAGCTCCAGGCAGCTGTAGCAGCCGCCCCAAGCAGACCTGCACCTCCTGCACCATCCCCCTGCTACAGCTATCACAGGAGAGAGCACCAGGGCCTACTGCTGGGGCCACATCCTGAGATAAGGGGTCAGCAGCACCAATAAACACTGCTACACCTGCTGCTGCTGCTGGCACTAATGCTGCTCCTGCTACACGCATGCCCCCTAGTCCTCCTTGTTGCTGGCGGACATGTGTGCACGCATACGCTGGTACCCGCCGCCCTTGCCCCTGCTGCCCCTGCTTCTGCTGTTGTAAACTCCTTCCTTGCCCTCTCTGCTGTTGCCCTCGGCCCCCTACACCCCCTCCTGCTGCTCCTCCTCCTGCTGTAGTTAGTATTCCTCCTGTTGTATCTCCCACCAGTTGTCCATGTTGATCATAGTAGTGGCCCCAGAATTCCTCCAGCACTGCTGCAAACGCCCGCCTGCTAGATTTACTAAACCCTGCCTGCCCTGCTGGTGCTGCTGCTGAGCTGCTGCTGGTAGGGGTGCTCTGACCAGTGCTACTGCACCAACTGTGGCTGGGGGAGATAGCAGGGGCAGTAGCAGCAGCAGGAGGAGGGGAAGGGTAAGGCCATGGGTGGGACTGCTGCTGCTGCTGCGGGTGGTGGTGCTGCTGGCGGGGCTCCTACAGGAGTGGCATGCAAACCAAGGATCCGCTCATAGGAGTTCTGAGCTGGACAAGGAAGGGGGACACGCCAAAGATGGAGAAGAATTGAGGCAGTGAAAGCTAGATTCTTGACAATTCCGGCAAGTCCCCTAGATGGAAGAGTGGTGAACTTGTCAAGGACATGAAGAGCAGCCCAGCCAACTTCACTTTGGAATGCTTCTGGCCACTAAATGCAACTGTTAGCTACATTACAATCTATTAAACAACGATACCAGCACTACAGCACATACTAAGAGAGCAAAAGCTACATTTCTGTAAGGAACTGCTGCAATGGTAGCTATGCCTCAAGTCAATGGTAGCTATGACCCCACACACCAGCCAACCTCACGTTTTCTCTTCACCACCCTATACAAGACTGCAGGCGAGATTCCAGGCCTGCCAGCTTTTATCTTCTGCCACTTCTATCTTTGACGCCAGACCTACACAGCAAACCTGGAACAATGCCTGCCACTCACCAGTCACATCCCTCACCCAGAAAAGACAGTCAAGCAGCACCCCGGGCGTCTGGCAGTGCAAACTTATCACATAATCACAGCACTACTGCCACTAGGGAAGCTATGCTAGTACCCCCTACGCTTATGTCCTCCTCACCAGACATGCCTATGAACCCCCGGCCTACCAACGCCCCCGCCCTGACACCGGCCCTGCCTCTACCCAAGGCCTGGCATATACCCAGCCTCCGCCCTAGACGCAGACCCCGGCCTATACCCATGCCCTAGCCTATACCCAGTCTTTGGCCAATACCCCGACCCCGGCCTATGCCCCAGCCTTGGCCTATCCCCCCGCCCCCCCCCCCCCCCGCCCTCCCTCTCACCAGCCATATCTCTCTGTCAGCACCAACCTCCCAGCTCTCCTCCTCCTCCTCCAACATCCCCGGTGGCATCAAACACGAGCTGCTGCTGCCTTCTGAATGTGAGAACCCACCCAACCTACCACCCCCAACTCCTCCTCCTCCTCTTGCTGCTACTCCTCCTCCTCCTGCTGCTGCTGCTGTGTTGAAGGGCCCAGGTACCATGCCCTGCACTGCCACCTCCTCCCAGTCATCTGGAACATCACACCCCCCTGCTGCCACTAACACTGCTGACAGCTGGTTACACCCACCCTCTCTCACAGCACCCCCATTGCCACCATACTGCTGCTCTGCTTGTGCCCTTTCCTGCTCCTGAGGCTTCACTCCCTCCCCTTGCTGCTGCTGCTGCTCCTGGTAATCCGGGCCACCACCATACCAGTCCTCCTGATATTCCCCGCATTGCCATTCCCCACTGCTGCGACTCCCCACACCTCCTGCTAATAAATCCTCCTCATTAGGGTTCACAGGGGGCAATAAAGGCACCCCCTCTTCATCTGATTCAGATTGATACCCTGACATCCCTTCCTCCCCAACATCCTCGCTAATACCTCCATCACCTCTAAACTCCGTCTCTCCACCCCATTGCAAGAGCCCCTCCTGCTGCTGTTGTTGCAACAGCAGCGGCTGCCCTTGTGCCCAATCAAGGGGCCATACACCACCCCCCAGCCCTAACCCCTGCCTCAGCTTAGATGCCACCAATTGCATTTCAAAACCATGCCTAAACCCTGGCCCCCGTCCTAAACCTCCCATAGGCCAGGGTGGAACCCCCACCCCGGGGAAGTGCTGCTGGTACCCCTGGTATTGCTGCTGTTGCCTAAACCCTTGCCCTGCAGTGCCGTCACCCCCAACAACACCCCCACCAGCAGCAGTGGCAGCATATCCCCACCCCACTCCTCCTGCTGCTGCTGTTGTTGTTTCAAAGTGGTGTAAGCTATGGTGCACCTGCTCTGCTTCTGCTTCCTTTTGACGCAGCAGCAGCGGCTTGATTGTGCTATGTCTTATGGGGATGATGATGATCCATAGTTGCAGTGCCAACAAAGCAGCAGCTCCCCCCAGTAGACCCACCACCAGCAGAAACTGCCCAGGGTTATTCCAGGCTAAGTCAGCAAGGTTGTCAACATATTGATGGAGGGGGCTGTCTTCACCTGCAGTTAAAATCACAAGCAATAAACACATCAAACTCTGTCCTAATCGCCGTGACCTACCTTTTTTATTGTTAAATGGTGTTAATGTATTCGATGACAAACCGATCAATCTTATATTTATCAACCTTAGGCATAACAACTATATGACGCACGTAAAATGTTACCTAAACATCAGCCCCAAGGCAGTCAGCCTAGTAGTCTTTGGATACTCCAACTCGTGTTGTAATGTGGCCACAAACATTACAAGGTGTGGCAACCACAAGACGGCTGCTACGTTGATTCGACCAAACACATAGCAGCAGCCCCAATAAAAGCAGCAGAGCATCAGCTGCATCAGAAAAGCAACACCATATGAGAGGTTACTACTATCACATGACAAAGTAATGTCATATCAATTTTTATACTTTACTTAGCCAAAGGGAGGTGGTATATCATAGTGTGTCGTCCCACGACAAAGCATTTGAAACGCTTGACAAATTACATTACAGAATCTCTTCACAACTTTCATAGAATGCTGGTCCAACCTGTCATCCCCACCAGTATCCGCAAGCAAATTACAATGACTCACTTATGAGCCCCCTGAACACCTCCATTGTCACCTCACATATCCTTTGCTATCATCATCTTTGAAAACATGCACTTTCGATGTGGCTCCTTCCTGCCCATGTCCTTAGGTGAGCTGCGGTACCCTAAACCCTAGCCCTAAACCCTTGTAAAGCCCTTCCACCCCTCCCGCATACGGCAGCATAGAGGAACTGAACAGAAGGCAAGTAGTCAAACAAGCCGCCACCACTAATCTCCACGTACCAGCATCCAATAGCAGACTATCCCCGCCTGGGAAACCCCATCTTGCTGAGCTGGATTGCACAGCAGTACTTACTATAAAAGTTTTTTGCTTTTCATGCATTAAATTCGAGATTTAATAAGATTACCAGGATGTACTTGAGGTATGTAGGCCGCCCCCGGCAGCAGCAGGCTCACAAAGAGCAGCAGGTTGGCCAGGAAGACCAGTCCACTGGCCCCCCATGCTGCCAGGGCCAGAGGGGTGCTGTTCCTGTAGCTGCCCATCAGGCGGGAGCTGCTAGTGGCCTTGATCAGGGGGACTAGGGTGAAGGGGAGCTGGAGGGCGAGGACAACCTGGGCAATCAGAAGGAACCTGGGGGGGGGGGGGAGGGGGAGGGCGGGGCAGCACAGAAGAAGTGGGGTTAAGGGCCAGGAGGTGGGGCTGAAGAAGTCGGGTTT
>OY744509.1:945350-991124 GCA_963556185.1 Pseudopediastrum boryanum | reverse complement strand
TGTTATTTCAAGAATCCATCCAACAGGCAGATTTTGCTGCCTCCATGTCAGCCTAACTTATAGCCATGTGTGTTGTGCTCAGAGGACATCACATCGTCCTCTGCCTGGAAGTGCCCTGCTCTGTGCTCATTGCAGTGGCTGAACTGGCCCAGGCCTGCCCTTCTCTTGCTTCCTGCTGCTGCTGCTTTTACTGCTGCTGCTGCTGGTGCTGCTGCTGCTGGCCTCGCTGCTGTCCTCACTGCACTGCTGCTTCTACTGCTGGTGCTGCAGCTCCTGTCCTCACTGCACTGCTGCTGCTGCTACTACTGCTGCTTCTTCTTCTTCTGCTATTCTGCTACTGGTGGCAGCCCCCCCTCCTTCTCCCCCCCACTCACCCAGCACCATGGTGAGGTCCAGTGCCACAATGCTGATCTCACATAGTAACCACAACAGGTAGCACACCACTGGGGGGTAGGCCTCACGACACACCTGAGAGAAAGATGGGGGGAAGGCGTGGGTGGTGGTGGTGGGGGGGGCGGGGGGGGGGGGGGGGGAGGAGTAGAACCAACAAAGAAAGCATTTGAGGTGCAGCAACCGCAAGACGGCTGCAAGCCCGAACCAACCGAATACAGCATGAACAAAGGACAAGGCCTTGCTGCACTTGCTTCCTCTCAGTGTGCAGTGTGATGGGCAGTGCCTGACAAAGGCTGCTTGCAACCAGGGCATATCTGCCTGTGAAAGGGCTTAGCTCGTGCATACATCTTCTGCTAAAAGGCCTATATACACCATCACAACACATATGCAACCATACAGCAGCAGTCTATCTACCCACAAGGTAGCCGTGCTCGTGCTGTAAGCTTGCAGGCAGGAGGTGTCCAGAACCAGGGACGCAGCACAGCTATAAAAACTAATTCCACACAGATCCCCGTCTGCTAGCTCTGCTATTCACTTTTCCTCCTGCTGCTGCATGCTCTGGAGCACAGCTGCCTCAAGCCGAGCTTAGTCACATGCTAGCAAGATGTGCCTCCCCCGCTTCTTTTAACAATGTCACTGCCCCCACCATGACAAGGCTGCTGCCATGCTGCTGCTGCTGCTGCTGCCTGCCATAATGGCCGCGACTGCTATGTTACAACCCCTGCGGCTGCCGCACCCAATGCTGGGCTGCTGCATGGACTTCCCCCAGAGACAGCCACAGCCCGGGTGGTTGTCCTTGCCTGACGCCGAATTCCACCCCTGCTCGCTTGTTGGCAGTTCTTGCTGCAACCTCAACTGCTGCTGCTGCTGCTTCTCTCATAGACACTGCCCCAGTCAATACTGCTCCAACCCCATGTTCCTGCGAGACTCACTCCTGCTTACTGCTGCTGCTCCTGCTGCCCTTGTCATCGCTGTGGCGTCCGCAGCTGTTGCCATTGCTGCCGCCCCGCCTGTCTCCACTTGCTGCTGCTATCTGTTATGTCTGCTGCTTGTGCCAGCGCACCTGCTGCTGCTCCCGCCTTAGCAGTCTTGCAGCTGCCACTCCCATACCCCTTGCTGCAACACCCTCTCCGCCCTGCTACTGCTGCTAGGTCTGCTGCTTCTGCTGTATAATAGACCACTACCCGGCCGTTGCTTCCGTTTCTGCTGCTGCTAGGTCTGCTGATTCTGCTGCTGCATATCAGACCACTGCCCAACCGCTGCTGCCGCCCGTAGTGCTGCCAAGGCACCCATTCCACATCACTTGCCTGAGCGAGGTGCTTGCCTGTCACCAGCCCCAGCCTAGCAGCCAGCGTCTGAAGGAGGATGGCAATCACATTGGACAGGACCACCACCCACACCTGCAACAAGGCTCACGTGTCGCAATGGAGGAGCATGAGGGGAAGACCTACATGCACTGCACATGGGGTCTTACAATGCATGTGAGTAGCTGAAGCTAGCTTTGAGCATACCAGCTGGTATCCGTGGCGCGACCCAGCCTCAATGGCTGTGGCCCAATTGCCTGGATCAAGATACGCCACCTACGGGGGGGTTTGCGAGGGTGTCAGGTCGCGAGGAGAGTAGCTAAGACCGTTGGCGGTTATAATGAGCTTCAGGATGTATATTGTATGTGTTGTCTCTCACCGACACCAGGAACGCTGGGCCCATTATGCCCATGATACTTGAAGCACCGAAGCGTCCCATGTCTGCTACCTCACTAGCGGTAGTGGCCTTGAGGGCTGTGGATCAACCTAAAGATATCTTTTTATACATGTGGAGTCTCGGAATAAACTGCATCATGTCGCTGGATACACAAGTCGAGCCATTGCCATACGAGGTATCGCAGGTGGCATGGGAGCATCGGTCCAGTGCAGGTGGCTAGATGGTCTTCATGAGCCGATCATATGACCAACGCGCGTGTTCTTGGTCTCATCAACCATCCTGCATGGGCCATGCGCTGGTTGCTGGAATGCTGTGCCATTGCAGTGATTTGCGCGGGTGAGCCAAGGGACACGACGGTGGCACTAGCAGATCGTTGCTGGCTGAACTAATGTGTGTTGCTTAGGTAACATCGATGTTATGGGCTGTCTCTAAGCTTGGGTGGTGCTCCCAGGTCTAGCTGGCTGAGCCACTGCATGTGGTCAGCGACCGAGTGCACTGGCTAAATGACTTCGCAGCCTGGGAGCACTGCTTCGAAGGGATGGTCTCCTCCAGGAGGATGGCTTCTATGGGCGGGAGCTGCTGGAATACCTGCTGCGTATATGCTCATGTCCAAGGGCAGCAAGCGCGTTGATGAAGCCACAAATTTTGACTCCTTTTTGAGAGCGCCTGTGCCCGTCGCTGCAAATGCAACCGCACAGAAGACCGACTTTAACTCATTCCTTAGAGTGAAGCCATCAGAGCCCTGCAGCACAGACTTCAGCAGCTTTCTGCGTGATCGTGGGACAACTGCCCCCGCGCAGGATGTTCAGCAGATCAAGGAGCAGGCAGAGGAGGTGCCAACAGACAGTGCGCCCGTGCTTGTCATGTTTGGCACGGAGTATGGCTTCTCTAAGGAGATTGCAGAGAAGCTCTGTCAGCAGCTGAAATATTCTGGCAAATACTGGTGCGAAAGTGCGCCGTTACAGACCTCACGTACTGCCCCTCCAGCTAGCAAACTGGACTGAACCGTTGCGCTGCGTCGACCATGCAGGCCCACTCTGGTGAATATGGCAGACGTTCCCGACGGTTATGATTTCAGCCATGAGCAGGTTGTTCTGATGTGCTGCTCCACTCAGGTGAGCACAGGAAAGCTTTCAACAACTTCCATGCCGATCTAGAAGTGTTATGGAATAGCTTATGATGCTTCATGAGGCAGTAATCAGCTAACTTCTGATCGTGCCACTGAATTAGCAGCACCCCGCAGGAGTGCCACATGTTCTCAAAGGCTATCACCGTGGGATGAGCCATGCAAGACTTGTACACGCTTCTCTGTCCATTCTGCAGCAAAGTGACACAGCAGCAGCTGCTACAACGCAGGGAATATCCGTTCCATGTCATGTAAGATGTTTCATAGCCAGTCCAACTGCTAGGTCCCCCCTGCTGTCAAACTCTGTTTTGATACCATCATTACTTTCTCCCTTGTGTAGGAGAAGCATGCAACATAACAGCTCGCCCAATAACAGGGCCATCCACCCAGCTAAAGAGCCCTACACCCAAATTCTGTTTCTAGTGTACACCCCAGGTCTACCAGCCACCCAAACTAACCCCACCTATAACCTTACACTTTACTGTACAGGGTGATGGAGTCCCTCCAACAGAGGCCCGTGACTTCTGTGACTGGTTCTGCTCAGACAAACCTGGACCTCTCTCCCACCTACACTATAGCGTGTTAGCCCTAGGGGACACCTCCTACACCCACTTCTGCCGCTGTGGGAAGTCCTTGGATGCTGCCTGGGTCAAGGCAGGGGGGAAGCAGCTGGCTCCTGGGAGGGATGTGGATAAGGAGGACTGGCCTGTGGTGGATACCTGGATAGCAGCAGTGGTGGAGGGGCTAGGGGGACTGAACCTGAAGACCATAGCTGACATGGGAGGTGAGAGGAGGAGGGGAAGAGAATGGGGAGAGGGAGAGGATTGTCAGGTAGAAGGACTCAAGCAAAGCAGTTGGAAGCCACCACATGGCACCAGCAGCTGCTGCTATTGTGAGTGACTGTAAATGCAGGTAACTGTCTTGTATCGTTATTCCCTCTACATACGGTACTGTTCCTATAAGTTTATGATGCCCACATTGCTTTTGTGTAGATCCCTCTTTGAATTTGCAACTTAGGGGCTGCAGTAGACAAAGTCCTTAGTGTGTAGAAAACTTCTGTCATGTTGGAAAACCTCTGACAGGCATTGGTGCTTAGAGAACTGGCTCCGTACTGTATTGAGTATTGTGTAGTACATGGGAAGTGGGGACTCCATGGCATATGGTCGTCAAGGGAAGATCCCACAAAACAATCACATAGTGTTCAGCTAACCCCTTACAACCTGCCTGTCACTCCAGGTGTAACCAGCGCTGCCACCGGCTCCGCAGACAGCAGCAGCAAGCGTTACAGCAAGAGTAAACCCTACTATGCACGTGTTGTTGCTGTGGACCCCTTGTGTCAAATCAGCAGCAAAGCAGACAAGGAGACTATACGCGTGGAGTTAGAACTGGAGGAGTCAGGGCTGACCTACCTACCTGGGGATGCTCTGGGGATATACCCTACCAACAACAGCAAGGTAAAGCTACTAGGGCTGGGGGCAAGGCCGGCATAAGAAAAGAACCTGAATGTTGACCATGTAGCCAAATGCCTTGGTAGGCAGGGTGCGCCTCTGGAGCTTTCTCTGCTAGCAGATCCTTGTAGCTAATCTTCTACTCTCATCCTTGCAGTCCTCTGTCAAGCACTGTGATTGTTTGGCACGATTGTGTTTCTTTGTTTTTCTTGTCACCTGGAGTCTGCCGTCCACATAATGATCTGTTCAATAAAGGGCTCTGTACAGTGGATGGGTGTATTGCCTCCTTACGCATCTGCATTTCCAACCCTGCTCTTTCTCTGCCTGCTGTCCACTTGCTCCCACCCTGCTTCCTCTCTCATCCCAACCTCCTCCCACCCCGGCTTGTCTTCCACTCAACCTGTCCCCTACCTTCATTGATCCTTGTCCAGGCTGTGTCAGAGCTTCTGACTGTACTGGGTGCCACTGGGAACGAGGCAGTACAAATCCCCGCCTGGCACTACACTGAAGAACCTGACCACACACCTCGAGCAGCAGCAGCAGCAGGGTCCGTACCAGAGGGCAGCATGTCCCTCAGACACGCCCTCACCAGCTGCTATGACCTACACACCCCTAAAGCAGAGCCTCTGCTACAGCTCCTGCTGCTGAAACTGCAGCAAGAATCAGTAACTATTGCTAGTGCAAAGGTTGGCGAGACTGGGAGGGTAGCAAATGGTACTGCTACTGGATTGAATGGTGTTGGTAACCATGGCCATCACTATGAAGTGGTGGCTACAGCAGCAGGCAGCAAATCAGCAGCAGCAGTAGATGTGGCAGTGTCAGATCAGGGGCAGAAGAAGACGGCATCTCATGTTGCTGCTGCTGCTGCTGCTGGGAAAGTGGATCACATACAGCAGCTATTGGAGGACAAGCAAGCCTTGGAAGCTTATCTAGCTGAAAGGCATGTGGTGGACATCTTGAGAGACTTTGCGAGCTCTGTAGATCTGTCAGTGCAGCAGGTGAGGGGGAGAGATGTCTAGGGAGGGTGCCACCCACGCATCTAACTTGTGGAGTACCCCAACCCCTAAGGTCGCCTCGATGTACCTCACGAAACATCTGACAGCCTCAAGTGAGAAGTCTTTGCTATTAACTTACATATCGGTATCCACTCTTTCTCTGAGCAATCATGTGAATCCATCCAAAACCCTTGCTGCCGTCCATTTGCATCATTTTAATTTCTTTAGTATGACTGCTGAAGTGGCCTTTGGAATGTGGTTCAATAAAGAGCAAATTGGGTAGTAAGACTTGTAGTTGGAATTGGTGCCGGACAGTGATACAGCAGCTGAAACATGAGGATATTGCAAGTTGAGCTTTCAGAGCTTAGCTTGGGACTTCTTTCATGAGCACTTGCAGGGACAGCCTCATACCCACTGCCTGCTGCACAAGCCAGCTCATCTCTCTTTATGCACCATGCTGCCTGAGCTTTACAGGACTCTGTGGATGTCCCTGCAGTAGAGCGAGTGCAACCCTTTTTGCGTGCTGTAAGCACGCTTTGGAATTGGTGTCGGTATATCGCAAATCCTTAGAGTAACCCGAGTAATCCGGGTTACTCGAATTGCGTGCCCCTTCGTCTTCGCTGAAAGTCTCGAATTGCAGGCCTTGGGGAGCTCCAGCGCTTTTGCCTGGCGCATATTCGCCCATACTCGCTTTCGCAGGCCTTGCTGGGCGGCCCTATCTTGCCTCAGAGAGGTTTGCAGCACACGAAGCCGTCTCGTCCGGCCTTGGTTGAGCAGGATGGGCCGTCGGACGTTTGTCCGGTCTTAACGAGCGGCACAGGCATGGCCCTTGCCATACACTGACACGATACTAGCACGCAATGTGTGCATAACCTATACATCTCTGCCTGCTTGCTGCTCGAAGCTTGCACGAGGCAACTGCAATCTGCGTTCCGGACTGGCAGGAAGTTCGGGCTTGCTGGGACTCTAGACATGTTTGCCCTTGGGACCATGAAATTTGCTGAAGCAATAGCTCAGCGTGTTGCATAGGGCTCAGCAGAGGTTCATGCTCGCTGTACCGTGCCGGCCCGAGTGCAAGCAGCGTGTTCCAGCAGAGGTACTCATCTGAAAATGTCAGCTTGCTAATCATCTGTAAAGAGGCTTGCTGAACATGAAGCATCGCTGTATTGGGTGTTGCAAGTTTTCACGCATTCACTCAGAGGTTCACCATGGACATTGTTTTCCCAAGGCACTCGAGTTGGGCTAGGCTCAGACAATGTTTTCAGCAATATGCTGGTTCAATTGTAGGTCAGTAATAAACCCAAAACTGACAGGTAAAGCCTTGCTAGTCGCCGAAACACTGCTAGGCAGTTGGATGGTACCGCTCCCTCGGCACCTCACAAAGCAAGCTGGGCATGCTCATGCAACATTCACATTCTGCACGTATCAAGCTCACTGCCCAGCACCGTACAGCACGCCCGCGATGCGAAGCAGCATGTTCTCCTGTGCCCTCCCACCCACTGTCTGCTGTTTCAATGCTGCTGCAGTTACTGCCCGTGCTGCGTCCCTTGCAGCCACGGCTGTACTCCATTTCCTCCACCCCATTGGAGGAGCCCTATGGTGTTCAAGTCAGTGTGGCAGTTGTGCAGTATGAGACCCTAGGGGAAGAGAGGGAGGGGGTGTGCTCAACATACCTGGCAGGGAGGTTGGAGGTGAGGCAAACAGGATTGGCTGCCTGTGTGATGAGAGCTTGTGATGATTGTACCAATCCCCACAGTTCAAAATAATATCATTTCTAAAGAAGAAATACACTAAAAAAGAAAGACAAACCTGTTGATCATAAAATCCAAGATGGCAATATTATGTACATCTTCCCGCCATTCAGCAGTACTTGTCTGCGTACAGTGCAATCACTTCGTATGAGTCAGTGGCGAAACAACGTTAGTGTAACATCACAACGCTCCTCCCCTGGCACGCCAACTTGCTGTCTCTGAGATACATGTGTCTGGCAGGTGGCACTTGCAGAGCTGTTGCATCCCCCAGCCTGCAGATGGTGCAGCGCGTTGTTGAATCTGTTGTTGGATTGTTTGTTACGGGCACACATAAGGTGATGCAAGTTGGGGTTGCGTGCTGCTGGCACCTATGGACTGAAGATCAATTACTTGATGCTATTGGTAGTGCAGTGTTGCACTCCTCATCTGAATGCCATGTGCGAAGTACACCTTTACACACACGCAAGGCTAGGGAGTATGTATGGTGAAGTCCCCTTGCATTTGTGGCCACTGGATTCCCCCTCTCATTCCTGGTTACCTGCCTTCTATTCACAGGTTGGCAGCTATGTGCCTGTCTACATTAGTAAGAACCCTGACTTCAGGCTCCCTGCAGACCCCAGCACCCCCATCATTATGGTGGGACCTGGGACTGGCCTGGCACCGTTCAGGTCCTTCATACTGCACAGAATATTGGATCAACAGCAGCAGCAGCAAGGAGAGAAGCAGCAGGAGATGGTCGCAGAAGGGGCAGTAGCAGCAGCAGGGGACAAGCTGGGCCCTATGGTGCTGTACTTTGGCTGCAGAAGAAGAGAACAGGTATGGGTATGTTCATGTGGGAAGGTGGGGGTCTTGTACATAAATGTTACAACATCCAAGATTCCTGGTTGTGATTTTTTGTCAAAGCTGCCGCCCAAGACTTGAGCAGGGGTGGCTCATCAGGAGACGCTGTTCTGATGAGCCAATCTATTTGCTACGAGGGTGGAGCTGGGCAAAGTTTGAGTCCTGCCTAGAAAGCCACTCAAGTTCTAGCCGAGAGATAATAATGCAAGAGGGTGCACTAAGGTGCGTAGTGCATATTAGCTGGTACATTCAAGGCATCCAGCCCTAGTAGGCTCTGGCTTACATGTAGAGATGTTGTTGCACATGTTTGTTTGGGAAATGCCACCCAGCTATGATCTAAAAGTTATTCCGTGTCTCTGATGTGCAGGACTACCTGTATGGCAGCATACTAGAGGAATGGGCAGCGCAAGGCGTCATCTCCCTCCACACAGCCTTTAGCAGAGAGGGGCCCAAGAAAGTATACGTTCAAGACTTGCTGCAGGAGTCTGGGGCCAAAGTATGGCAACTGCTGCAGGCAGGGGGGCATTTCTACGTTTGTGGGGATGCCAACAGCATGGCAGGGGCCGTCGAGCAGACACTATTGGGTCTGATTCAGGAGGGTTTAGGGAGCAGCAGACAAGAGGCGCAGACGTATTTGGATGACATGGCAGCTGTGGGACGCTATGAAAGGGATGTCTGGTTCTCCTGAACCCAAATTGAAGGGCTTTGGGAAGCAATGCGTAGTCTGTTTGGGTTGCCGGAGTACTGCCGTGCTCCTAGCTTGAGCTTCTGCCTACTCTTAGGCACGCTATGTTATCTTCGGACCACCGCTCTTTGCTTGCACCCTCAAACGCGTGTTCATAATTGTCCAACACTCGCGTTAACCACCTGTGACGGGGCCGCAAGGCCGAGTCACTTGAATTCCTCCAGCTCATGCAGAAATGCTCATACTCGACCACCAAGCATCGATTTGCCACGGTGGAGTTGCCAACGTTCCATGCCAACGCTAACGGGGCACTTTGGGAGGACTGGCAAACGCCGGACATGTACAGCATTGCCAGAAGGCCGTACAGCTCCATTTGGAGGCCCCTTGCTTGACATGCTTGAAGAATCATTACGATGTAATGACCAACCACCCACATAAGCCCACAAGCATACTAGCACATGACTACCTGCTTTCCAAAGTCAGAACCCTGACTGACCATTCAGTCATCAAGGACAGTCGAGATGGCTGCCCATCATATGAAGACCCACAAACAATGCTCAGGCATGCACAATGCAGCCTTTTTAAAAGCAGCAGGATAGCTCATTTCGCAAGCACCACCCCTACGACCACCATGCTACCTGCAAAACCTCAGTATCCTGTCACGGAGGTCAACCACCTACAGCCCACAGGTTTTGAACTGCTGCTGCAGCTGCTATGGTATTGCTAGCATCTGGCCATCTGCCTGCATGTCCTGCAGATATACTGCTGCAGACCAGGGCCACCATTGATACGTCCGTGTGTTTGACCTGCCTTCTCTGCCTACAGCAACACAGCAAGCAAAGCGCAAATACTTTAGTTAGTAGGTGCCTGCAAGGGCTCTCCACAGATTTCAGGCTGTGCAGCCATCTGTCTCAAATGTACTTGTACTTCCAAATATCCCAATGTTCACAGCCAAAAAGTAGGTGATCTAGAAAACTCAAAGCACTTCTTCTTCTAGAGACTATTGCTGATGAACTCCTGCATGCACAATGACACCCATTGGAGACGACGTTGACCTACTATCAACCAACCGCCAAATGGTATTGAGACATGATCAAAATATGCCCTCAGTCTGCAAGTGGTCCTCAAGGTGAATCAGCATAGCGTATAGATGGAATGACATCACTGGGCATGCGACCAAAAGATCCCCAAGCCACAAGCAACAGCACGCTTGCTCTCCATTACCTGTAATTGCACTCAAGAGCGGAAGCAGTAGCGGAAGATTACTGTGGTGCCGAACACCATCACCACCACCTGCTGCTGGACGCAGCATGAACCCCACCTGAGAAACTGTTCTGCCCTGCTGCACTTTGCCCTGACCTTGTCCACCTCCGCCTGCCGCACAGTGCCATCAGCCAGCCAGCCACCTCATACGCTCAGCCATTCCTACTTACCCCCCTCCCCCCCATTAGCACTAAAGAGCTGATGTACAAGCCATGTGTTTGTGATATGTGCTGTTTGCAATTGGTCCACATGCACGCCCACCTTATTACCGCATGGACCCTCCTGCTGAAGTGACGCTGTGATGGGCCATCAACAACCCCATTTTGTAATGATTGTGCTGTTATTGGAGCATTGAATAAATGATGGAAAGTTGCAATGGTTCTCAAGCTAGCTAACGACACCCGCCCAGACCAGTGCCACCCTGCATGCATGTTACGAAATGCAGCATGAATGACTGCAGAATTGCCAGAGCCTTGCATCTCTACCGCTAGTTCCTCATTACTGCGTTTGCCATTCTTTTCTAAGCTGCCGAGTCAAGCTGCATATCGGCCATCTCTGAGTGTTGAGGCTGCTGGTGTGTGCCACGCAACCTACACCAGGAGCAGCTCAGCAATATAGCCGCTTGGGCATGGTCACTATTGACTCTCATGATGCTGCATGCCCAATTGAAGCATCAAGGGTTGCAAAGTAGCTAGATGTCTTCGACCTAATCGTGTGTATACCCCACCTGCGACCAACACGTATTTGCTGCCTCTCATACTTAAGTTGATGCTCTGGATGACATAACTTTTTCAGACATTGGCTTGCACAGTGAATACGTAAGCTGCCTCAGAGCTGACAAGGAAACAAAGGGCACCACACAATTGCACCCCATGCCTGTGAGCAGCTGTATGACGTATGGGGAGCAAACTGCTGCAAAGACAACCCTTTGTTTTCTCAACTTCCACAGAAGTGTAATTTTGAAATC
The DNA here is from genome assembly GCA_963556185.1 of Pseudopediastrum boryanum. Taxonomy (NCBI): domain Eukaryota; kingdom Viridiplantae; phylum Chlorophyta; class Chlorophyceae; order Sphaeropleales; family Hydrodictyaceae; genus Pseudopediastrum; species Pseudopediastrum boryanum. The sequence continues at coordinate 979,955 of OY744509.1, read as the reverse complement.
AAAACACCCTGTGTCATGTTGTGCCAATTATATGCTAGTCTCCCTGTCATAATACAACTCTCCCTTCAGTGCCGGTCTTGAGCCATCCATAGGTCTAGAGGAGAGCTGGTGTTTATTGCATGCAGAACTACTGCTTTAAGGCTTGAATTGCATGCATAATTATTATCTCAGCGTTTTTAGTACTATGCCACATCTATAAACTTGCTAGGGTTGTACTACCGATGAACAGTACTGACCAGCCCTTGCACGCTGCATAGAGGTTACTTTTCTGCACAAGTATTGCACCAGACGCAGTTATGGCAGAAGACATTCCCCGAAACATTTGCTGTCTGAGAAGCTAAATTTCTGTTTGTATGCATCACTGTGCTCTCACGACTAATTGCGTCACAGACCAGATGTACCTAATGCTGTACGAAAAGCTAAATTTCCCTTTGTATGCCTTTCTGTGCTCTTGCATGACTAACGCGTCACAGACCAGATGTACCTCAGGTGATTTTCTTTCATCATTCCTTCTAAACTCAAGGACTGCTTGATGGAACTGTCCAAAACCCCTTAACCTCCCTACCCCGTGGCAAGGCTGGCTGGCAGTGGCTGGCCGGTGTACGCACATGAGCACGCCCAGTACATCATCGCATCCCGGCTGAGCAGGCAGAGATGGTGGGCCAGGGCGGCAGACCAGCAACAGGTGGTGGGTGGTGGACGGCCCAGCACTATAGACCTGTAGTTGAGGCAGCAAGTGTGGTCTAAGTAACACACAATACACTCTACATATCTGCCCCAGGTTGGTAAAGGCACGTGTCAGAAGCTTATAGTCTCCATACTTTCAGCGAGGAAACACAACGATACAAAAGCACTTCTGATGCATAATCACATCGTCCCATATCAAGCAAGACTGCAATAAGCTGCAAGAACACAAACAGCCAGCCCGCCACGGGCAAGGTCCATGGAAACAACACCACCACCTATTGCGTACTAGCATACAAGACAATGTCAAAAATACACGCCAAGGACATGCATCACAGCATGTACGCAAAGACCCTCCTCTAGTGCCCAAATGGCAGCCCCAAACCAAACACAATGACACCAAACCACGATGAACGGCACGCGCCAACAGTGGGGAACTAGAATGCATGTGGATATGAATTGCTTACAAGAACAAAGAGAAGCATAGTAGCACAGCCCGTTAAGCAGAATGAATTCTTATGCCAATTTTACATGGCACATCTCCATATATCACATCCCTGCTCTAGCAGCCAGCAGCCAAGAAGGGAAATATAGGTAGGCACATGTTGTCTGCAGAAAGCGACCCTGCCCTCGTGTTTGCCAACAAACCGTGTTGACGGCCTGCCCTTTACCTGTGAGACTGCATGCTGTATCTGCCTGCAGGAAAGGCTATGGCTCCACTTCAATGGAGCTACAATTACACATGCACAGCTTGGTCTCATGACCAGTCAGTTGTCCGAGCCCCTTGCTGCAAGTCCAGCAGTCAAAAGTCATCACCTGCTGATCTGCCAGCACCCTAGACATTGCGGTCGCAAAACCATGCTGCTGCAAACCCTTCACACCAGCATTCCATTGCAATGCATGTGTGTACATAGCAGACTTCGTATCGCACCCTAACAGTGCTCATGCCACCAACAGTATCAGCTACATACCTGTTCTATGAAACGTGCATCCGCTCTAACTGCCATTCTCTTGTTCGGCTGCTGCCTGTCGTGACGCAGCACCTTCCACAGCAGCTCGCTTGGCATCCAGAGGGGATCTCGCAGCTGTGCTGCCCTTCGCCTTGTCATCAGTCTGCACCTCAGCTTCACCTCCCTCCCCTTCATCCGGCTTCCCCGCGCCATTCGCATCTTCCCCATTCACCCTGCTCTCATCTATCTGCATGGGGCTCCCTTTGGGACCCATTGCTGCTGGTGGAGGTGGGTATCTAATTGGGCTGCCACCTCGCCCACTGCTGCCCTTATGCGGGGCCCTCGGGTTTGCGCCCCCTGCTACTGCTGCTACTGCTGCTTTAGTATCTGCTTTCCCAACTGCTTGATCTGCTGCTGGTGGTCTGGCTGCTTTGTCATGTGTTGGACTTCCCCGTTCATCAACTGCACCTGCATCGAGCCGGCTGCTGCTCCCCTGTTTCCCACCGACGCCCTCTGCCTCCTCCCTGCTTATGTCCCTCCCCTCCACACCAGCTGCACCCAGATCAGGATCCTTTTGGTGGCTTTTCTCGCGCTCCCTCTCCCTCCCTTTGTCACGATCCTGTTCCCGCCCACGATCTCGCTCCCGATGCTTGTGCCTGTCTCGGTCCCTGCCCCGATCATGATCCCGCTCACGGCCCCGCTCTCTGTTCTTGTCATGGTCCCGCTCCCGTACCCTGTCCCTTTCTCTTTGTCCCTCCCGGCTCCGGCCAGGGCCGCCCCCTGCTCCATCCCGATCAACTTCTCTACCCCTTCCACGCTCCCTGCTGCGCTCTCGGCTCCGGTCTCTGCGGCTGCGCCCCCTTTCCCTTTCTTTACTCCTATCTCTGTCTCTATCCCGGTCCCGCCGATCAGGATCCCGCTCTCTCTCCCGCTCCTTGCCTCCCTCCCTGCTACTGCGCTTCTCCTCCCCTCCCAGGCCAGCCTTCCGATCTCTACTCCCCTCCCATTCTCTATGCCCAGATCTGCTGCTGGGTCTACTGCCATCTCCTGCATGCTGCTGCTGCTGCACTCGCAGGTCGGAGCGCCCGGGGGCCTCCAAAGCTGCCCTCTCCGGTTGCTTTTCTGCTGCGAAAGGTGATCTGGAACGCTTTTGGCTGCCTTGCACTGGCGTGGAGGAGGCAGAACGTAATCGCTTCCGTGAATCGCCAGTCATCTCCTGCATGTGCAGCTCCGTTGACACCTACGGCAGAAACCAGCACCACATTCCAGCCCAGTAAAAATGCCAAATGTGATTGAGCAAATCGTGACCATCTTTATATCAATACCAAAGTGCAATACCACACACTGTAATCTAAAACGGCTTTGGGTAAGGCTGCTTGCATATGTAAGGTAACGACGCTGCTCCCCATGTTGCATTGTTGTTGGACCTTTGTAGTAGCGCATTTGTGGAATGATAAATCTGCTCCACCTGATCTACAACATACCACCCAAGCCTGCCTATGGAGCTGTCAGTATACGAATACAGAACATCAATGTCAAATCAGAGTAGATAAGGAATAAGTTCACATCATTCAGCTCCACAGACCCCCTTCCTGCCGCCCACCCTCCGGTACGGCTTCCAACAGATAACAGCATACCTCTCAAAACCCATACACTTGTATAACATCCTGCAACATCGCTGGAAACTCCTGTACAGCTTACCTGCACTCCTGGGCCGCTATTCTCCTCCCCAAGTTGTCCCTCTGGTCCACTCCCCTCGTGCGGCCATGTGCGCTGCCCTGTGTGAAGCTGGCTGATGCCAACCCCAGTGCCCTCACCGGTAGGTAACCGGTCAACAGAACCATCGAACTCCTGGTGACGGGCTGGGGTTGGGGTCCCAGGCTTGCTGCTGGTCAGCGGTGGCCTGCACACTGGTATGTGCTGAGCTTTGGGGCGGAGGTACAGCTCATGCATGACACGGCAAACCTCAAACATCTGAGCTTCTTCCACCCCAAACAGCTTCCACCACGGTGGGTTCTCAGGTAAGGGCACCTGAACCAAGCAGGAGGAAAAAGCAAAGATAAAATCAGAAGGCCATCAGCCATACAACTGGTAAGCAGCAACCTGACCATTCATAATTACACAGGGAGCATGAGCTGTCGAGCAAGCTGAACCACCAGAAAAGCGTCCCCTGACCTCGATTGCTGGCTATAGCTTTCCTTCCAAGCAAGGTAGGAGCGCCTGACAGCAAATCTTGTATGCAGTCTCCTACTGGGGCAAATCGTCACGGGAGTAAAAAAGGAATGATTGCGAGTAAAACAGGAATGATCACGTTGCTTGATCCATTGCTCATGCCATAGCGTGTCTCAATGATGTGCCTTGCAATCACATAATCAGTCCGAACATGACAAGCAACTTGATCTGCTACAACTAAACACTTTTCAATCATGAAACAGCACGGTTTGTGGTTGAGTTGGCTAAAGCACACTGTAAATCCGCTAGATAAAGGGGGCAAAGCTCTTGCACCTAACCTTAAACAACCCACCTTCTGCCGCCTCGCTGCCATAAATATCACTCCGCACGCCACTATGTTGCTCCTGTAGCGGATGCACAGCATGGTCCGGAGACTGCATAAACATCAGCCACGTCAGTCCCATCGCGAAATCTTGATGCAGAACTCTGCAAGGGAGGGGCTTTTCCATCTGGCCCTCTGCAATAGCTTACCTATCATTCAGGAGGCTCCAGGCTTCTTGTATCACAGCTGGGCAAACCTTGTCCAACGACAGAACGTGGCAGTAGTTGAGCATGATCTTGTGGGGGTGGTCCACGTGTGTGATGAAACCGAAAACCCTTAGCATCTCCCGCTCGTACTTCATGCAGCCCTCCCTCAGGTTCCAGAACTCCTGCAAATAGTTCCTGATGAGCGCTGAAGCCTGTACATCAAGTGCAGGCTACTGCACGGTTAAGTTACCTTGCTATCAGGGTACAGAGTGGTTGGCTTGGTGCTTTCACGGCGAGAGCATATCCTATCCACAACCACGATGACCTTCTTCAGCAGCACGTTGGGATGTGTTGAAACATCTGGCACTTCTTCTAGCTTTGCGCCCAGCCACAGAGCGGTTGCAGCAAGCTTCTGCACAGAGTTCAGTCGGTGTGAGCTTGTTAAGCGGCAAAGTGTTCTTCAAAAAGGCAGAGGGGCATGCTTACCCTGACGTTCCAGTCCTTCATAGACCTCTTGCAGTAGAACCGGTGAAATAGCACTTGACCGGTTGCCATAACTGCCTGATGGAAACCGAGTAAAATGCCTGCCTCCTGAATGAGCTCGCAGCCATAAATCCTAAGAGTTGTTTCGGTGTCCTTGTCGATGCCATCTTTGCGTGAGGGGCTATTTTCGATGCTATCATCATCCAAGTAAAAGTTGTCTATAGCAGTATATATCATCGCCCCCCAGTCAAGGGCACAATGTACAAGATCAGGCTGAGCCCCGGCACTTGACGCGGGCCGTTTTCACTGATCAACCATGTATTACAGGCTGTGAAGAGCACAATACATTCCTTCCATGTGACGAACGGAACACTGATGCAAAGCTATTTGCTACGGACAGGAAGGTTGGGACAGCAGATACGAGCGGTACTTATGGAGTGGGAAGCAGTTCATCGAGCTCTAGGTCTTACTGGGACCGAGACCATGCTCCTTGGTTTAGTGACTGAGTGACCTGACTGACTTTCGTGTTGCATCCCATAGCCCGCACAGCACCGCCTGGCAACGCTTTCAGCTTTGGGGGTCAGAAATATATAATCTGAACCAGCTTGCAACAGTAATGACCTCCATGGCGTTTGGGACACACGGTTTCAATCTGGTTGTGAAGCTCCGCTTGTCAACTTTGTCCTGCGTAGTGAAATATGTGGGTCCTGGCACCATCTCAAGTTTTATCTAAAAGTAAAGATGGGAGTAACCAGGCCCAAGAACCGCTAAATAGTCCTTGGGTGCTGACAGGCTGTGGCAATGTTACAATCGGACGGCCAAACCAGAAGGGCGGGACTGAAGGAAAGGCAGACATAATCGCTAAGGGTGACAGCTCCGTCAGCAGCATCCATGCAACCTTTAAGATCAGCGGCAAGACTGGGGCCAGACCGGTCATCACCCTCACAGGTGAGCCAGATCGTTTTAGCTGCACCAGGTCCTGCTTGGGCTATTCCTACCTTTCAGATCTAACCTCGCTTGCAGTCCACCAAGTAAAGGTTACCACACCGATATGCATGCCTAACAATACAGCTGCACCAGCTCACTGCTCATTGCTCTATGTTACCATGCAGACAGTAATAGCAAGTTTGGCACCACAGTCAACACTCAGAAGCTTACCCCTGGCCAAGCCGCCTCCCTCAAGGAAGAAGACCAGATCCGATTCGGCTACAAGGCCAAGTTCCAGCTCAAATGGCTACCAATAGAACTCCATGCCCCACTTCCCCTCCCAGACCTGCCAGACCTGACAGCACTTTGTGGCACGAGCATAGGTCCCTGGAGCGCAACCACTACACATTGCCTTGCAGCAGATGGCCAGCCAGTTACTGCTGCTGTCCTGTGTGCTCTCATCCAAGGCATCAAAATTCTAAAGGTGTCTTGGCTGGATGCCATCCTTGCTAAGCCAGCCTGGCCAGGGGCACTTCCTGCTGAGGAAGACCATGCAGTGCAGTATGTGATGTTACAGGGGGGACAGCAGCTGCAGCTAGCTTCCTGGGACCCTAGCATGAGCGAGTTGGGGAGCTTGCTGGGCAGCTATGCGCTTCTGGTGGATCCAGCAGAGGTAAGCTGCAGCAGCACAAGGCCTATGTTGGATGTATGACGCTCCCAAGCCAGCCTGTGGTGCCGAAGGATGCATGCATTTATTAGACGCTTGGGACAGCAGATATGTCTTGAGAATATATGCTTAAGGGACAGTGGCAGTGGTTGAGATTGGGGCTGGCCCTGCTGACCAAGTCCCTGCTGTGCTCTTGCAATGTTTTTGCGCAAAGCATGTATTGAAGCATGCAGATATATGCACAGGTTCTGCGTGGTGCTGATGCACTGGTAGAGATAATGACACCGCAGCCAATTTCCATGTTGCCAACCAAGCATATGTAATCGTTTGCTGTTCTTTGCAGACAGCGCTTTTGGAGCTGGCTGCGTTGCTTGGGGCAGCAATACAGCCGTGGCGTGCTGATGGCAGCGAAGTACCCGCAGCTCCAGTGGGAAGGCGACAGCTGCGTGTGGGGACAGAGCCTGAGCTTCAGGAGCAGCAACAGCTAGGAGCTGTGCCTCATGTGGATGTGCAAACGTTCCTAGAAGCAGCTGCCATCAAAGACACCTCCCTTCTGCAGGGTGTAGTAGACGCACACAAGCAGCAACAGGCAGCAGCAGCAGCAGATGATGATGGGGATATGACAGATGCCACAGATGTGAGTGATATAGAAGAAGATGAGGAGGCTGGAGAGAGTCAGGAGCAGATCCACTTGCAGTCCCTCATGCCGCTTGCAAGCCAGCGGCGCATCTTACTCCCAAGTCCGCTGGAACCTATCACAATGGCAGCAGCAGGGGGTGAAGCAGGCGACGGTCAAACAGCAGCCCGGGAGCAGCAGCAGGCTACAACAGCTATACAGCAAGTAGCGGGTCGCAGGGGTAAAGCTGGAACACCTGCACGGGGTAGCAAACGCACGGCGGCAGCAGCAGCGGCAGATGGTGATGACGAAAGCCCACTGCCAGCAAAACGCAGGAAGGGAGCTTCACGGGGAGCAGCAGTGGCAGCAGCAGCAGAACTGGATGGACATCCAGCATCCTCAGACGGCAGAGGGTCGGGTCAGCCAGGGGCCAGTCCAGCTCCTATTGGGGCTGTAGCAGCAGCAGCACTACAAGCAGCACCAGGGGTGCAGCCTTTGATAGCTGCTACAGGGGCAGGCACTGCTGGGGGACCCATTCCTGCTGCAGTTGTTCCTGCTGCTACTGATCCCCCAGCGGGTGTCCCAGATGGACAGGGGGTCATGTGGGTGCCCTTGGTTATGCAGCAACAGCAGCAGCAGCCGCATTGTCAGGGGTCTAGACCCAATCGAGAGCACGATGTGGCAGTGGTCAACTTCAAGGCGTTCAGGCGAAAGGGTCAGGTTGACCAGGGAGAGCCAGTGGAAGCAGCTGCCACTGGACCAGTAGTGGAACTGACAAGCTTTGCTCCAGAAACCAGTGGGCCAGACGCAGAAGCATTCTTGAGGTGAGTTGCTGATCAGTGACTGGTCGTGTTGCTATTCTTTGTGAAAGTACATACTGTTCAAGTTCTGGGTAAAGTGCAGGTGTTTCTCTTGCTGTAACTGTTCTATCGTTGCGGCTGGAAGGGAGGTAATGAAAGGTCGCAACCAGGAAAAGCTGCTGTATTTGACCAGTGTTAATGGCATCACTTCATGTTCTTGTGTCATTTTGCTTAAGCCACTTATCAGAGGAATGGAACTTGGGCTAGCACAGTTTGCGACTTTGGAGAATGAAGGTTGCTGCTGCCATACTGTATAAATACTGTAGTAGCCTCTATGCATGCTTGATATGCACACAACTGTGCATAAGAGGACAGACATGCAGCCTGGTGCACCACACAGGAAGTGTCACAGGACTCTTACAGTACTTGTGTACTTTGCAAGGCCTTGCGGCTGTTTGGCATGCCCTGTGTACAAGTTGTAGTGTTGGTCTTGGCTGGGGATCCAGAAGGTGGTTCACGGGTACCTGCACTAGCGTCTTTAGCTGTTTTGATGTAGAGGGCCTGCTTCGGGAAAGGAAGGAACAGCACACTGGGCTGTGAAGAGGGCATTAATCCACCCACACCTGTTCTTCTCATGTATGTTGTACCTGTTTGCAGGGAGGAAGAGCAGCGGCTTAAACGGATGCAGAAGGCAGATGAGCTTTTCAATGTAACGATGGTGAATGCAACCAAGAGCAGCAGGGCTAAGCGAAGCTGAGTGGATAGATTGTCTTGACGCCATATGCTTTGGGGTGGTCCACAACACCTGCTTGAGTGCCAACCAACGGCATGTATGCGGCATCGCTGCGGTATTCACACAGCACTGCGTTGTAGAAGGGAGCTGTGGCATCACATGTGGAAGAGGATAAAATGATGAAGACCGTGTCCTTTTCTGTGGAGTGATTCTCTAGTGGTGGACGAAGGAGTATGTGCCCACGTATATTGCCAGAGTGTCGTACAGCTGGAGGGGAGTTCTATCTGCGTTGTTCTCAGGGGTGTGCGTGCAGCTCAATATGTCACATGTACTTTCAGACCGCTGTTATAGGGGTGCTTGTCGTATGGTAATGTTGATAGGCTGGCCAAGTCGCAATACATTAATGCGCATTTGGTCATAATTGGAGCGTTATCAGCATCGGGGTCTGATTTGCCTGCGTGAATATTCATGTCGCCTGCATGCCTGTGCCCGAACTATGTCCACTGCGCAAGCTCGGTATCCTTCATAGCATATGAGGTGGATCATTGGCATAGATGTTTAAGAAACATTAGTTCGTCAATGGTAGTGCCACTCTTTTTGATGTGCTGATCCCGCAACCTGAGACTTAGTGTGAATTGGAAAGTGGTTGGGACATCTTGCGAATTGAAATCTTGCAAAGGCGTTTTCGGGGTCCAACTCGCGCGGAGCGAAGATAGCACCGTTCTGACCATGAAAACTTCGCAGGAGTCTAGCTTTGTACACGTTGTACTGTTTCTAATGTTCGCAATCCGCATGTTGAGAAGTTTCGCGACGTGGTTTGGCGCGGAGTGGCCAAAATCCATTTTGCAAGCGGGTTACTTTGCGGTGACTCTTGCAAAATCGAATATGCAAGATGTCCCAACCACTTTCCAATTCACACTACAACAGTCACCATAGGCGCTTTCCCCAGTGACTCTGGCCAAATGCCACATCAGGCTCCTTCGCACTCCATCGCCCTGTCTGTAAAGGCAATGCGACCCCAGTTATCTCCGCCCGTGGCCACTGTGTCCGTGGTGCTGCGTAAAATCACTGTGAACTGCGAAACGCTGCCCGGCAATACAAATGGCAATACAGTCCATGTCATGCACTACCATGAGACAAGCTGGTTCTGTGTGCATGCTGAAAACCCTAGCACGCCAGTGAAGATCCTGTTAGTTGTGGTCACGCATGCGAACCTCGTAAGCTAAATGTGCTTGCCAGAGTTGCACCAAGTGGCTACACCTTCTTTCTTGCTGAAAAGGAGGCCGCCACGACCTACTCGACCTACCACTTGTGCTGCATGGATCGAATACATGGTGCCGACAAGCAGATACGGTTATGTATAGACGCTCTGTCCAGATGACTTTCCAATCACAGCCTGTCTGGGGCTGGAATTGCTGAGGCCAGCACCACACTACATTTTTGTTTGTTTTTGTTTGATGAAGTGCTGCAGCTAGAATAAGGATTCCAGAGGCAGCACTTCACATTAATTACTAGCAGCCTGTCTGTCAAGCCGCTGGTGACAGATCATTATGCCAGTCACTCTGCAACCTACTCTTGTCTCTGGCATCACATTGGTCCCCAAGCCAACCCAGCAGGCAAGTCACTAGACAACATGGTCTCATTGGCATGGAGTTGTATCCCATAAAACAGCCAAAAAGTTCCCAGGCGACCAGTAATGTTTGATATGTTTATCATGAAATGGGAGGGCTTACAGGTGGCTGCAGCCCCCTCCAATCAAGGGCTACCTGCAAGCATCGGGCATATGCGGGGCCGCGATCAGTCAATGGCTGCATCACTGCCTTGAAAAGCATTCTCTTAGGTGCCATCTGCTGTCCCAGTCCTGCCACCAGCCTCATTCTCATCCTCAGACCCTAAGCTAGCTGCATCATCATCTGCTGCTGCTTCCCCCACGGGCCCTAAAGAACCATCTACACCATCATCTTCTCCATCCCCTACAGGGTCATCCCCGGCTGCCATGGCTTCTCCCTGTGACGCCTCTGGCCCAAGATCTCCTGGTTCTGCCACGAGCCCTCCATTGGCCAACACTGCCTCCTGCGCTGCTTGCAGAACTGCCTGCTGCTCCTTAGTTAGTCGCACCACAAGGGGGGCAGAGGTGCTGGCTGGGCCCCCTACTACTATGCCACCACTGCTGCTGCTCCTGCCCCATCCAGGTCTGGGCCCGGTGGCCAAATCGGCTCGCAGGCGATCATTGTCCTCCTGCACAGGAAGAAGTTAAAACATTCCACATATTGCAGCAACTTGGGAATGGATTTAAATGCGCTTGCAGAGGTTGATTGGCCTGCAAGAGGTTTCTGCTGTGTCTCATACTCACTGGTGTCCGTCCGCATATATGCTATAGCCCCAGAAAGGAATGCATTATGCATTATCACATGTTTGCTTCCAGCGCATAATCAAGGAATGTTTCTGAGCTTGGTTGCCAGCACGTGAGCAGGATGTGCAGTAACAAAGTGCAGCTTGCACACAGCCTTCTGCACACCTGGTATCCACAGCTATCAAGTACTACGAGGCCTCTATGACAGCAGGTTGCAGAGCAAGAACCATGACTGCTTGGACAGACTTCACCATACACGAGGCATATCAAAGTGCACACCACCACTTTCGTACCTGTAGCAGCAGCACCTGTTGCCTGAGGGCAGCACTCATCCCGCTGGTGCCTGGCCGTTGTCCAGCGTTGGCTGAGGCAAGATCATCCTGAAGGGCTGCCACCTGCATGGGAGCGGGGCAGACCAGGATCACATCTGCTGTGTCGTACATGAAGTTAAACACAGAAACAAGGAAAGGCATGCAATACAGGCAAAATATTCACCAGAGCAGAATGCCATCAGCAACATCCCACTACTTACACTCGTCCCACAGCTGCGATGTCAGCTTGCACAGTGTATGCACAGTCTAGCTTTTGCAGCAGCTGGCGTTGGCCCAGGCTGCATGCGTGAAGACCAGCAGGGACTGTGCATGGGCCTCTCAAACCCCAAGCGTAATGTTGCGCTACACCTGCAATCCGCTCACCTGTTGTCTCAGCTCCTCATTCTCATCCTTGAGCTCCTCCACATGATGTACCAGCCCCTTATCAGCTGTATCTACCCCTGGACCTAGCCCAGTGCCTTGGCCTGCTTGCAGGTAACGTATGACCTTCTGCTGCTTGTCAATCTGGTCTTCTTGCTGAGCCACTGTCTCCTTGAGCTGAACCAGCTCAACCCACAAGCTGTCATCCTTGGACCTGCGCGAGATCAGTAGCAGTACATGGAATGGCATTGGGGGAAAAACCACCAACTCTAGCCCAGGCTTTATGTGCAAAGGATAAGCTCTCAAACACGCTGACACGGTTCATTGGTGAGTCTCTGGAGGCAAAGCACTGCCGGCTTACCCATGTATAAGAGAAACATTAGAAAAGCACTTTGCCAATGGAATGGTTGCAGCAATTCACACTCAACGTGCACACAGGCAACACCACAAGCTTACCCTGGGCTCCTTGCCAGGCCCCTCGTAGCAGAGACCAGCTCAGCCCTCAGGGCTTCTATCAGCCTGTCATCATTTCTGGTCTTCTGGAGTACCACTTGAAGCTTCTCCTTTAGGCCCGCCATCTGCAGAACAAAACAAACAGCCCCTATACCTGAGCTAAGCAAGCAGCCAGGATACCCACATCTTATGGTCAATGGCACCTTCCATCGCTGGCATATTGCTTTCAAAAGCAAAGAGCAGACGCCTTATGATGAGGCAGAGTGGATAGACAAGCCTCACCAATGCCTTCATATACGAGGACAAAACACCGCCAAAACGCAGTTGGTACACACAGCTTTGACAGAGCAACAGTGAGAACATGAGCTTCACTGGCCAAGCATACACCTGCTTGCAGCAGATCTTACCTCCTGCTCAAGGACCTTCCGTCTGCTGCTTGCACCTGCATACTGTGTCTGTAGCTGCTGGTTTGCATTCTTGAGTGCTGCCACCTCGCTGCTCATGCGATCCATCTCTGCTGTGCGCTCCTTGTTGAGCTTCCCAATATTGGAGCGATGAGCACTCTCAAACTTTGAAGCTGCTGCACCACCCTGCATTTGAGGGACAGCTCCTCATGTTCATTGGGCAGAGATAATTATGGTCGAGATTTTCGATGTTACATAGCATGGCCTCCTCCAGATGCAGTGGGCAAATGATGTGCATCATTAAAATGCCGCAGCACGTGATTGCTTTTGAAGCAGGGTGAAGTTGATTACTGACAAGGGCAGAAATGTCTTGTATGCTTTGTGTGCAATGTGGAAAGACATATTTGTTTGCAAGAAAGGTTTTCCCCATTTCTCTGCATCTTTATGGTAACTGCTGATTGGAGTGTGCCAGTGCAAGTCTGAAGAGCATGGAAGGGGGATCTGGTCCTACCTGTGCCTCCTTCAGCTGCCTGATCTGATCCTTGAGGGCAATTAGCTGCTCTCTGCGCCCCTTCCAGTCGCTGCCCTCTTCTAGGACCTTGCTGAGCGGTATCTCATCGCCTACTTCCCGCTGTAGGGCCCGTGCATACTTCTTGCTCTCAGATTCCAAAAGGAAGACCTGCAGTGTTTCGCAGCCAAGCAGTTAGGTCCCTATGCCATGTCTGCTACCTGGGCAGGATTGGTCGTGAAGCACAGCACAGGCTTGCATGCTGGGCTAGCTTCTAACCAACAGCTTTCTTGCTGGGTGTTAAACTCTCTGCGAGGATTTACCTTCTGCTCCAGCTGTGCCATTTTGTTAGTCTGCTGATGGAGTCTGTCTCGCAACATTGCTGCTTCTTTGGCGGCTGCATCACTGGCATCCCCAGAGGGTCCTGAAGGGGCTTGACCCGCAGGCTTCTGCACAGCAGCATGCACGAGCAGGTAGTTTGGATTAAGTATCTGGGGCATAAAGCTGGGCTGCTGACAATGGAGGCTTTGGTTATACCTTTGTATGCTGTGCAACAGATTCGGAGAGGGACTGCTGCAGCTGCGCAACCCGCTGCTTCTCCTTCTCAAGGGCCAAGTTCACTGATCGATTCTGGAAGTCAACAGAGGTTTTCGTATCATATTTGGGCTAGTTTAGGCAGAAAGGGTGGTAGCACTGATGCAAAGCAGTCACCTTCCTAGATAGCTCAATTACTTTTGCTGCCTGCAGGTCTTGAGACTGTAGCTCTGTAGCTGCAGCTGCAATCTCCTTCAGGGATGCCACTTCACGGTCGCGTGCTGCTAGCTTCTGCTGCAGGTCGCTCAGCTCGCGCTGGAGGCGCTGCACGTCCGGTATCAAGTTGGAAAAGGCATCCAGAGTTGCGAGGGTCTGGAAAGATAGCACGCAGGGTCTACCTGGACTTCGACAGCCATGATATGACTGTGAGATGTAGTTGGTTAAAGCTGCAACTACAACACTTGCCTCAAGCCTGTTTATACGGAACCTGGCACAAACAACGTTGCTGTGGTAGGCACAGCTAGTCGCATCGCGTGGAGCCTCGAAAAGGGTTTCGAAACGATATAGGGATCCCCGACATATCACTGCTGGCATTCATGAGATGTACAAACCTTTTAACCAGTGCAATCAGACTTTGAGGCGCAAGGGTCAAATGATCAATGATGCCAGGAGATTGTAGTGCCCTCGAGTGCCGAACGGGTGGCTTGACGTCTATGAGCGAACGAAATGGAGTCATTAGGATACAGCTGAGCAAGTGCCTGCCTGACATAGACCTCGCTGTATTGTAAAAGGGTTGCCTGCAACCTCTTGCGGACCCTTGAGACCTTGCGCATGTCCTGTTGCTGAGGTCTGAACCGGCCCCCTCCTGTCTGTATTTTCCTTTCCTTGGTGGCGCACCTGTAATATTACCCTTAAGTTGATACGAGGCTGCCGCGTGCTATTTCGTAGTCCCGCTAAACCCACACCCAACCACCCACAAGCCACAACCCCCCCCCCCCCCACCCGGCATCAAGGCTAGTGAAGGACCAAGGGGTGCAGCAGATGTCTCAGCACTGGCTTTATATAAACAGCTCAGGCTATCGCAGTTTTGTGGAGCTCACCAAACAGAAACCCTGGATTCTATGGGGAGCACTTGGTGTGGTGGCTGGAGTGGGTGCCTTGGCCTCGAAAGTAGCAATGGAACTCACTAATCCAAACATGGAGGAAGAGGGGTACAAACACAACGAAGCAGAGTTCAAGAAGCTTCCTTTGCATGCACAGGTGCGGCTGGGTCATGGCCCTTAGAATGTTGCCATATGGGGATGCCGAAGTGCTCTACATGGGGTGCCAACAGCAATACCAGTGGGACGAGGATCATGTATCCCATCGTGTGCCTGTGCTGAAATATGACTTCTGCTGCCTTGCTGGCGGCTCTCAGCCTGTCTCCTTGGGGTTTCTCCAATGCAGCAGCTTATACTTGCATGGGGTCATGTTCCCTTGGGGCCTAATCTGTCGTACATAATTGTGAGCTTGCTGCATGAAGCAGCTCTGACGGCCTACTCATACATCGCCAGAATGACTTTGCCATATGCTTCAAGTTAGCAAGCTTTTCAGCTGGGGTATACATTGTGGTGTCCAAAGAAGCTATTTGGAGCTTGGGAAGCTTGCACAGAGTCACGATATTCGCCATCGGCCCACTGTGACCGTCTGCGCCAGGGTGAACCCCCTTGACATTCATAGCTTGCATGGTCAGCTGGGGCAAAGGACCAGGGTCAGAAGGCAGGAACATGGACCTCTGGTATGGTGCTTTGAGGTGCACCTGCCACAGCTATGCAGATATGTTATCTATATGGAATGACATGGGCTTGAATCTGCTCAATCTGGCGGATCCTAAAGGGTTAACCTGCTCAAAGTGGACTTGCGGACTGAGGCTTGAATGAGGTGCTGACCCTGCAGCCTCATGTCCATGCAGGTCTTAGCCCGAAGAAACAGGGAGCATCTGCAAGCAGTGTTTGCGGATATCCAGTCAGGAAAAGATGGTGACAGATATCGAGATCTTATGGAGTGAGTATCGTGCCTGCACCACGCCTTGTGTGTTGCATGTGCTCCAAGATATTGCTTGGCATCTGCAACACTTGCCTCATATTTGGTACATGCTTATGCCTGCAACCTCAGTCCACAGCCGAATGTCAAATGAGAGGTCATAAGAGCCCTTTTGCAGCGGCGGGTACTCGTTGTGGGATTAGCAAACGTGATCAGGTACACCTGTTGCTACAATTGTACAGAAGCTGGTCCCTAATGAGGCAATTGCATAATGGTACAATGCCAATACAACATGCCTATGCAGATGGGGCCTGTTTAGGACCACAGGGATCGCCCAGGCAATTGCCTCTAAGTGAACTGCCAATTTGCTACACATGACTATTGTTGTAAAGCAAACAGGAAGGCTGAGTGCTGCTGCTATCACCTGTTTGGTGCTGCACTGCAGTGGGAAGCTGCATGGGACCACACATGGGACCAGCATGCCTGATCCAAAGAGCTAACGCAAGATCCTATGCTCCAACATAGCCACTGGTCTCATTGACTTCCTCCGGCGATGAACTGCTCCTGCGCTGCAGTGGTGGTCTTCAGCTGTCGGACAGCTTGTTAGACATGGCCTGGACCATGACTGATTGCTGCCCAGCTTGTGCCTTGAAGCATTTGCAATTGGCAGTGCTCAATGCCCTTGGCCTGCAATACATCCAGGCACCAGGCAATTGAATGGCACGGGCAAATGGCGGATTCCCAGAGTTAGAGGGCAGAACGAAGATACCAGAGCATCTTCATGCTCTTAGCAGTACAGCAAGAAGTTTGGAATCTCCGTAGGGCAGGCCAGTGGTATGCCTTTGGCAAGTGCGGTGGGAATATAGTATATGGAGCACCTGCTGCAGAGGTTTCACCCTGTAGGATGGAATTGGTTTGACTAGTTCCTACTGAAGACACTTCAAGCTCTCAGACACCTTCCTCATGTTGGCAATTACTGGCATTAGTGTTGCTAGCCTATCGGTACTCTAGGCAGAGGGACATTTGCAACCTGGGGGATTCTATTTGAATCATGCAGCTCACCACCAATGGTGTTTCGGACATTTAAATGGAGGCATATGTTTGTTCAGCATGGCTTTGCATGTGTCTGTCCCATACACAGCAGCTTGGTCCCTCTGCCTTGGGTGAGAGGGTGAGGTACGAGTGAGCATGTGGCAACATCGTCTTGTTGGAGTGACGAAGGCTAGGTGCACCCGCTTTTGACCGGCAGAGCTGTTTACTCTGCGCCACTGGTGCGGGGTGTCGAGCTGAGTGGTCATCTGGCACCCGAAGTAGCAAAGTCAGAAGTGTGCCTCTAGAACCCGTGGTAGTTACTCCGATGGGTTAACACATGCGTGATGCGATACTGCGCTAGGGAGAACAACTGCGTTGAATCGAACACGTTACCTGAGGCTACACGTTACCCGTAGCAAACGGGTCAGAACCATGCAATTGGGACTGACCAGGAAGGCTTTGAACTTGCGTGATGCTCTTATCCTGATTGGGAGCTTTGAGACTGCTAAAAGTGTAGTCTTGCTCCCTCTCCTGACTCTGCTGTCCCAAGTGTTGTCTGAGTGACAATCTACTTGTAGTGCTCTTGTACAGTTGGCCAAAGCTGAGTGTCATGAGTGTTGGGCTGGAGTGAGGGCCACTCTTCGCTATACATAACAGATATGAGCCGTGCATGTGTATCATGCGCAGAGATTAGCATTTGATTGAGCTGGTCACTACCCTGCGGGTGTCACAGCATCTCAACCTACTGTGTACCGTTGACGAGCGGACGAGCCAGTCCAAACCTACGCTGAGTCTGGGACCAGGCTGCGTGGGGCTTCTTCACTTACAGTCCTTCCAGGAGATATACTGGCCAGCGGCAGCAGGACGCAGAAATCAGCATGAGCAGTTGTGGGAAGCGGTCTGTTGCTCAACTTGCCCTGTCAATCGTCAAGGGGAGATACTTCCCAGGGCCTCAAGGCACTGACTCATCATGGGGGGCTGTAGCGTGCAACATGTTGTGCACAAGGAGGTCTCCGCAGCCCCACCATGGACTGCTCGTCAGCAACCGGATATACAGGCCATTCTGTACGCATACCCAGGCAACACGCCAACTTCTGGACGTAAGAAAACGGGATGCCCCTAAACGCATGATCTGAGCTCAAGCATCGACTGATATCTGGTGGTGAATTTGCAGAGCCTCGCTGCTGCCAAACTGAGAGACCAAATCAACTCTCTGGCTATTGAAAAGCCATTTATGACTTACCCGCAGCTTCTGGAGCTAATAAAGGAACAGTGAGTGATAGATATTTGTATAATTTAGCCAACCATCATCATGTAGCCCTAGACAAAACATTCAACCTGGCTAACTGGGACCAGGTGATATTGTCCACCTTAACCCAGCACCAGGAACACTCTGGACTTGATCAACCGCTTCTGACTGTGCCCTGCTTTTTGCAGAGGTGCAGCAGACAATGATGACGAAGCACATGCTCGTGCAGAGGCCTTGCAGCAAGCAGGTGTTATCCTGAGGTTCAATAGTGTTGTCTACCTGAGACCAGAGGAAATTGCAGAGATTGTCTTCAGGGTGAGGCTCCAACTGCATCCTTCACATACCAGCGGCAGCTGCAGTTGGGTTCAGCTGCAGACGTCTGCAACAGGGTGGCTGCAATATGCCTAGTCGTGACAGCGGAACTGCTCCAGTTAAACACAAAGCTTGGATTTCCTGCTGCGCCAGCTGCAAAAGATATTAGACAGTAGTATGCAAGGACCTGCTTCAGCATGTTGAGGAAGTTCATATCAGCCACAGTTCTTTTGTAGAACTGAGTATAAGGACATTCTATGCTTTCCAATTTTAGTGTTGAACAGAGAGTGACATCACATCACAGGAATCGAACTTCGCTCAGCCCAGCTGGCCTCCATTCTAGGATAGGAACCGACGTTGCAAGGAACCGAATCTGGGTCAGTCCTGTGACAGCCAGGTGTGATTACTGACTGCGCCCATGTGAAAAGCTCCTAGGACAGAAATGACCATTGCATGTCAGCTGTGTGGAGCCAGAGGCATATTACACACACTTGTCAGATGTGCCTGCTTTGGCTGCCCTGTCTAAGCACTTTTGCAAGTGCTGAGCTCACTGGGACCCAATGTGTTTTGTGTGGTTGTGGCAGTCGCTACCCATGGACCCCACCAGCACACAGAATCAACTGAAGGAAGTGGAGACGGAACTAGCACAGATGGATGTACAGTACAAGACTATACTGAAGCAAGCTCGGCGCTGGCCCAAGTTCTGGATCAATTTTGGCTGCTTTGCAGTGTTCACCCAGCTGGTGGGGTTCAGCTATCTGACATGGTGGTAAGCTTCTCTCCCGAAGTCTAGTTATCTGCCTGTGCTCGTGTAGCTGAGGGGAGATGCGCCCACTGGAGGCTCATGTGTCTGTGCAAGCTGATGGCTACAGGCACTATGAACTTGCAACCACCTTTCTCAAATTGATGCAGCATTGTCGTGATGTTCATCAGCAGGAACTATCATGATGTAGTATTATAAATAAGGAACAGCAATATTTGGCTGGGTGGAAGCACTAGCGGGTGGCTGCAAAAGGCATTGGCATCACAGGCGCATGTGAACCAGTCATCAACCATGTTCTTCACACATGGCAATGAGACAGCAGCTATCATTGCTGTGCTGTTGGTCTGGTGATTAAGCACTTCAGGCCTGACTCTGGGTGTTGTTCGCTGCAGGGAGCTGAGTTGGGATGTGATGGAGCCCATTGCCTACATCATGGGGGTGGCCTACAGTTTGTTAGCATACATCTACTTCCTCTACACACGTGGTTCATATTTGGACATGGGGCCATTCAAGGAGTACTGGGAGGAGAGGCTGCTGGTACGTCATCTGTAACAATTGCAGCAGAAAATGCATCCTGTAGAGCACCTTTTGCCCACCTGTTGAGGACATGTGTCATGCTGGCAGGTTCCCAGGGATAAGAGGGGGTATTGGCATCAGTTCGAGCTTTTGGCTAGGTGCCTGCTGGGCTTCGGAACTTCACAGGCAGGCTGTTACAAGAGACCTTTTGAATAGTAAACATTCTATATGAACTGCAAATTCTGATCAAGTCTCATCAGCTGTGTGCCGGCGTGCCAGGCACCCCTTGGATTCTTCTGCTGGCCTAGTTGATAGCTTTAGCAATCTGACATACCTTGGTGATGCTATTTAGGTGATGGAGGCAGCTGCAAATGTTCGTGCTCCTTGCCTCTGCTGCTGAGCTTGTTCCCACTGCTGCTGGCCTTGTGTGTCGTGTTGCAGCAAAAGCGCATGTCGGAGCATGACTTCAACCTGAAGCACTACCAGCACCTCATGCGCACCAGGGAGAGGTACCAGCGTTATCTGGCAGCTGCTGCAGGAGCACCCCATGTCGGGCAGCAGGACCAGGAGCAGCAGCAGCAAGAAGGCCCTGCTAAGCTCAAGGCTGCATGAGCTAGTCAGGTGGACACAGCTATTAAGTCAAACTTGGCCGGGCTTGCTCTTAGGAGACATATTGTTGGCAGCTCAGCAGGAAGGGCAGAAGGCGCCAAACACATACAAAGGTGTCTGCTCACAACAACAAGGAGTAGGTCACGGTCACCCTGAGTTGTTGCTTGGATTATTCGGGGGGAAGTGCTGTGCCTGTGCGAGCAAGCAACCACTTGGAACCCTACGCTGATGAAGCTTATGCACATGGGTGGGGTGAAAGAAGAGCTTTTATGCACCCCCACTGGCGGTTGCAGCTGAGCATTCTTGGTGGGGTGGTCAGGATGCAAATTGGGGTTTGTGGCAGCAAGAATCTGGCAAGAGTCACATCGGCCGATTGGGACTGGGCATGTATCCATACGTGAGTTGTGCCTATTGTGATCCAAACATTGATATGCTGTGCCAGTCAAGCAGGAAGGCCTGTCCTCGTGTCATCTGACGCCATGTTGGGATGGAGGTATGGAAGAGGCTAGTGTGCAAGGGGCTGTAGAATTGGTCACTTACTGCTAGTCTGCTCATATTGATACAGCTAAAGGAAGCTGCCTCCCGGCAAACCTTGAGCCTCTGCAGGGGGGTCAGTAGTTGTGTTCTGCTGCTGTCAGTGGAAAGATGACCCACGTTTTCCCCCCTTCTGTACAAGGTGCTTTTTTCTGGAGATGCGGAGATCTGTTGCCTTTTACAAAGAAAGCTGTCATGGTACAGCAATGGTGTGTGCAGCAGTCTTCTGGATCTTCTGCAAGAGGTTCACCTATGTGTATATAGAGATGCAACTATGTATCAAGCGCTGCTGGCCTGGTTGAAGGTGGTTTAAGAACATGTTTTGTTGTAGGTTGCAGAGAGCCAGTGCGTTGAAGACACGCATATGCTTAGGTTTGAAAGCCTTACCATGTTGCAGTCAGGTTAGGTGTGCCATGGCACAGGCAACAGTATTACAGTCCAAGCTGGGCGAGAACCTCTTGGTAGCAGTAGACCTGGTTTGGAGGCTAAGCAGGGGAGAGTTCAGGCAATTATTTCAGCTGCTCCCCTTGTGCTGTAACTTAATTCGTAAGGAGATGACATAACCTCCGAAGGGCTTCCAGGCGATCGGGTGCCGCTGCGGCAAACAGGAGAAGAATGGAATTGATAGGACAGTTCACCAGTATTTCACGCTTGTGAGTGTGGGACTTTGGCATAAGTTGTAAGCATGCATCAGCGTTGTCCCTTTGCTCCTGCCACTTTAACGCTTGCATTCGTGCATTGGATGTGCTTAACAATATGGTCAAGGGTGGAACATGCCCAGACATAGAATAAAGTTTAGGCTGTCAACTGGACCTCTGTCGACGGATTGGAGCCCTGCCTGCTTGAGTTAGTCTCGAGCACATCTATGGAGCAGAGTACTTACATTGTAGCCCTTTCTGGCAGTATGCCTTCGGTGTATGGAGGGTGTATCACAGGTTTTGTGCTTTAGTAGTTGTCAGTGGCTGCACGCTTGCTGGTCGTTGCAGATGCTGCTTGTGATGGATTCAGACCAAGCATTGCGGCTTCGACTGCTGGATGGCACAATTCCAGTACGTAGTGATGGCCACATGCATGGTCACAGGCATATGCATGTACATTGATGGATGTGAATGTAAATTATTGTGGCAACAGTACTGGTACCGCTGTGACAGACACGATTGTTGAGGTGTGTTAAGGTGTGCCTGCCTGAGTAATTCATGACCCATCCGATGGTGCGTTTGGTCGTTTCGACTTAGCAGCCCTTTGCGGTTGCCGCACCTTAAATTTTTGTTTGTTTGTTTTGATGTATCTTCCTGAATCAAGGAAGATAACTCTGGCGGCTTCATGCTGCTCACATACTCGCTCACATACGCATGTCTACATAGCCGGTTCGTTAGCATCAATGTTCCTTCACCATACATACAGGCTGGTGTTCAACCCTAGCAGCTTCCTTCTGCAACCCTAGCATGCAGAAATCGTCTGTATGATCTGTTACTTGGTACTTAGATATGGAGGAATCGTCTGTATGTCTACTCGCTAGCACAGCTTGCTGTGCCATATGGAGGGCTGCAGCTCCACACAGAATACAAGTCTGCAGCATGCAATGCATGCTGGCAGGAAGAAATGCTACAAGGATGCAAGTGATAGCATGGGTCATCAGCTCCAATGCACAAAGCATGAATGGACTATCTGTGGGAAATGTCTGAATGATACTGAAGTAGTACTGTTTTTTTTGTGTGTTTGCCTGCGAAGGACCTGAGGTGCATTCGACACATTGATTAAGTGTCATTCCTCAGGCCGGCAACATGGGCGAACCCACACTTTGACCCGATCATACCGCGTACGGCATGACCCTTCGAAAACCCCACCCGCATCGGGGTTCGAACTGGCAACCTAGCGGATAGCAATGGAGAGTAAGTACTAATGTCTGATGTTCAGTGGGCCTGGAACTGGCACGCATGCTCCTACTCCAGACTTAGCATATCACATATATGCATGGCACTTACATCCACACTCATCCAGGGGAACCTGACCTTACCACTGTCTCTGCAGGTAGACCAACGTCGTTTTATATCAAGCAGGTGAATGATGCGCTACGCTCCTCTATGGCCGGCCCTTAAATAAAGCAGGGCAGGATCCCTGGTCTGAATCTTGAATGCACTGGACACACGGCAAAACTACCACCATAGCTGCTGATGAATAGAGGCCATATGAAATGTATGCATGGTGTGCAGTATTGAATCAGTATTGAGAGTGACAGGTTGAAGTGCGGGGCCTATGGCAGTTTTAGCTATGGCATATCATGAAGGGCTGCTGAAAAGAACTTTAAATGTCCCCTTCAGTTGATGATATCCCCATTCTAAACTGATTTCTGCAGCCTCGTGCCCGTTCTGCCATCTGACTGCTAGAACGCTTTGGCAGAAGCACCTGTATGGCAGGTGGCCACGCTTATATGGATGTATGACGCATGTGTAATATGCAGTATTGCTGCAGTAGCAGAGTACTCAGGGACGATGTGCCCAGCGACACGGATAAGCAGGCTACCTGACATGTGCTGGGGAGGTGACACGCCGCAAGAATGAGAAGCTAACGGACATTGACATAGAAAAGCATCCGTTTTCACCTCCTTTATCGCCGTGCAGCCCGCTCTGGGTCGCAGCTGTTTCGCAGTTCAGCCATGTCCTTCGCCAGGCGGTCTCCGGTATCACTTTCTTCATGGCTGCTGAAATGATTAGGACTAGCAAGTGCATTGGGGTTATCACAGGCTTGAAAGTAGCTGCGATTTGGCTGGAGCTGCTGAATGCCGCGACTTTATCACAGTTCGGCCATGCTCCTGGTCGACAAGTCGTCCTGCATGGTCTCCTTCACGGCTCTTTGCATCATCAGGGGCAAACTGTGCAGGCAAACCTTCAGAAACGAGCAGCTTGCGAAAATGGGCCTGGGGCCGCTGAAACGACTTTTCAG
Source organism: Pseudopediastrum boryanum (assembly GCA_963556185.1). Taxonomy (NCBI): domain Eukaryota; kingdom Viridiplantae; phylum Chlorophyta; class Chlorophyceae; order Sphaeropleales; family Hydrodictyaceae; genus Pseudopediastrum; species Pseudopediastrum boryanum. The sequence goes on along the minus strand of OY744509.1, from coordinate 956,471 downwards.
GCGTTTTGGACCTGGCGCCACGGAACATCGTTTCATGCATACGCAGGTAGCCAGGACGTCCCTGCCTTATGCCCCATCAGTCTCATAAAATGAACTGGCATACAAGGGCAATGCCACCAACTGCCTTAAGTGTGACTAGAGGAAAGGAAAGCGTCTTGCCGTCTTCTGTGCTTGATTGAACATTGCATGAATGGGGGTCCTCTTGTAACCAGGAATTGTAACCAGGAATTACCCCTCCACGGGAGCTGGAAAAGAAGGCGTCCTCTGGTTCTTCACATATATGCCATGTCGTCCCCATCTTGCTGCGATGATGTGGCCTTGGGCGCTCCTCCATCCGAACCTCACTTTGCTCAGACCATACCTCCCGCAGGTAACCTCCCCGTCAGCATGAGCAGCACTTCAATCAGTGGTCACGCTCTAGCGTCGCTTCGACACTCTTGCTCATCAGCGGGATGCAATGCGATATTGTGCTGGTGCCCACCGCCGCTGTATGGTTGTCTTTCCCTATGTGTCACCGTATGTCGAAGATCGGCGAGGGCGGTGCTGCATCGGCAACCTGTGACTACTACCATTCTATCCCCTGTCATGCGTCCGTGTGAAGCTTTCTAGAAAAGCAGCTCGCTTAATGCCTTGGAGCAGCGAACGCCGCTAATGTCGACGTGGTGGAAAATGACACCGCAGACAGACTGTACGGCATCAGGTTACTGGACGACATATGGCTCTTGACGTATGGCTCGTTCTTGGCAGGTATTCTTTGGCATCTACGGCCCGCCCACGCGCTGGAGATCGTGGACAGCTCTCTCTGGGGCCGACTTAGGGGGCAGCATCAACCATGCCTGCAAGGTGGTCGTTCTTGTTTGCCGTGCTGGCAACAGCCATGGCTTTTGATGCAGTTTTAGGTAAGCTACTGAGCGCTTTTTATGCCGTGCCGTTTCCGTGCTGTCGCGTAGTGCAGAAAATAGCTACGGTGACAGTTTGCAACGGCCCAGCCTGATGCTACGGTCCCAAGCTGGCCTTGGTAGGCTTGGGATCACCTCCCAATCCCAGCTTTAGCAATGGTCCAGCGGCCCAGGACGAAGTACTGCTGCGCCGCAGCAGCAGGGCCAGGGATTAGTACTACGTCCTCCTGCGGCCTAGGGCGTAGCACTGATCCGTAGGATCAGGACCAGGCCCAGACCAGCGATTTCATTCTGCTCAGCTAGATGGTACCGTTCTGAGACTTTGTCGATCAAAATGTTGCTTTTACCGCTAAGCTATAGCCCACACAACGAACGTCAGGGTTACCACACAGCAGCATTTCACGCAGACTGAGGTTGAGCGGCTATTTCCCCACCTCTGTCATTCCATCCCAGTCCTGTTGAACAGGACCTGGCTTGACCTGAAGTAACGACCTGCTGCTGCTGCTGCTTGCAGGATGCACTCCCGCCCCGGCCGGCTACATTTTGAGGGCGGACAGTGATTGGCTAGTAGGATTCTTCAGTGGGCTGTCTGTTTCTCGTGCAAACCCTGGTACTGTTTATGACAAGTGCAGCTCAGACCCCAGGTGCTTGGCATACAACGCCAGAGGCAACCTGCTCATGGGTCAGCCTGGTTCTCGGATTACAATCCTGCCAGGCTTCCGGGGCTACTGCACATATGTCAAGGATCCCAACTACAAGCCCGCCCCTGCTGCCACAGGTACGCACAACTGTGAGTGGAAGCTCTGTTATGATAAATGTTTCCATCGTCACGTGTGGGCTGGTATGGCAGGCCCGGAAATGCTGATCATTTTCTTCAGTTGTATCAATGTCCCCCGAAAGAAAGAAGTAAAAGAAATAAAAAAAATAAACCGGTTTACGCTGCAGCTGGAATGTAATCTCTTGTCAACTTCATTGGGCCGCTGTGTGTCGTCTACTGCAGAAAACTTGCGATGGCAATTTCAGCAGGCAGCATGAAATCATTCTTGGGGTGGGGTGCTCCATCAAGGTTGGCAAATAATGGTTTCTGATACCCCCTGAGATCCCTGCTTTGGGAGTCTGGCAGCCAAGGTGATATGTCAGCAATATCTTATCTGAAACATCTGCACATGTGGAAAGCGAAGATAGCCAGGGTTCGACTCCCCTTATCACGGCAGTGATAGGTGGCTGGGGCATCACGCGAGATGGTGTACTTAGCTGGGTGTGGCTAAGCTTTTCACATTGGCGCAGTCGGTAAACAAACCTGGCTGTCACAGGACTGACTCAGGTTCGATTCCTAGTTGTAACGTTTACTTTCTGTCCTAACCATAGTCTGCCTCGATTCAGGATAGAATTGCGGGTGTGGCTAAGCTTTTCACATTGGCGCAGTCGGTAAACAAACCTGGCTGTCACAGGACTGACTCAGGTTCGATTCCTAGTTGTAACGTTTACTTTCTGTCCTAACCATAGTCTGCCTCGATTCAGGATAGAATTGCGACCAGCTGGGCTGGCGACAGTTCGATTCCTGCGACTGTAATGTCACTTTCTTCTAACTTAGAAATACAAAGCAATAACTTATCTGAACCAAGAGCTCTTTGCTTGCTTGCAGCATGTGCACCTGCCAAGAAAGGGTACACTCTGAAAGCAGACACCAACTGGGTGAAGGGGAGTGGCACCACAGAGTCCCAGACTGCCCCAGGTGCTGCTGAGCAGAAGTGCAATGCTGATCCAGATTGTGTGGCTTGGAACTCTTTTGGCTACGTCATCAGTGGGAAGCGTGACTCTGTCTCCTACATCCCGTACAAGAGTCTCTGCGTGTATGTGAAGGACCCACCACCAGGTCGGTGCACAGGCAGGATTATGGGACTTGTGTGGTATATTGTTTTCCTACCCTGCCTGGCCGCTTGTCAGCGGCGCACTACTTGTGAGCAAAGGAAGAGCCCTGGCCCAGACGGATATGCTGACTTTTGTGCGCCCACTGTGCCGGCCCGTTGGGGAATCAATAGTCGTGTACTTTTAGATGTTGTTAGAGGGACAGTCTCATGCACACGCACACTTTGAGCTAAGTGGACAGAGATTGGAATGGCAAGTAGGCAGAACCACCATTCAGGCCGGCTTGCAGCGCTTGCTGGTCTTGGGCGGAAGCAACTGCTGTTCCAAGACAAGCATTGTCTGGTTCTCTTGCTGCAAGAGATGATGGTGCTGGTGAGATAACACCACAAGGTTGGTTTGTAAAGTTGTCAGTGGTGCTGGAAACCTATCTAGTTTTGGGGAGTTTCCGTCGCACCATGCTGTTGTACTATGGTTGACAACCATGTCTGTCGCACCATGTCTACTTTTTTTTTTTAAAACAGGGAGCTGCTGGAGGGAAGGTATTACACTGCTTGGATATGACCGCAGCAGTCTTAACATGCATGCAGGCCCTCTGTTAAACCTGATTTGAGATCCAGCATGATTGGGTAGGTAGCTGAATTGCTTTCTCTCCTATTGCTTGCAGCATGTGCACCTGCCAAGAAAGGGTACACTCTGAAAGCAGACACCAACTGGGTGAAGGGGAGTGGCACCACAGAGTCCCAGACTGCCCCAGGTGCTGCTGAGCAGAAGTGCAGTGCTGATCCAGATTGTGTGGCTTGGAACTCTTTTGGCTACGTCATCAGTGGGAAGCGTGACTCTGTCTCCTACATCCCGTACAAGAGCCTCTGCGTGTATGTGAAGGACCCACCAGGTGCGGAGGGAGTGAACTTATTCCAGTTGTGTAGCTGCTATAGCAGTTTTCGGTTTGCTGGTATATAGAGTTGGCTGCATGTCCCTGATCTGTTTCTATATCTCAGCCCGTATGCCCCACTCCCCATGACTGTTCAGCGGTAGCGAATGGTTACCCCCCTGTCCCCCTGCTTACAGCCACAATTGCTGCATTGCTCGTTTGTTTGACATCTTACTGAGAGGTGGTAGTGAATCCTTATCCTCAGGGCTTGACTAATATTACTGTTGTAGCACATTTCATGCGACCAACAAAGAATTGGACTGCCTGCGCATTGTTGCCTACACGACAAGTTGTCTGATTGTCTCCGCTCTTGTCGTCTTAGCTCTCAGTATCGGTCTCTCTCAACACACACACTAACAAAGTGGTTAAGAGTCGTGTGGTGGGCGCTGCATGGTCCGGGGGCTGTGCAGTGATCTATCTCATATAAAAAGAAGCTGTGCAGTGTCTTAACATATAAAAAGAAGCCTACTGTCTGCTTGTCTCAGCCTCGCTAGAATTCGCAGCCCTCTTTGCCTTTCTATCTCTTGCAATTTCTCAGACCATCCCGTTAAGGAACTGGTTGGAGTCGTGCTTGGGTACTGCACGGCCCGGAGGGCTGTGCAGTGTCTCTCTTTACATATAGAAAGAAGTTGTCATGATGTGAACATCAGTTGTCCCCAGGTTAATCCCCAGGGGATGTGAACATCACTTGTCTCCAGGGGATGTGACAGGACCTCCATGGGTCCCTTGCAAGGATACTTCTGCAAACAAGCACCATGCCTTGCATTAAGCCATGCCACACTGATACTGACCGTCCTTGCTACTTTTCACTGCTGCCGCTGCGACAGCTTGTCCTCCTAAGGCTGGGTATGTAGCCCAGGCCGATACCAACTGGCAGGGATCCAATGTCAAGGAATCTCAGACAAGTCCAGACAATGCATTTAACATCTGCAACCTTGATGCAAATTGTGTGGCCTGGAACTCCTTTGGTTACTACGTTCTGGGCAAGCCTTCCGACATCAAGTTTACGCCATACAAGGGCCTATGCGTCTACACAAAGAAAGGCCTGATCATTACAGAGGGTCGTCGCTGAACATTGCAGTGCCTGTGAACCTGCCCTTTGCCTCAAGGATGCTAGTCATGCATGGTGCTTGGGTTTCTCTGACTGATGGAGCAAGTTTGTGCATCCTCAAGTGAGAGGTGTAAGGATTGATGGCTCAGTTGATGGTCCTTTATGGCTTTGAATCAATGTTCCTGCATGGTAGGTATGATGTATGCTGAACAGTATGAGCTGCATGCATGCGCAGTTCTGGCACTACTGCCTAAGCCGAGAATGGCTTGGGTTTAGTGTGCCTGGCAGCTGTGGAGTCAGTGCCCTGCCTTGCTATGTAGGCACGACCAATGCCTACCAATCTGGTAAATCCCAAAGGGGTAAGCACTGTTCAGGTCAAGGTTTAGGAGTTTTTCGTATGCAGAAATCTTAAGTCATTGTGTTGCTATCATGTTCAGCTGTGTTCTTATATTTTGTTCTACTGCTACCAACATGGACCGTTAATCTGTATGCATGCTCTTTTGTCAGCTGCTACAGTAGTCTCCGGCCAAATTTCAGTACTGAAGTGCAGATTCACATTATCCTTTTCAGGGTGGTTGTTTATCTGTGTGAGGGGGTAGGCATCTACAGATATGTGCAGCATTGTATGTATGTATATATTGCACGTTCTATTCGAGTGCCCTGCCTACCAACAGATCAGAACCAAATTTGGGAGCAAGTTGTTCTCGCGCTTTGGGGTTAATAATGTGTAAGCACTGTGTGCTGTACAATGGCCCGATTTGGTGCATTGTAGTGCCAATCGTTACCGCCGGGAGGTTTGAAATGCAATGGGACGGTGAGTATTTGAAATGCAATTGCTGGGAGTTCTGTGGCAGCCTGCTTTGCCCACCTAGCCAGTGTGTTTTTCAGATTGTTGGTTACCAAAGCAATCAATTGTGAGAGTCCGGGTGTGAAATTCCGCACGCCTCTGGAAATGGCAGTACCGATTACCGATTACCAAATGGCCCCGTCAAAGCGAGGCGCCGGTGAGGGCAGCGCCACCCACAAGGAGCCAACTTAGGCTCCAACGGCATACTCAAGTTCCTGTCCAAGAGTCTCACAATAGCTGCCACCAGCCTTAATCCCTTGCTAGCCAATGTATGTCAGGCCAGCCCATTTCGACTTGCCGTGTGCTGACTAGTTGACCCAAGCAACAGCAAGCCAAGCAAGTCGAGCATCATAAACACACAGCTTCCTCTTTCTAGTAGATTATGAAGTCGCGTTAGTTGGTCCACGCTAGCCATGTCAAAACGGCAGAAGCCAACCAGCAGTAGTGGGGGCTCCCAGCAGGCTGCTAGTATTAGCAAAGATGCTTATGACGACCTCCTCATTAGCAATGCGACCCTTAAGGCGCAGATGGAAACCCTGCAGGAGCAGGTGCGTGTGCTCACCGAGTCATTCACCGAGCAACTTGAACGTGCGAAAGCGGAACTTGTCGTTGCCAAGGAGGTCATTACGCAGCTGCAAAAGGAGAAGGCAGAACTTGATGCCAAAGTGACGGAAGCTCGGCGTCAACGCCCTGTGCCTGCTCCATCTGCTGCACCCGTCCCCGAGTCTGACCGAGTGGAGCGGCTTATGCGGGCTGCCAATGACTGCAAGGTGATTGTCTTCACTCGGGGTGCCCAAACCACTAGCACGGAGGTCTCCGCTAAGTTGCGTGCAGCAGCTGGCCTGCCTGACTATGCTGTTGCGGAAGCCTTCAAGGCAGGTTCGGTATGGTTCGTCAAGCTAATCAGCAGGACCTTCACCCTCACGGCGCTCCAGCGCTGGTACGCCTTCAAACAGCTGAGCGGGTGGGGTCTCGACCAAGCCCTTACCAAGCAGCAACAGGATGAACGGTCCACTCTGAAGCCACGTTTCCTGGAGCTCAAGACAGCAGGCGCTTTCCCACGGTGGCATGGAAGCGAGATCTTCGTGCGGGTGCAGGCTGGTGTACGACCGGCCACGCAGTGGAACCCAGCCCAGTGTGTGCCCCCTCGCCCAAGGGCCAACCCAGCAGCAACAGCCCCTGGCGCAGCAGCAGCACCCACAGCAGCAGGCCCAAGACCTACAGGCCCCACTCGGGTACGCAATCCCTCCCCTGCACGGGAAGGAGTAAGCCCAGCAGCAGTACCAGGATCATCAGCAGCTGCAGGGCCATCAGCAGCAACAGCAGCAGCAGCAGCAGGTACAGCAGGAGCTGGACCAGCAGCACCCACAGCAGCAGGAGCTTCTGGTAGCAACGGCCCCTTCCCCCCTCCTCCCCCTGGAGCTGTCCCTCCTCAGGCCGCTGCGCCGAAGTCAAAGCTGGCTTGAAGGGGTGGGCAGCCCACAGTGACTTCCCTGACATTGCTATCGTATAATGTCAATGGTACGTCACCCACCAAGATCCAGGCTTTTTTGCATTGGCATCATTTGTTTCGGCAGCATTCGGTGGTTGCATTGCAGGAGACCAGATCCATTCTTGCTGATCCCCTGCATGGGTTTCTATCACAGTCACATCGTCCATATGTGTGTTGTGGTCCTTCTTCACAAGGGACGGCTGGCCATGGTTTGGCCGTATACGTTCAGAACGACATTCATGTCCGGTATCAGGTTAAGTTACGAAAGTTATCTACATATGTGATCTGGCTCCAATTCTCCACCGCTGTTGGTAGGCTCATTCTCGGTACGGTGTATGTTCCGCAGAACAGCACAGCAATGCACGAGGTGTATGACACATTATTGTCTGAAATAGGTGCCTTTCAGGCATCTGGAGCACAGGTGCTCTGCATAGGTGACTTCAATGCACATGTTGGGGATTTGGATGATAGGGGTTTAGATCCTTCTGGTCGACCGATTGGACTGGCATGCCGCCGTGGTCCTGACTCTCATGCGATGAATAGCTCTGGGCAATGTTTGATAAACTTATGTTTGACCACTGGTACCCTCCTCTGTACAGGACGGGGCGCTGGTGGGGGTGTGGCTGTGCCGATTGTACCGTCTTTTACTGCTCGTGGAGCACAGACCCGCCCAGATCATTGTTTGGTATCAGCCGGTCTGCTGCCTAGGGTTCTGAACCCTGTTGTACTTAGTCATGTCCATGGTAGTGACCACCTGCCCATGTCTATGGGGCTTGCTATGTCATCTTTGGAGAGTGTGGGGTCTCCTTCTGCTTTTGGGCAAACAGAACCCATGGTGCGATTAGTGTGGGATGAGGCAAAGCGTATGGACTTTTATTCTGCACTTGAGACAGACCCAGCAGTGATTGCTCTGCTTGCAGATGCCCAAACAGCTACTCTATCTTCTGAGACACTGGATCAGTCTGTCCAGTTGCTTGGGCAGGCCCTTTTCCAGGCAGCCAAGGTGGTTGGGATGAAAATTCGTGCGGTGTCTAGCTCTTGTCGGCGTAAAAAGGTCCATCAGCCATGGTTTGATGATGAGTGCAAGGCCGCCGTGCGGGCCCTTCGTGGTGTGGCTGTCACAGCTGAGCAGACCAAGCAGCTTCGCAGTCTCTATCAGCGCAAGAAGCGTCAGCATGCAGGACAGCAATACTCCAGGTTTGAGCAGCTGTGTCGGTCTCAGCCCACATACTTCTGGAAGGCCCTACGCCGTGGCATTGCCCAATCCAGCCCTGTTGTGCCTACAGCTGATGAATTTGCCCAGCACTTTTCCAGCGTCTTCAGTGGGCCGCCTGTGAGGCCCCCCTTGCCATCCTTGGCACCTCCTACAACAGAAGACTTAGATGACTTGTTTGGGGATGATGAACTTCAAAGTGCCTTCAAGCGACTTAAACGCCGGGCCTCTCCTGGTAAAACAGGCCTCCCAGTGCCTGCTCTGGCTGCCTACCCTGTTCGATATTTGATACAATCCATTCTACGAGCTGTGCACTTAGCTGGCAAGGAGCCCGCTGAGATGAGTCTTGCCTTGTTGAATCCTATATATAAGCGTGGGGACCATTCTCAGGAGGTTAACTACCGCCCTATAGTGGTGTCCTCACTACTCCACAAGTTATATGCAAATTGCTTGGGTTCTGGGGTGTATGTGGCCCACACTCAGTACAGTCACCAGCATGGTGACATGTTCCCCCGGCAAGCAGGGTTCTTGCCTGATCGGAGTACCCTTCATAATATGTTTGTTGTGCAGCATTTGGCTCATCATGCGCTCACTACCAATCGTCTCATGTATGTGGTATTCTTGGATGTCTCGGCCGCATATGATACTACTGATCATGGCAAATTGGTGGAAACTCTCCTCCAGTTGGAGTTTCCCGAACATCTTGTGCGAGGGATTGCAGGCATGTACCAGGGTTTGCGCTATCAGGTGGTTACCAATGGAGTTGTTGCAGAGCCTTTCCATGTTGGTATTGGGGTCAAGCAAGGATGCCCCCTGAGCCCCATGTTATACAATTTGTATGTCCAGCCACTAAGTGGAGCATTAAGTGCACTTGATAAGGGGCCATGCTTCCCTGGTCTTCCTGGGTGCCATCCGGACTATCATTATGCTGATGATGCTGCTCTCATGGCAGAGTACCTCCCCGACTTGCAGGCTTTGCTGACCCATACTAATGTCGTGCTCGCTGCTCGCAATCTTAAGCTGTCAGTGCCTAAGTGTATCGGACTCGTTTTGGGTTTGCAGGCGGGAGCTCCAGTTGGTGAATGTTCTTTGAGTCTTGGTTCCGCGCCCCTTGCATCAGCTTCACCTACTGAGGGGACACGCTATCTTGGCCTAATTTATGACACAGCAGCCTCTGCGGGCACTATGGCAGCTCACAGGGCCTCCTGTTTTTCCTCTTCTTTTCATGCTGCTACTGCTCAGATGCGTGCGGCACCAGACTTTCCCTGTGCACTCCCAGCCTTCTTGAAATTGTTGCACACTGTTATGGAGCCAGCTGGTTTGTATGGGTGTGAACTCTGGGGCCTTCTATCTATTCCGGGTTTGTGGTCGTCTGGTTGGACCCTAGCTAAATTCTATAGCCTTACAGATCCTTTGGAGGTTAAGCGGTGCCGTCTGGTCCGTCAGTGGTTGCAGCTCCCTCAGTCTGTGCCTCTTTTGCCTTTGTTACATGAGCTTGGATCTGAACCTCTTGTGCATTGCTATGTTCGGCGTGCTGTTCGTTTTTATAACTGCCTTGTTGAGTTGGATGCTGCTTCAGTGTATCGAAGTGCTCTGCAACAGAACATTGATGATGCTCTCTCCACTCGCTCCCGTGCCCATAACTTTGTGGGGGCTCTTTTTCAGGTGCTACGGATCCTTTTGCCCCGTGAAGGTGGTCTTACTCGCACCTTGCGAGCTTGCCTGCCTTTGGATATTGATGGCATTGATGAGGCATTGCATACTCGGTACACTGAGCACATTCAGCGTCTGTCCCAGGTTGTCAATGGTCCTGGGTCCCGTACTGGTCTGTATTTCAGGGTTGTTGGTACACATGTTTTGGGCGTTGTCCCTTCTTTTTACTCATGTCGACTGTCTCATGGTGTGTTGGTACGTTTCTTGCGTTTTCGTCTTGGTTGCCATCATTTGCGTATCCATACTGGGCGTTGGCTTCCGCCCCTCCTTCCGCATTCTCAACGCACATGTTTGCGGTGTAGCTCCACAGTAGTTGATGATGAGGCGCATTGTTTGTTCATGTGTGAACACCCCACAATTGTTGAGGCTAGAGATTTGTTTCTGGCAGCTGTGGTTCCCCCCGTGGCCGCGTTGTCCTCGCTCAGGTATGCTGATTTCTGGGCACTGTCAGCCACTGGCTGTGTCCCTCTCTCGGCCTTGGTCAAGTATGTGGCCGTGTGTGTTCGTGTCTGTTGGTACTGCCATCAGTCCGGTGGTACTGATGTGGTGGACTTACCGGATATCTTGCTCCCGGCAGGTCAATATTTGGATATGTTTGATTCGGAGTCGGAGACAGATGTTCCTAGTGATTCGTCTGATGAGGAACTGGTTGAAGTCTAGATAGCTACATGTTTGGGTATTCGCCTTGGTTGGTGTGCTGGCCGTCTTGGGTGGTACATATGCGGTGGACTTACTGGACATCCTGCTTGGTTGGTGCTCTGGATTGTGTTTGATTTGGATACACCCATCAGTCTCCTGCTGGTGATTTGTTTGCCGTGTCCGTAGTTGGATGTCTGCTTGGGTATTCCTCTTGCTTGGTGGTATGGATTCCATTGTTTTTGGACCCATCTGATGGTGTGTTTGGTCGTTTCGACCTAGCAGCCCTTTGCGGTTGCCGCACCTTAAATTTTTGTTTGTTTGTTTAATGCCTTGCTCAGGCTCAGTACGCTGGGCAAAGACAAAGCAGTGCCCCCTGGAATGACGCCTGGAGTCCCTGGACGACCTCTGCTGTCCCGGTCGGGTTTGCTACTGCGCCAGATGTATTACACACCTTGTCGCAAAGGCAT